>JAUBOD010000036.1:340812-358706 GCA_032353885.1 Nothura maculosa | reverse complement strand
TGCTGAAAATGAAAGCGAGGCCTAGCGGGGTGCTGAGTTGCTGTGAAGACCTTTTCCAGATAAAGCAGTGATTCTTTGTATCAGTCATGGCTCAGCACAAGGCTTATGCGTAGATTAGCACGGCTGGGCCTGATAACGAGGGAGCTGCAGGGCTTTTTCTAGCCTTACGTGCTTGCTGGTTAAAATGAAGTTGTGGCAGCGTGGAGGCCAGCTGGAGCCAAGTTGCCTTAGGGCAGTGCTGTCACCTCCTTGCTCTTACAGTAGAGCAAGGAGTACCTTAAAATACCTCGTTGGCTCAGCCAGTCTGCTCCTCAGAGGCAGGAGCAGCTGGAAGGGGCCCTCTGGACCCAGAGGGACAAACCAAATGGCTGCCCTGCCTTTAATAGAGAAGAAAAGCTTTGGAGAGAGAAAACTGCAAAGGAGGAACACAAGAAGCTGATATTTCTCCCCAGTATTTTGAAGAGCCTGTTTTCTCAACTTCTTGCTAACTGCAGAGATGTGACTATTCCTGTGTGCAGTTACCGCCCACATTGGCTTGCCAAAAAGTCAGCTTCCAGATAGTTCTATTTCTGAGGCTTTCTTTTCTGTAGAAGTGCTAGTTCTCATTCCAGCCTGTGTCTCAGACACTTGTATAAGCTGTTTTTTTGTTTTGTTTTGTTTTTTTTTAAATATTGATAAGCTTGCATACCTTACTGCAGCTTTTATAAGGAGAAAACTTAGGGGAACCAAGTACTTAAAGGATTGTGATTTACCTTCCTTTTAGGAGTAGTGTTAGACTGTTCTTGTAGATACTCCTCTTGTGACAGGGAGCAACTGCCACAATCCCAGCTCCTGATTAGAGCCCTGTCCGCCTGTTTCTATTTCAAGGTAGGCTACATTTGGCTCCGAACAGCTGCTGTATATTGAATGTATTAAGAGCTGCTGTCCTTTAAGTCTTTTGCAAAAAAGAAAAAAAAAAAAAAAAAAATCTAACCAGTTTTGCAGAGAATCCTGTGTTGGGATTGCTTGGCTGCTCTGATATGCCAGGAGATGGCATTTGCTTGGATCTCTGAAAACAAGACTCTGTCTAGACAGTCCTTCCCATCTGGTCTGTGATTCTAATCCTCTGGCACATGTACTGCCTCTCATCAGGTACTAAAAGTTTTCCTAGTTGAAGCGAAGTGTGAAGTGACTCTAACGGTTCTCATGGCTGTAAATGGCTCTAACTCCTCAGTGCTGAACTCTCTTTGGCAGGTTTTCAAGATGTCTATTTTGAAGATTCATGCCCGTGAAATCTTCGATTCCCGTGGGAATCCCACGGTTGAGGTAGACCTCTATACCAAAAAAGGTGAGTCCTTAGCTGTAGATGGTTGTTCCTTTTTCTGTCTGCTAGAGCTGCAAGACTGTTTTGCAATAGAATGAATTCTTACAGAAATACAAAAGCGGTCCTGTTCTAGCTCTGGGGTTGTCCTTGCCGTGTCCTCCTGCTTTAATGCATATAGTCATGCTGCTGAGCTTGCCGTAGGAACTGCAGTAAAAACCTTCTCTTGAGTTGAATTTGCAGATCTCAAGATATTTGCCTGGCTGGTGAAGGGTTGTCTTGGTGTGCTAGCTGCTTGTGATGTGTATTATGCAAATACTTGAGCTCACACAGCCTTCTTCCTTCCTTCCTGAGCTTCAGCTGAGATAGTCTTGACTGCTTCAGACAAACCCAGAGTTAAAGCCTTCTTTCTATCTTTAAGTGGCTGCTAATGAACTTAACTTGCCTTTCCACTAAGCCCTTTTCCACTGCACTTGAGGCAGCTTAATTCTCACTTTGCCTCTCAGTCACTTCTTGTAATGAAACAACGACAATCTGCTCCTGCAGAGTGGAAGCTCAAGTAAGAGTTTCTTGTCTGCATAGGTACCCAGAAATGATTAAACAACTTGACTAATGGGGTTTGCACATATAACGTCTTCTGTTTTGAGGGGTTTTCCTTTGCTTTTCTTTGTTCATCTCATATCTGATAGGATCTGACAACTGCTTTGTGATAACACATAGCAGTGTAGCTTGGTAGAATGAGCAAGCACAATAGATATAATACACTAACTAAACAGCTGATCTTTCTGCCTCAAGAGATGAATGTAGTCAATTAGTGAAGCAGTCCCTGCTAAGCCCTTTGCTTTAGGGGGATGAGGGAGACACTGCAGATTGCAATTGGCATCTTGAACAGGACAGATGCCAATGTACCAATTTTCTGTTAAGGCTCAGCATCCTTGGTGAGAGAAATGAGCTGCTTGGCTGGAGGGTGGTGGTCTCATGAGGAGCTTGGGCTAACATGAAGGAGGCTCTTAGCTTCTTTGTATGCCGTATCTCGTAAGGACTTGGCTCAGCTGCCAGACTGGGTCCAAAAATGGTTTCTCCAAATGAAGCCATTGAGCCAGCCTTAGCAGTTGGCCTTATCCGTAAAGGGAATCCTTTTTGGAAAAGAAATGGACGGCTTTCCCAGACAAAGAAGCTTGAAATGCACAGTGTGCTAAAGGGCAGGTTTCTGTGAGTGAGCCAGAACTTGCCGCTCGTTAGCGCGAGGGAGACACTTGAACTGATGATGTGTGAGGGAGCAAGCAGCTGCACAAGGACAACAGCACGAGTGAGCGGAGATGGAGCTTGGGGAAGGGCAGGTTGCGCTGCTGTGGGTGGAGGGTCTCAATGGACTAAGGCAGTTCTCTCTCTCAACAGGTCTCTTCAGAGCTGCTGTTCCCAGTGGTGCCTCAACTGGAATCTACGAAGCTCTTGAGCTTCGCGACAATGACAAGACACGTTACATGGGCAAAGGTAAACCTTTGAATTTACACAGGTCGTGCAATATTTGGATTGCTTGGGCAATGACTGTTTCTCCAGAGTGTACATGAGACAGCCATCACAGAGTGGCTCAAACAATCATGGGAGAAAGCCAACGGCCCCATACAAGATATCAATACCTAATAAACATCCTAGTAATAACTTGTACAGCTATTCCGGGAGTGTGGACAGTGGGACTACTTTTTAAACTTCCTACTGTGAAGCTGTTTATGGTTGGCCTTTCCAGGCTGTCTAGAACAGAGAATGATTTGTTTCTGCTCAAACCTTTCTTACTAGTCAGGTGAAAGGAGAACATTTTGTTCCTGAGAGCTGTTAGAATAGGTAAATTCTGAACTGCAAGAGAGCTGGGCTGAGAGAGCTTTGTGATGGCTGTCACTTCAGTAAAGAAGCTCTGAGGTTACTGAATACCCAAGTACCAAATGCTACCAGAAGAAGCATCTGTCTGCCTTCCCTATTCTAAAGGTGCATATCTAGACCATTTGAAAGGCAATTACTGTGATTCAGGGTACACTTAAAGCATTCACTGGGTCTTCAACCTTAGGTCTCTGGAGTTTTTAAACACTATTCAGGGATGACAACATTCCTGAGGCTAATGTAGCTGGCAGAAACAGGCTTCCTCTGAAACACCTGGCTAATGTAATGGTGAGTGCACAGAGATAAGAGTGTTCACACTACCTCCCTATCCAAGGGAACTGCAGGCAATCAACTTCCATGCCTGCATCCAGGTATGGATACAGGATAGGATACTTTGGCTTAGTATCAGTTGTAAATGGCACCTGCTAATGTGCTGCTTTGTGTCACTAAATGGTAGCTATGAGTGCCTGGGCTGCTGCATGCTTATCTGCCCTTACCTGTTCTATGAATGGATAGGAGTTACTTATCTTAAGACCTCTTTTCAGTACTGTTGCTCAGCCACTCCAGGCTTACATACCTGGCTGAATTTGCCACCCATGCAATCGGAGTGGAAATAACTATAGCCTGCCTGGCTGATGCAGCGACTTCTACTCTATGAACCCTTTTGCTTATGGTCTCCAGCTTTGTCTTGCACACATGCTAACCTGTGGGTCTGTTTGTCCTTTTCTCTTCCTCGCATGACTGTCTCTGCCATGAGCCTTCATCTCTTCCTTGATTCTCTTGTCCATTTCACTTCTGTCAGGTGTATCCAGAGCTGTTAAATATGTTAACGAGTTCCTGGCAACAGCATTGTGCACACAGGTAATGGATGTGCTCTCAGTGCAGCCTTGTCACTTGGACACACTTCTCCAGTGCATGGTTTTGCAAACTAACCTTGCAGCAGGCATTCCTACATGATGCTTATTTCATGTGGCCTCACTCACCAGAGATGACCTCTAAAAGTGCTGAGATTTGGCAATAAACTCAGGTTTGAGCTTTGATAGCATGAGCTGGTTTTCTTGGGATTGAACTGTTAGTGAGCTGGCTCACTAATGCCTGCACAGCCCGTTTGGTTAACCAGTGTCTGATTTGCTTGTTCCTTCCAGGTGTCTCAAAAGCTGTTGAGCACATCAATAAAACAATTGCACCTGCACTGATTAGCAAGGTAGGAGCAATCTGTCTTTCACTAACATCAGCTAATGCCTGTCTGGTGCATCCTAGCTGATGGATTGTCCCTCCAGAGACAGTTGCAGAAAGTGTTACGTGGGAGCTGTTAGTGTGTATTGGAGTGCATGAGAAAAACTGACCTATAGTAATTGCTTTAATGACTGCATATCTAACAATCAACAATTTCTGGCAGCCTGAAGTTGCTGTGTGCAGCAGCACTTGAGCATCTGCAAACCTCTGTGGAATATGCAGTTAAGATGCAAGCTGCTTTATACTTGAAAAGGATGGTTGAGTGATGAGGAGAGGTGGGTTTGGTTCAGGCTGGTTAATTTGGAGGGTATCAGGGGATGATGATAAAATTGGCTTGAATGAGTTTCTTATACCCTTTGGGTGCTAAGCTCTAACTAGAAAGGCTGAGGTGAAACAGCTAATGTATGAAATGACTGCATGTTTCTGATGCAAGTCACAGAAATCTGAAACTTAGTACATGGGTTATCAATTGATCCGTACTCTGAGCAAGCTGGTGTTGTCAGTTTGTAATAAAATAGCAGGGAACATAAACTGGGACTTGCTCCATGGCAGGCTCACAGCACTGTAAATATGTCCTCGTAACAGAGAGCTTTACAGCTCTGTCTGAATGTAAAGAACCAAGTGCTTGATATCTCTAAGCTTACTCTGACAGTTCTGGTCTGTTGGAAGTAATCAGAAGATGCTGCTGTCCCGTGATCACATTACCTTGTCTCAGTTCTCCATTTAAGCAATTTCCTGGTACCTGCCAAATGGAATGAATTGGGAAGTTAAGAGACAAAAGCATTTTTCCAATTGAAGGAAAATAAAGTAGAAAATACAGATAAAATGGATAGGTAATTTTTTAGAGCTGTCTTTGGTTTCAGTGTTCCTCCTGCTTCTCTCTGCAGAATGTCAATGTTGTGGAGCAAGAGAAGATTGACAAGCTGATGCTGGAAATGGATGGATCAGAGAACAAGTGTAAGTTGTACTTGTGTTGCAGTGAGACTTGAAAAGATGAGGCCCCTCTGATAGAGGGGCAGTTTACCTCATTGGAAGCAATAGGCAGTGCATGGCTTATGCTGTGCATTTCTTTAACAAAGACCATAAGTTTTGCAAAGCGTCTTTAGGAAGACTTAGCATTTTTCTGAAAAATGTGTTCTTGCTATTTCAGCCAAATTTGGTGCCAATGCCATCTTGGGAGTATCTCTGGCTGTGTGCAAAGCTGGTGCTGCCGAGAAGGGCGTCCCCTTGTACCGCCACATTGCTGACCTCGCTGGAAATGCCGAAGTCGTTCTCCCAGTTCCTGTAAGTCCTAAAGAGAGAACCTGGCTCTGTCATGATGTCCCGTGGTTCTGGATCACGTTTGAGGGCTGAGCCTTCTATCACTGCCTAGTTTAAATTATTCCAACTTGACTTTTCCCTTTGGTTACTCCTAGGCTTTCAACGTGATCAACGGAGGCTCCCATGCTGGCAATAAGCTGGCGATGCAGGAGTTCATGATCCTCCCTGTGGGTGCTGACTCCTTCAAGGAGGCAATGCGCATTGGTGCTGAGGTCTACCACAATCTCAAGAACGTCATCAAGGAGAAGTATGGCAAAGATGCCACCAATGTGGGAGATGAGGGTGGCTTTGCCCCCAACATCCTGGAAAATAAAGAAGGTAAAAATGATTCGAGTGTGTAGGAGGTGTAACTCTTAGCCCAAGGATTAAGACCTTATTTGCCTAGTAAGGATGATGAGGGATCAATAGGTTATAATAGATCTTGCTGCTGTTTCTGTGCTTCCGTCCTGACAGTCACTAGGTCCTGTACTGGTGTCCTTCTTGTCCTGCAGAGGTGCAGCTTGACAGGATGACTTTCAGCCCTCTTCATCTCATTCGTGCAGCAGCTTAAGGGAAAGTTGCCACCTTCATTTTAAGGAGGTGCTGGGATGTCTGTGTACCTTGCAGATATCCCTGAAGTCAGTGGTCAGAATTACTGGAGCTGTTTTTCTGCTGACAAAGAAAACAGCTTGAGCTGTACCTAGTGGGAGTGAGTGAAGGCCAAGCTGGGGAGCTGTGATATCTAACAGAACTGTTAGATTGTGGGGGATGCACAAGCCTGGAGGAGAACAGTCTCATATGGGAGTAGAACTTTTGCCTGCTATCTGTACCAGAAGTTTTCTTTCTGGCAAGTTCTAAGGAGTGGAAGAGCTGATGGGCTGCTAGAGTCCTAGGTCTCTCAGCAGAGTTGCTGCACATGGAAAGCTGTTAAGTTATTGCTGGTGCTGTTGCCTTGGCTGATGCTGAGCTAGCAATAACAGTTGGGAGGTTCTGAAGCTGCAAGTGCAAACGTTGCTCCTCCTTGGTCTGTATCCTGGCAGATACCAATGAAGATGATCT
This sequence comes from Nothura maculosa, assembly GCA_032353885.1. NCBI lineage: Eukaryota > Metazoa > Chordata > Aves > Tinamiformes > Tinamidae > Nothura > Nothura maculosa. The sequence continues at coordinate 351,937 of JAUBOD010000036.1, read as the reverse complement.
TTGATGACCATTCCATTCCAAGGAATGTTTGGAACTGAAGTAGCTGGTGGCAGCTGTTTTTACAGTCTGTGTTCCATTAATATCTGAAAAACTTGGCCTAAGATTGCTACTGTAAATAACCTGGCTGACCCAGCTGCTGCTTGGCCTTCAGTTACAAGCTTAAATTCTCTTGCTTTTCACCCTGCTGCAGCCTTTTCCTTTGGCTTGGCTAAACAGGGCAGCGTGGTGACCAGTGTCCAGGGACTCCTGAACGTCCTGTTGTTGGTAACTGGGTATTTTGTACCCCGTTTCAGCCCTGGAGCTCCTGAAGACTGCTATTGCCAAGGCTGGCTACACAGACAAGGTTGTCATTGGCATGGATGTGGCTGCCTCGGAATTCTACCGTGATGGAAAGTATGACCTGGACTTCAAATCCCCTGATGATCCCAGCAGATACATTTCTCCTGACCAGCTGGCTGACCTGTACAAGAGCTTTGTGAAGAACTACCCCTGTAAGTCATTCCTTGCTCTATAGGAAGTAGGATAGCAGTAGGAAGTAGAGATGGGTATCTTGAAAAGCAGTGGTACCCATGTTTTCAGAGTAGCATTGACGTAAAACTCCTTTTGTTGCCCTCTAGTGGTGTCCATTGAAGACCCGTTTGACCAGGATGACTGGGCTGCCTGGAAGAAGTTCACTGGCAGTGTTGGCATCCAGGTGGTTGGTGATGACCTGACGGTGACCAACCCAAAGCGCATTGCCAAAGCTGCTGAGGAGAAATCCTGCAACTGCCTTCTGCTCAAGGTCAACCAGATCGGCTCTGTAACAGAGTCCTTGCAAGCGTAAGTTCCTCTCCCTTAGCTCTGCCAGGAGCCTCCAATGACCAAGGAGGGGAATATATCTTGGAAAGATGTAGAAGAGTATTAGAGTAGATAGATACCTGTTGTTGAGACATCTGTGGAGGGGCTAACACCTCTAGTAGAGGATATAGATGAGTAAACCTGTATCATTGCTGCCTCCAAGTCATGTAGGCCCATCGGACATCCCTGGTTCCAAGCTTGTATGGAAGGAGCTCCTTAATTCTGGTTTTCATGACTTAATCCGCAAGTGCACCTAAGAGCAGTTCTGTTTTGTTGAAGCAAGGGATACGTGGTGGTTGGCAGCATCCCTGAAAGAAGGGCTGCTAAGCAAGGAGGGATGGTGTGAGACGTGTCTGTGCATCTCTTCTAGCTGCAAGCTTGCCCAGTCAAGTGGCTGGGGCGTGATGGTGAGTCACCGTTCCGGAGAGACTGAGGACACCTTCATTGCTGATCTCGTGGTTGGTCTGTGCACTGGCCAGGTTGGTATCTAGAGCTGCTGGTAAGTTTCCCTTTTGCTCGAGTGAGTGAGTAGAGGAAACCGTGCTGTGCAGCACATGGGGTCTGCTCTAAGGGCGTTAGGGTTATAGGAAATAAGAAAGTGATCTCCCTAGCAATTTGGCAAGGGAACATAGGAGCTGATGTAAACTGACCTTTTGTCATTACAGTATTCTTAAGTAAACTCCCCTGGGAGTGTCAAGATTTCCTGATATGGTTGGCAATTAAATGGTTCTTGTGTTGCTGCTAAGCCCCAGCTTAGACTGTACAGGTGTAGGGAGCCTAAGGCTGATAACGAGTCTGTGACTGCTTTTAGTTAACTAATAGGGCAAGAGGGCTTCATGTTGGCATCTTGTGCTATAGCGGAGGGTCCTCTTTGCTCATTAACTTTCTTATGGTCCTTTATAGATCAAGACCGGTGCCCCTTGCAGATCTGAGCGTTTAGCCAAGTACAACCAGCTGCTGAGGTGAGATTCTGGAGGGGAAGGGGCTTGAGGGTTAGGCTTGGCATAGATCATGCTTTCCAGTGCCATGAAACGTGCATGAGAACTGAAGCTGCTTGGAGGGAGCTGAATTGCTCCCAGGTGGTGCTAACTTTAGTACCAGTTAGACCAAGTGGTTTAGCACAGAGCCGTGCCATCCTGTCTGCTCACACCCAACACTTTCTCCTTCCTCATCAGAATTGAAGAGGAGCTTGGCAGCAAGGCACGCTTTGCTGGAAGAAACTTCAGGAACCCCCGTGTCAACTAAGCTGTGTGGGCCAAACAAAGCCTGTCCCAGTTTAAAGCACTAGTCACCTACGTAGTTACCTGTGCTAGAAAGAGAAGGGCAGCTGAAGGAAAGGCCATTTTGCAGGTCCTCTCCCCCTAGATGATTCCTTCACCTAGTGTTTTCACCAGCTCTCGTTTGTTGTTAAGTGCTTTACCGCTTTTGTAGATGAGTCCCTCTGGGGTTTTGTGTGTATTAAACACTCTGGGACCTTGTGACTCCAGGCATAAACATTTAATTCCCTTCTCTGCCTGTTCACTCTTCAATGTTGGGAGCTGTGTAACCTGCAGTGTGGCGAAAGGTGCCTGCAAACAACAGTAGTGTTTTTACATGTGAGAAATAAAAGCATCAAACAACTTAACCAGGTGTGGCTTTGAGTTCCTCTTGTGAAGAACGATGTTCTGACCTCTGCATAACCATGGCCTGCTTAGAGCTGTCCTGCAAGGAGCTGGATTGCTCTCTGCCCAGGGCATTGACATTGCTGTGTGACAGGCAGATAAAACATGGGGTTGTGTGAATGTATGTGGTGGCTATCGAGGATTTGCCTTCAAGGGTGTTCTAGTCATGTGGAAGGGGCACTAGGAAGTGCTTAACCAGTGGCTCAGTTACAGTTGTACAGGTGGAAGGAAAAGCTCGGAGGACTGGTCTAACTTGGCAAAGATGTGCCGTGTCGTGAAGAGCACTGAGTGACGTTTGCCACAGAGCGTGACCAGTGTCTGCTCGGCAGGCCTGGCAGAGGTGCTCAGCACCCACTGAGCACCCTGCAGGAGAGGCTGGGACAGAGCTGAGGGCTCCAAGTGACCTGACCCCTCGGTCCTCATCTGGGTGGTTGGTACATGGGGCAGCGCAAGAGACACGGAACAACCGCCCCTGAACTCCGGTGCTTGGGAAGGAAGAGAAGCTGCAGATCAGATCATTATAGGGATCATATTGTAAGAAGTTAATTTTTCTTTTTCATACACTCTTAATAGGAAGATACCACTGATGTGAGTAGGATGCCAAGGTGAGTTAAAACCATGGTCAAAATTCAACTGTTGCATTTGTGTTGGCTTTGCTAAGGGCACTTTATTGGATAGTTTGTCACACACTATTCAATGTACATACACAATGCTCTATTACATGGTGGGGAGGGAAAAGCTGTGTGAGAACAGGGGCCTAAAAGAAAAGAATTAGGAGGAAATCACATTCCCAACCCTCTTGGCCTTGTTCAGGTTGCTGTGTGTGCTCTGTTGTCCTGAGTAAGCAAGGACGGGAAGGCAGGGAAGTTACAGAGAATCTGTCTCCTTCCATGTGGATACTTTTATTGCCTCAAAGATAAAATCCATTTCTTTCTGGCTAAAGACTGTCCAGCGCCTGTCCCCCTTGCTGCTCTGGTACTCCATGTAGTGGCTGTGGAGGGATGAGGAGTGGGGCAACTACATCCTCGAGGAGAAGCAGCCAATTAAAAGACCCAGATGGGAGATGGCTGGGCAGCCTTTGGCCCTTTCTGTTTTTCCGGAATGGTTTGTAAGGGGGAGATGAATTCCCAATTCCTGTCAACGTTCTGGTCTCTGGAAATGCAACTGAGCTGGAGGAGGCAGCAGTGCCACGGTGTGGCCAGCACGGGTCTTGCGGCCCTTAGTCCACCTTTGGAGCTGGTGACATGGGAAGAGCCCATTGAAAGGCAGTGATGCTGCAGGTGCTGCTGCTGTTTACCTAAACACGGCTGCCAAAAGAGCATCAGCAATTTTAGGCTGAAGAAAACAGATTTTATTTCAGAAGCTGCTAAAATACAAGGCTGTAAAACGCTAAAGCAGGAGAATGTGTTATGTCGCTGAATAAACCTGTACCACAGCACTCTGCCCTCCCGATGAGATCTGACACTGCCCCGGGATGAGTACAGCCAGACTGGGGTATTGGAGTTGTGGGATGTTGGCGCTATCACCCTGAGCAGGAGCAGCAGCTGGGGAAGGATTTGCACACTCCTGTAGTGTCTGTTGCTGTACATGCAGTTTAGCTGGAAAGGCTCCTCTGTTATTAGACAGAGGCACTTCTAGAGTAGCTGCCTTGTGTAAAGACTAGGGAAATGCCATTGTCAATGCTTAATGCCCCTCACGGGAGATAAGGATATCTTGGTGTCGTTACTAATGGCTGGAAAATAACGGGCCTTGTTCAGTGCTGGGAGTCTTGGGGTACGAGTGGCCCTGGTGCAAAAGGCTAAAGCCCCAAACTGCCAGGGGAACCGGCCTGTTATGGTGGCTGCTCCCACCCAACACAGGGAGAAGGATGAATTCCTGTTACCTGTGAGTGTGTTTGGATCCAGGTGTGTTTTGCAGAGTATCCAGTCTTGGGCGCTGAAGCCAAACGCAGGCAGAGGTGCTCACAGAGCCCAACCTGGCCAAATCAGTGCCGTGCAATGCAAACCTCCTGCCTTGGTTGGATAGTTGGAAAACTTTCCCCTTAGGAGACTCATCTCCTCTGTCAAACCCCTCGCAAGGGGGATGCTGCTATGAATACTGGATTCACCAGCTCATGGTAAGTGCCGCCTTCACCTAAACTTGTCCTGTCGTGAGGCCTGGGGCTGAGCTGGTCGTGCTCCAGGCAGACTTGGAACTGGCTGCACTTTTCACACGTTGCTGATCTCTGAATTAGACCTGTTAAATGAATAAACCAGCTAATTACACACAAATCCTATCAAGGGATTTTTCTTCCTCTGTCAAAGCGGCAAGCTTTTAATATATGCAAAACGGGTTAGAAAGCTCTTTAGCACAACCACTTTGGGAAGCAATAGTTATAACCCTTTTTCACTGGGTGCTTCAGCGAGCGAAGGCAATTCTCACCTTATGTGGGCCTCTGTGTTTACACCTGGAGATTTCTCTTGATTAAGTGGGAGAAAGTGTGAAAAAGGAGCTGAGACTCCTGTCCCTGGTCACTGCACACTGACAAACCCCTCAACTGCAGCAGGGCTAAAAGGGCTGCATGAGCACGTGTAGCTGTGGGGGAAAGCAAAGCGAGGGACACCTCCCTTTTGCACGTGTGCACTACTGGATGTGTCATCCTTTAATGCCTGGAAAGTGCCCACAAAACGTTGGCATTAGGGGATGGTGCAGTCAAAAGCTGTGGTTTCTTGTTGCTTAATGGTACAGCCTGTCCTGCAGGCAAAAGGCAGAGCCGGGGCGTCGTGCACCACGCTGCCAACGCGGCGGCGCTGCCCTCACCGGCCTCGTCGCTGCCTGCGCGCTCTCCCTGCCCCAGGTTGTGCGGAAGGCTCTTGAGTCCCAGCAGTTGTGTGGGCCCCGGCTCGCCCTGCGGAACGGCCCTGTTCCCGTCTGCTCCCGGCAAGGCTGGTTTCCATGCAGCGGGACGCAGCGCGGGGGCTCCGCGTTCGGCAGCGTATGATGCCCGGACCCTCGCTTGCTTATTTGGGGTGGCGGGACAGGCGTTCGTTCAACTGACCCAGTAAATATCAGCCCCCCTCTGAGCAGGGACGGCCAGGAGCAGCCAAGGTCATCAGTACTCAGGGATTTTGAAGCCAGAAGCTGCCATTACAGTCTGGCTGGATGAACAAGCACATTCCAGCACGTCATCAAAGGTGTCAGCGCTGCCCCGCGGGAGAGCAGCTCCAACGGGACGGGAGAGCCGGGAACCTGCTCCTGCAGGAGCAGGTCTGCAGTGGGAAGGCCCCAAAGGCGAATCTGAAGTGGCTCCGTCTCGCTCCCTCCCTGTATGCTCTGGTGCCAGCAATAGAGGAAGGGGCTGATTTGGCCCATGTTGGGCTGGTGGGTGGCAGAGAAGCCCTTTTGCCACAATCCAGGAATTCGGGGGAAAGCAGAAGTGTTTCCCCTTCAAGCGTCACCAGCACAGGCGTGCACGAGGTGCCTGCTGTGTGCGCCTCAGGACGAGACGAGCAAGGCTCACTGTCCTGTCGGGAGGAATTGTCGTGTTTTGAAGTCTTTTTTCCCTTCTCTTTGCGTGTGGATATCAAGAGATCTGAAGCGCCCGTGTGTTTGTGCAATGTCCACGTGCTTGGCTGTTTCTTGATGTCCACTGGCTGCTGCTCTCACATCTAAGGCTGCGACACTTGAAAGTGAAGCGGGCGCGTGGCGCTGACATGAAAAGAAGCGGCAGCGTTTAAGCTCCTGTCTGTAGTATTTGGCTTGGCTGCACAGCTTTCAATTTATAGGATTTTTATCCAAGGGCTGTTCTGCGTTCCACATTTTTTATTTATCAGACGCGGTAAAAACACTAAATCACAGAACCATTTCCCCTGCCGCACCCCGAGGTGTGAATGGGCTTTGGGAATGAGCGTTGAAGGGGACGCAGTCACCGGGGCGTCGTTGCTCGTTTGCAGCTTCGACCCCAGGCGCCCGGCGCGCGCGCTGCCCACGGCCGTCCTGCCTTCCCACCGCGTGCGCTGGAACGGGCCCAATCCACGGAAAGGAGAGCCCTGATTGCTCGGGCTGACATTTTTTGTTCTCTTTCAAAGGGATTTTTTTTTCCTCCTTTGTGCCGTGCACATCCCAGGCTTTGATAAATGAGGCTCTCTCGACACTGTGGTAACCAACCTGTGCTGATGTTCATTACGCAGAACCCACCAGGAAACGGTGTGAGCTGGGGAAACGGAATACCTTTAAAGCAGGGGGGAAAAACAAAGGAACTTTTTTTTCCCGGGGAAATTCCTTTCTAACACTTAACATTTCTGGGGTGCTCCTGGAATCTGTGGCAAAGCTCTCCTGATGGCATCATGAGCAAAGGCACCGGCGAGCGGCTGCTTCAGACCCTGATGAGGGGCTCCAAGGGGGCCTGGGCTGATGTGAGGGCTGCTGCAAGAGCCACAGTCCGGGTGGGAATGTGCCCTGTGCCCCGGCACCAGAGCCCTGCGGTGGGCACGTGGCATCCCAAGGGAAACGACGGGATGAGGTGAGAGAACTCTCGGGATCGCGGTCACTGCGCACAGGTGACACCTTGCTGCTCTCACCCACCTCGTTGCTCATTTGTTTCCCTTTTTTCTTTCCTTTTGCCTGCTGTGACCTCGACACCCACACAGATAGAGCTCTTCATAAAACAGAATCCAGTTGCTCCAAAAGGAGCTGTGCAACGTGCCAGCTTCGGCTTCCAGTGCTCCTGCTGTCCCCCTCAACCCTGCTCAATGACGCTGGGTGCTTCGCTGGCGTTTGACAACCTCCCTGTTGTACTGGGGACTCGATTGCTGACATTATTGTCATTCACATCCCCCTTGGGGGGGTTTAAGCCCTGCAAACAGTGTTACCTGCGCAGCAAGGGGCACAGCATGTGTGAGCAGGGCTGCATCTCCTTGTGTCCAGAGACACACGGACATCTCGAGGTGCTTCTGAAAGCCCTGGCGCTGACTTTACTGCGTTCATGTGCCTGGATTTGGGTGTTATTGGCCTTTTAATCTCCTTTCAGTAACAGGGCTGGCCATGCCATTCAATGTGGAATCTGCCTTGGAGGCCACTGAGCTCTGCTGCCTCTTTCTTTGATATCCCGTGTTCCGGTCTTATTTTCCATGGAGATGTTTCCAAGAGGGAGCATGGAGCGGCAGGGCTGCTCCCTGGCCAGGGCAGGCCCTGGAGCACCACGGGAAGCAGCAGTTTAAGCACTTTGTTTATGGCTCTTTCTGTTTCCAGCACACAAATATTTGGGGAACGCTCTGTCACTTGTTACAGTAGCAAGGGCTTCAACAAAGCCCCAGAAAGCCACACTTCCCAATTCAGTGCTTCATCCATATTCAGGGCTTTTTTATCCCTGGATCAAGGCTATAGTTTCTGTCCCAAAGACCTTGTATTTGTAGAACAGGAGGCCTAACTGGCCAGGCTGCACATGTATCATTTCCTAGCAGGACCAACCGCAAAACCCAGCAATTTCAATCCATTTCCCCAGTCCAGATTGCATCAGAGGAATGAACAAAAGGGGCCTTTGGAACAGATTTTTTGCACTGTTGTAAATTTGTGTGCACTTGACTGTGTGTGAATATGCTCAAACTGATTTAAATCTCATTTACATCCCCTTTGCTTTCCCTGCAACCCACACAGCCCGTTTTAAATAGAGATAATTGTGTCTGGGATGGGTTTGCGTCCCTCCTGTGCATTGTCCTTCGAGTGCTGGGACACCCCTAGAGACATCTCTGGTAACTGTGTGACAATGGGATTGGAATTCCTACGTTTCTGCATTTCCACGGCAAACAAAACACCAAACACCCGCAGCAAACCATGTTAATTTAAAGGGTGGATTTTCAGATATTGGGATGGGAAAGGAAGAATATAATCCCTTTTTTGTGAGTGGAGTTAGGTCATCTCTAAAAGCCTCTCAGAATATTATCTTCCGAGCTAATCGCTGCATTGACATTTGCCCGTTTCATTAGAGCTCGGTTTTTACTGCATTGCTGAGGTTGGAACCTGACTCATCTGTCATGGTCAAGGGCTGGTTTGTAATTTCATGATGGCAGAATAAGAAATTTCTCTCTCTTTTAGTTTAACTGCTTGGGCTGAAGTGGTGTCTGCAGAAATCCCCATATTGCTGGGTTTTGATTTGCCGGTTCCTACTTGTTTTTCTCATAGATTTTTGTTTCATTTACTTAGCAAAACCAGTGCTAATTTGAAAACAAAAATGTTGAAACACTTCTGAAAAGAGGTAATTAAACCTACATACACGTTTGTTGTGTGTCCTGTAACAGATGCAAGGGCTAAAAGGGAGAAAAAAATGTTATCTAAAGCTGCAAAGAAAAAACAATTCAGGCCAGAACTAAGTCAATTATCCCTGTACTAAACCTCCGCGGCTGCTGACGAGCAGAGAAGTGCACGGTCTCCACAGCCACTGACAGTAAACGCTGCAGCAAAAGGGAGGTGTCAAAAAAGTTTTCTGCACGAGCAGAACAGCTCAGCGTCTGAAAGGAGACAGAAGTTGTTTGCAGCATCCTCCTTCAGCCAGGGTAAGAATCCTCCTGGCATTGCACTCATAAACCCAGAACTGCTTCGCATCATTATTATGTAAATGTATTTCTTCCCTCCCAGACTGTTTCTAAGGTTTGCTGGATGCACTGCAGCCACCTTCTCACACCCACATGAATGTTATCTGGATTTGGCAGCAGCGCAGGGTTGTGATGAAAGCCTTTAACTCTGTTCACACAACGGTGACCTATTTTGTCTGAAAGTGATTTCCCTGGTGCATCACTGTCTGCTTGCTGTCCAGTCACTAAGTGGTATTTTGCCACTTCTTTTTTTTCAAGGAAGCTGTCTGGTTTGGGTTGTGGAAGGGTAACAGGCAAAACACAGTATGATTTTTTTCCCCATAAGATGTGAATAAGAAAATTGTAAACAGTGGTAGTTGCTGCCCTGCCTTGAGCATCAACGTGTGCAGAAAGGGTGACGGGCACAACAGGACGTGGTGCCTGAGGGAGCTGAGGGGAACAGCTCGGGATGGGCTTTGGGAAGAGCGGCAAGGCTGGAGCAGCCCAGGGAGTCCATCGGACCCAAGCGCAGGTCGCATCCGGAGGGGTTTTGGGAGCCTGAGGCCAATGGGCGCCCGGGGCAGCCGCTGCAGGAGCCCTGTGTGTCGTGGGGCGCCCGCAGCCCCGGGGCTGGGGCGAGTAGCCGTGGGTGGCTGCGCCCGTTGGGGTGACCACGCCGTCGTGATCGTGTCCAGACGTGGCAGAAGCAGCACATGGCATCCAGGGCGCTCGGGGAGCAGATCTGGCTGCCTCGGAGCTCCGGGAGCAGGCAGCGCTGGGGCCCGCGATTTGCAGGGTCACCATCCTGTGTGCAGGTGCCCTACACGGCACGTTACCATGTAAGTCTCTTTGTGGATTTAACCAACTAGCCTTTCCTTGCATCAGCACTTGTGCACCTCCCTGGAGCGCCCAGGGCTGGGCACGCAAAGCACTGCAAGCGTGGCGGAAACCGCCTTGTTAGAGGCCTGCTAGCACCTCCGATGGGCAATCCGTATGTAAATAGAGCGTTTTACATGCGCGATGCGCTCCGCCATTCCATCATCAATCTCTCCAGCGGGCAGCGGACCAAGAAAATCTGCTGTCATCAGGCCGAGGGGCAATGCTCTTCCTGGGCAGCGCTCACATCTTCCTTGATCTCTCTCGCGTTGACAGAATCGTGCACCGTTTGGCTGGTAGAGGATTTCAGGACATGTTCAGCCGCTTTGTTTGTCCCCAGTGCAGGAAGATGGGTGGTTTTGCTGGGGAAATGCTTCAAGCACCACTGCTGAACCCGTCCCCTGCACAGAAACACAGCTGCGAGTCACCACCAGCTCCGACTTGATGCAGGAATTTCGGGAGACGCGCAGACCTCAACTTCCCACCACGCGAGGAAACCCACCCCTGTGATCCTTATTGTTGTTTTGCCACAAATGGTGACATGAAACCATTGCGAGCAGCTTCCTCCACCCCATTGTGCGCGTGACCCCGGGCGGGCAGGTAAGGGCGGCACAGAGGAGGCTGCGGAGCATTTCCCAGGACACAGCCATGGAGCGCGGAGCGCAGCCGCGCCGCGTGCTCTGGATCCTGAGAGCCGGAGCAGGAGCCGGCACCGACAGCGAGCAGGATGGAGATGGGCTCGGGCTCTGCCAAGGAGACCCGAGCACCGCTCCACAATGGCAGCGCCGGGCGCTCCCGCGGGGCCCTTCCCAGCGGGAATGGGTTTCCACAAGCGACACCCCGGAGGACACCCGGGGTGCGGGGCGCGAGCGCCAGGCCCGGCGGCCGCTGCCCGCGCTAACGGCCCCCGAGGCGCCGCCATGAGCGGGCACGCGGGGCCAAAACGGGCCCGGCGCTTCCCGCCGCCTTCCATGGGGCTCCCGGCGGGAACGCGGCGCGAGGCCTGGGCCGCGCGGGGCCCTCGTGCCGCCCCTCACGGCCCTGCCCGCCCGTTCCCCCCCCCCTCCCTCCGCCTTCCCCCTATTCTTTTAAATCACTTCCATCCACTGCTCCCATTGGCTCCGTCCGCCCGCGGCGTCACGGGGCGCGGCGGCCGCTCCAATGGCGAGGCGGCATACTGGCAGGCGGGCGCGGCTCGGCTGC
>JAUBOD010000036.1:330462-340526 GCA_032353885.1 Nothura maculosa | reverse complement strand
GCAGGGGAGCCGCCGCCGCCGCCGATGCTGTAGCGCCGCCCGAGGTGGGTGCGCGCGCGGCCGCTCCGCGCTCGGGGGGGCCGGGGCCGCTCGCGCGCACAAAGGGGGGCGGTGTCGGGGCGCCCGCCCGCCTATTTATCTATCTATCTATTTATTTATTTGTTCATTTATTTGTTTCCTTCCCCGGTTAACGCGCTGCCCGCGGTTGTTTCTCCCCCGCCGGCTCCCTGCGCGCCGCGTTATTTATTTATTTCTGTGTTTTGTCCCCGGTTCTCGCGGTTCCCCCCCCCCCCGCTCGGGGGCGGTTCGGGCGGCGGGGCTGGGGCCGCGGGCTCCCCGCGCGGGGGCGATGGCTCCAGAGCCACCCCGGGCCCTGCTCCCGTTCCCGTTACCAAGAGCCTGCCCTTGCCGTTAAACAGGAAAAAGGGATAAAACCGAGCAGCGTCCTCGATAAACAGCGGCCGGCTGTGGAAGGTGCACGTGTCAGGCATCCAGCGCGAACAGAGAGCGCTTGTTTGTGCGCGGCGCTGGGGCCCGCGGCGCGGGAGCGCGGCAATAAAGGCGTTTCTGTTCACACGGCTCCCGAACGTCGTGCCCGGCGCCTCGCCCGTGTCCGGCTCGCTCGGGGCGGCCTGGCCGGGCGTTTGGTGCCGTTGTGGGCAGCGCGGGCGCGCACAATGCGCGGCCTGGGCGGCTCATTGTTCTGGGAGCGCCTCGGGCCGGGCCCGCGCACGGAGCGGCCCCGGCACCTCCTGCCCCTGCCCCGGGGTGACCTCGCCATAGCCGGGCCAGGAGGCCAAGAGCAGAGCGGGAGCCAAGGGGCAGCAGGATGTTGTTCTGCCTCATCTGCTTCCCCCTCCGCCTTCCCTAAAGCGGCAGCGCGAGGTGAGGCGCCGAGGGACGCTCTCCGGACCCCATCGCAACTTTGCCACCCTCATCCACTCCCTTCCTGCAATTATATAAATAAATAATTAAAAAAGCCCCTTTCTTTGACTCCTATGTATCAGCGCTGGCGGTTTTGGTCTGGGGTTTGCGTGCAAGGAGAGCCAGTGTCAAGGGAGAATGCTTGAGATTAATGTGCCCGGATGGCGAGTGAGTAAAAGGAAGCGTGTGGAGGTTAAAAGGTGACTCTAAGGTGGGCACGGTTTCCGTGCTTGGTGACTGCTTAATGGTTTTGTTTTTACAGTGGTGTCTGTAGAAACAATTGCAGCCTGTTGTGAGCTGCTGCACGGGACCGGGCTGCTCTGTCCATGGAGTGAGTAAAGTCTCAGCTCGCTGGTAACTGCAGCTAGCTGAGAGTGTTGGGGTGTGCAGAAGGGGAAGGAAAATAACACGCGTGCATCAGGGAAATATGAATCTTAGACCTTTTGGAAAAAGTGAAGTAAGGGTAGGAGCAGCAACTGCTGTAGTTTAATGCTGTAGCATTGGCTGAAACAGGGGACTTCCACATTGGGGCCCTTTAGGAGCTTTTAGGGTAGACATGGGGCAAAAGAGGTCCTCAGTTTTGTCACCTGTGTAGTGATTGCATCTGCCTTGATTTTGCTTTTAACACAGTTCTACCACTAGCGTAGCTTCAGTGCAGCTGGCCACCGCAGGTTGGGCACAAAAGCCACGTTTTGAGTTCAGAGAAGTATAGCAGAATGCTGGTGCTTCCTCCCTGTGGCTTGTGGCTTTCTGATTCCTGGGGCATGTGCGTTTGTGCTGTGGAAGCAGCCGAGGAGGTTGCTCACCAGCCCGGCAAAACCTTGCCTATCCCTGAGCACAAGGTGGTAATTTATTTATCTTTATGTGGCACTTGTGGAGGAGAGTGGAGGTAGGACAGCCAAACCTGCCTTGAGCAGTAATTAGGTAGCTGGAGTAAGAGGGGTGATTTCTTTGCATCTAAGAGTTGCTGTTCCTGTAGTGTTTTTTGGCTGTTTTGCTTTGTGTGTGTGCAGAGGTTCATGCCACGGACCCGTGGGAATAGATTTTGAGCTGCTGCAGCAAAGGGCACAATCAATAACATTCACAAACGCACAGAGAGATGGTGTGTGTGATTCTTAATGCTGATTACAGCTTAGATAACAACAACAGCCTTCTGCTGTTGCAGTTTACTAATTGATTTTTGTTTTTAATAAGCATGTTACTTGTGAACTTAGCATCCTCAGTGCAAAATGCATCATTGTTCTAGCCACACTGGGTGGTTATTTCACCCATAAAGATGTTATTTCACTTCTGGGAGTGGGAGGCAAGAACGTGCTATGAGTGTATAGAATTTTGCAGGCGTGTGTTGCCGGCTGTGTAATAGCACAGCAGAACCTGTGTTATCTTCTCAGCTGAGCTGTTCATATGCTAAGATCGCCTGGGGGCGGCTTTGATTTCATTATCTGCCATATTTAAGGACACTGTGTCAGTAACACACGCTCCACACCCGGGCGTAGGAAAATAGGGCTTGCATTTTCTTCAATAAATGTATAGTTTAATAAAAATAATGACAATTGGAAGACAATTATTTATGAACTAATCCTGAAATGAGCTCAGTGAGCAGACACTTTACAGCTATATAAATGCCAAGAGGATGGTTGGGTAGGAATAAACCATTAAAAATGGAATTCTCTATGTTCATAGTGTGGTGTCTTTTGTAATCTCTAACGAGCCATCAGTGGGCTAGCTTTGTGAAACGCCTTTCAGGGAGATTCCAAGTTGTCCCTTACCTAGCCATGGTGCAGCAGTGCTCGTGAATGGTGAACCACTGCTTTTGGGGAAGGCATGTGGGCTACAGCAGGAATAGTGCCCATCAACCTGTACTTGTGCCGAGTAAGCTCGGAAATTCATGCGCTAGGCACTTGAACAAAGGGCTTTAAAATAACAGTTTTAATAGTGTATAATGGCAGAGCAGTGTATCAGTGCTTTTTGGAACAAAGAGGGCTTGTAGGAGCTAGATTCCTAGACCCTTAGAGTTCATGGATAGAGGCAGATGGAGGAGCAGGGAGTTGTATGTGAATGATTTTTTTTTTTCTTTTATTGGGAATGTGCTTGTATTCCAGTGATTTTTTTTTTTTTTAACATTATTGCAACGGGTGAATTGGGAAGCGCGAGAAGTCGTCCTGGGAGGCATCAGAGGAGACGAGTGTGGAATTTGGGCACGATGTTGCCAGCAAGCTGCTGGGAGGAAAATCTGGGCCCTTTTCTCGAGGAGGGCTAGGAGGTGTTTGGGGGCAGGACGTACAACGCAGCATTGTGCTCTTCATGTTGGCTTGCCAGCAGCGTTTTACACGAGCTTTTATAACGTTGGTCGCTGTGCCCAACTGCTCTTTTGAGAGAGGCCGATGTATGAACAAAGGCATAAACAAGAGATGAATGCTGCGCTGCTCCTTTTGATTTAGAACTCTACTGAGGCAAGGAATTGCTGTAACTCGCTGAGGAAAAAACAAACAGATCGAAATATTAGCTGACTATTCCCGTTTCCGTGGGGTTTTTGTGAATACAAATGTCTGTTTAGCTCACTGAGCATACTGAATGGTAGGCTGACCTAACAAAAAGGGAAACTAACTTGAGTGCTAACATCAATAATGTCAATTTTCATTGTATGCATAATGATTGTTTTTATATATCCTTAGAAACGTGCGCATGAAATGCGCTGCATTGAACCTGGTGGTGGTTCTGTGAATGGTGTGCGTTGCATATTTGTATTTGATGTTCTAATTCGGGTACAAGTGCTGTTCTGAAAATGTGGGACAGCTTAGGTAGTGTGCAAGTTTGATGCATTCAAAAGTAAGTTTTACAACTGAGTTATCTAAAGCCTGGTAATGCCTTGAGAAATGTAGGCTCTGTTCTTCCTGTTACCGAACAGGAATGAGAATTTAGTGGACTGTTGTTTTAAAACTCAAGCTAAATGAAAGAAAGTGCTCATTATTTTTAAGGTTTATTCAATCTAAATATATAACCTACAGAGTGTATTAAACAATGTTCTGCCGTTATTGGCTCATGCATGTTGAGAGTCAATTCTGATCTATTCCAAATACGTAACTTGATTTCTGTTTTGTAATGATGAATCGTACTTGTTTTCCCGTAGTGTACACAGCGTAGAAGAAAGGATCATGACCATGACTAATGAAGCCTGTGTTGTTTTTGTGGCAGACAAAGCTCGCAAGCCCTGGAGCTCGCCCGCTCCCCCCTCACGCCCAATTCTTTCCTCTTTTTCCCCTGTCCTTCATGATAGTTGAATGAGTAAGAGGCATGGAGGAGCCTATTGACCAGCTGGCTGGCAAGCAAAATGTAGAATGCAGCTTCTGTCTGGTCAAAACTCGGTGGGAATTTAATTAGAGAGGTTCTTCCTCTCCACCTGCTGCTTTGCACAAAACTTTCAGGAATGTTGGCTAATACCGGGATGAATGTCGAGGCAGGCTTGGATGAAATACAGCGGGAACCAAGAGTTACTGATGTGTAATGAGAGGGCAGGGATTCAGGGGTGGGGGAGAAGTGGCTTCTTTTCCTCAGGAAACTAGACCAAAGGAAATGGAAAAGAGGTTTTGTCACCTCGTGCTAATATGTATGTGTATGTGAGCAGCGTCTTATTCATGTTTGTTTTTGCACGTAGCGTCTGGGGTGTCGAGGCCTTTCAGTGCAGTGTTCTGGGGTGCTGCTGTAAAGATGTGTGGAGGTCGGAGTGTAATTCGTTTTAGGAAACTGGAAGAGTTTAAAGCGGAGGGAACTTGTTTGATCTCAAATGTCTTCTTGCAAGCAGAACATAATAAATTATTTGGCAGGCATTGTGTTAGGATCTTGACCCTGCAGTTGAATTTCTGTACTTGGAATTAGCCTCTATGTGTGTAGGAAAATGGATAGAAGGAATCGGACCATCTTATTAATAGTGTATATCATGATCCTGATGATCTGTATGTACATTTGTGCGTGCCTAACATGAAGTAAGGACCCAGGGAATTACTGTAGGATAAACTGCAGTGTAGACCTAATGTTAGCAACTCTTGAGCAAGTGTCCATGAAGCTGCTCTTGCCCACAGTGCATGAAAGCTGCCGCTTCTCCATGTCTGAAGGGTGGAGCCTTGGAGCTGGTTTCCTTGTGCCTTTGGGTGAAGGGCTCTGGAGGCCTCACACGGTGCTGGGACCTGCTCTGGGCATTGACACCTCGAGCTGCTTTGTGTGGCCCCTGTGCAGCTACGTGTGCGCTGTGCACAGCAAACCGGCTTGTTTCAGCTACAGCCTTAGCTAAAGTGCTGTCAGGAGATGCTTGTAATGTCACTGATGGGAGGTCTAGTGAGGAGGGATTTTAAGTTTCCTTTCAGTGGGAAGCTGCTCAAAGCGTGTGCTGGCAATAGGAGAGCTAAGATCTGTAGTGGATAATAAACGTTTGGCATTAATGATACTGCTCAAGATGGGCCTTCCGTGTAGTGCTGCTAAACGAGTACCTCCTAAGTGTGCTCTGCTTTAAGCCTCTGTACTTCCAATAATTGTGTGGCTGCGGTGCTACGTAAAGCAGAATGATCCAGGCTGCAGGTTTTTGAGAACTAAAACACAATATGATCGTTTCTGTCAGTGCCGTTCATTTTAGAGGGGTTAGAGGCAACCAGTTTATTACCTGGTTTAAAAAAGTAAAAGAAAAAGCAAGCTTGGTTGATAATTAATCGGCTGAGTGTTGTTACAGGTGCTGCAGGATCAGATTTGTGCAGGATATCGAAGTTATTAAATGCCTGAATGTCTAAGAATTGAGTTGTTTAATAAAAAAAAAAGCGTACGTGACCGTAGCCTGCTAACGGGAGGAACCAGGAAACAGGGTGTTGATGCTAAAATGCCTCTTTCTCCTTGTCCTGATTTAAAGGCTTCACCGTTCATGCATGCTAATAGGGAAAATGACCTGAATCTGCGAGAGGGAAGTGACGGCGCTCCAGAGATCTCTGCTTGCTTTACGGGTTCTGTTTCTCCAGGAAATTGTCCTAGGTGGAACAATCACTGTGCTCGGTAAATCACAGCCTGTGGTTTTATTTTGAATTGGGAAGTAGCGCTTGGCGTGTGAGCGGGTTCTGTAGAGCTCTGCTTGGTGGGGCTGGGGGGACCTTGCAGCAACTACAGAGCTAGAGGTTTCCCCCTGCACCTTTCAAGATTTGCTCTGAACTCAGAGGACTTGGAGTTGGAGGGAGCTGCTTATCTCTTAAACCACCCCCCATTTTTTATTATTTTTTTTTTTATTTTTTTGGGGGAGATTGGAGAGGATATTTGGGGTCTTTTGCTGTTTGGAGGCTTTTCCTCAAAAGCAAGAACTAGTCAATCTGTTTCTTAGATAAAATGGGGAAGACCACAGGCAGTTTTAGAGGAACAGACCGCACCCTGTAGCAGTGGTTTAACTACCGGCTCTTTTGGTACGTGGTGTAATGGAACATATTCCATAAAAATGAACACAATCTCACATTGAATAGGCTTAGTCTTTTGTTGTTGAATTTCATTGTCTTCCTGCATACTTCTCTTCCCATGTCTGTAATATATGAGAGAAATAAGTAAATGGAAAAAACAAACAAACAAACAAAAAACCTGGCTGCACTTGTGTTCTCATTGTATGTCCCGCTCTCCTTGCAGCCTTGCTTCAGCCCCGTTCTCTTGCCTTAACTAATTATTCATCGAATAACTATCTCCATAGCTTTCTTGTCCCAAAGTACAAATTTAGTGTTATGCAGAAAATAATTCCTTTTATCTGTGTATAATGAAATCTTGTGAGTCCCAGTAAACTATATTCACGCTCCATATTGCCGAGGCTTCTGAAGCCCTAACACGTGCATTGGATATTCCTGAATAGAAACAAAGGCTGGGAGGGATTATTAGTGAATGAAGTCTCGTTTGTAACATCCTGCTTGACATTAATCATTAAACAAGAAGGATTTAGATATCTGCGGTATCACAGGACAGATTTGTTCCTAACTCTAAATAACTTTTTATATGGCCATGAAGTAGGTCATACCCAGGTGGAAATAGAAATGTTTGGATGAACTTTCCGAGCTGGGGAGAGATGAGCTCACCCTTAGTACGTTAAGACAGAAGGTATTTCCTGTGTACACAGTTGCTTTTAATGAAATTGTGTTCTTTAGAAAATAGGTTAGTTGGAACATAATTTGAACCTCACTTCAATATTTTCCTTAAAATCAGGATGTTATTCGCTGGTGTGTGAAGGAGCCTTGCACTCTGGAGAAGGTTTTCAAAGCTTTCTGTTGAAAGCTCAGTGAGGTCCATTCTCGGGGTGTCTGGGTGTGCTTTTGAGCCTCCATAAATATCTATTGCTGAAGGTGAAATTTCTAGTAGTTGGAGAGCGAATGAAGCTGTTGCCAGTCACCGTTGGGTTTCTCACAGTATTTCAGTACAGAATGACAGCAGGTACCTGAGGTGTATTGCTGCCTTGCACCCCTGATTTTAATTTCCACTTAGGTTTTCCAGAGTTTGTATGTGGAAACTTTATGCATTAATTACCGAAACAGAAAGGTTCCCCTTTATGTTTCTTCTCTTTGTGTGCCGTGCTTTGCTGTGCCAGGGTTCCACTGCATCTCAGTAATGCCTTTTCTTTGATCAGTAATCAGTAGGTTTTTTTCCCTTTATTTAACTTAATGTTTTTCACATAACGTGGGCTCGTTACTTTGCAGCCATTGTTATCCTGTAATGTCCACCCAACGTATAAGGCTGTGAGATCTCCATGGGTTGTTACATAATCCTGGCACAAAGACACTCAGAGTCCCCGTCATGCTGTCATCTTCATTAATGCATCTCGGCCTGGCTTGTTGCCCGTTACAAACAATAGTCGTTCTTGGAAAATGGAATCTCTCCCCTGTCCTGCTCTCCAACATTAACCTGCAAAATGTAATCGTGGGCCCTGCCCTACTTGTTTTATTAATAAAAACTTTCTTGTAGCTGCTCCACATTTTATATGCCTTGTGCTTTATACCTGGAACAAACACAAACTCCTGATAAGGCTGCACATAGCAGTGGGAGTTGAGGACAGCTGATAAGCCAGCGTGTTTCTCGTGCTCTTCACTGGGTCCACTTGATACTGGCTACAGGCTGTTTCAGCTCAGCCAGTCTCTTGAGAACGTGTCACAAAACCTTAATCTGGAGCAAAACAGAACAAAGTGTTTGTAATTAGGGAAGCATACAATGAAAACGGTATCAAAGAAATCAGCTTGACTGAGCCCAGCAGCTTGTGAGTCCCTGTGCTGCTGCTCTTGATTTTTATCTCTGCTGACACAAATCTAACAGTAAGGCTTAGGTCTAGACCTTCTGTTTTGAAGCTTTAATAGAAAGGTTTTCTGAAAAGCAGCAAAACTTCCCGTGTGTGTGGTGGCTTCTTTGCGTATGGGAATCTGTGGTACCTGTACAAGCAGGTCCAGCACCGACTCCTGCAGGCCCTTACATACGAGACACTGTGGAGGTTTCTGCAGAACAAGGAACTCCATCAGCCAACTCTAGCACTGGCAAAAGCTCTGGACTTGCACACATGGCAAAACTGAGGGATATAAACGTGTTGCAGCAGCGATCTTTGAGCTGAGCACTCCTGGGCAAGGGGCTGCCTCCTTTACTGTCACAGCACGTGTGTTCTTAGTGGTGAAAGGTATTTTAAATTGAGAACCTAATGGATTTTTATGGGGGAAACCTACTTGGGCAGCATCACTTACACGGCCCTCTGAGATGGTCTAACAGCATCGTCCTGATGCTAACAGTTCTGAGGATCAGCAGTTCCTGCTTGCACAAATCGGACTTCGGGGGACAGTCATCCGTAGCATAGAATGATTTTTCTTTTTAACTTAGGAAAAATGTGTCATGTTCCAAAAGGCTGCAGCTGCTGGGAATCCTTGTCAGGAGGAACTTGCAGAGCACCGTATATGGTTGGGAGGCTGCTCTGGTGACTTGATTTCCTCTGATTTGAGGCTGCAGATGAAGTGGCTGTCGGGGGGCTCTAAGTGGTGTCTCTGCAGCGCGCGGCAATTTTTTCCCCCTTGAACCAATGATGTCAAAACAACCCTCTGCTTCCCTGGGGCCCGAGCACTGCAGAGCCTGGGGAAAGGTTTTAGCAGTGGTGAGAAACCGCTTGCAGATAAAGGTTGTGCAGAAAGCCTCCCATCTGGGAGGAGTGCCAGGTAATGAAACCTATCAAGTCATTTAAGGGAAGAGATCAATATTACTACAGTGCAGCATCTGAAGAGCTGGTCTTAAAATGTGAAAGAACTTCCATTGAGCAAAAGGCCCCCTACCTCCTTTAGGACTCTCGTGTCCCTCTGAATTACCCCTGTCCATTTTCCTTAGCTGAGTGTGTTCCTGAAAAGGCAAAGGTTTGGTTGGATCTTGCTTCTTTTAGACACACCGAGCTTGAGGAGACGCTCTTGTCCTTGTGTTGGTGACTGGTTTAACTGTCACTGTGGTCTGAGACTCTTATAGGAGGACAAGTATTTGCTGTGTGTTCAGTTGTCAGCGAAGGGTCGGAGCTGAAGTTTGTATCAAGAAATCTGCATTATGTGGCAGTATTAATTTTGCTTACTTATGCTCGTGTTTTTTTTCTCCTGTAGGAGACTTGCTATTTTGCCAGCGTGGAAAGAACCTCCGTGGTGCCTTTCCTCATGGCCAAGTCTCGTCCGAGAAGGTTATCTGAAAACTTCCTGGTTTAAGGACCGTACTTTTCATAGGAATCAATTCACAGTTTGCCCACATAAACCTTCGTTGTTGGTGCGTTGTGATAGTTGGTTATAAATATTTTCAAATCTGTTAAGAGAACTTGTGTTGTGGTTCTGGGTAATTACGAGGCCGAGTTGCTTGGCTGAGGTCTGTGTGATGCAAAATGGCTGTAGACTCAAATTCAGTAACGGGGCCGTTCGTGCGTCGGTAACGGGGCCGTTCGTGCGTCGGTAACGGGGCCGTTCGTGCGTCGGTAACGGGGCCGCTCGTGCGTCGGTAACGGGGTTGTAGTTAGTGCCACACAAGAGGATAGAGGCACATTTTGGGTTTCATTGGCCTGGAGGAGGCAGGGCTGGAGCCCTGCGTGGCCGGTTGAGCGCTCCTGTGCGGTCAGCCTCGACCTCCCTGCACTGGTTATCACT
>JAUBOD010000036.1:308628-320378 GCA_032353885.1 Nothura maculosa | reverse complement strand
GTAATGGTTCCTAGTGCATCTTCTCGGTGCTTTCCAAGGATGATTGATTTCTTTTCAGGTGCATGAATGGCAAAATACAAAACTTGCTCTTGTTAACTTAATTTCTTAATAAAATGTGTGCTTGATGTAATACTTGAAGGGTGCTCTTCTAAATAACCTCTTAATGATCCTCAAGCTTGTCTTAACTTAAGAAGATTAAGGCATTAATGTCAAATTAGAGACATAACGGCAAATCATATTTACTCTGCAGCATGCAGGACAGCTGGACAGTTGACAAACATTAAATATAGTTTTAAGATCCTTTCTGCTCTTAAAGGAAGGGTCACAACTGCTTTAATTTAATGTTTGTGTGGTGTTGGGAAGGGCTATGACACAAATGACTGTTTTGGGAACGGGCTGTTTTGTGGGTGCAGCCTGAGGCAGCTCCCGTAGCTGGAGTTGGGTCCCACATACAGCAGGTTTCTGCTCCTCAGCTGAGTCCAGGACACGGATGGTTCTGCAGGTGGAGAGTGTTAATTGCAGTGGGTTCATTTGGTGGCGGAGAATGGGAAGATGCCCAAGATCATCGTTTGGTTTATTATTATTGGGTAAACAAATCGGTACAGGAGGAGCAGAATTGATAAAGGGGAGAGAAGATGTGAACTCTCCTTGTGGAAGGCTAAAATTGTTGATGAAAATGGTGGTGTGATTTCCCAGTGCAATAATTTCAGTGTTGCGAGTTAAAAATAACGTGTAAGAAGTATTAGTTTCTTCAGCTGTAAATGGCTTATCTTAAGCTTTCTATTTTGGGTGTTGAAAGGGAAATGGGTTGTGAGGAAATGCTCTTCAGCAAACAGGAGCAGAGCTCGGAGGATAATTTACTGGGCAGTGCTGCTGCAGATGGTGTTTCTGTGTGCACCGTGGTGACGTGGTTACGGAAGCAGAACCAGTGGTTCCACGGAAGGAAGGCTCTACAGCGGCCGGAATATTGATCCTTGTCCGCAAAGGAATTCATTCGTGTGGGAGATGAACCAAAAATCTGTGGCTATCAAAGACTATAAATCTCTCTTTCAGCAGTTGCTGTTTTTAACCTCTGTATTCTCAGTTGTTGATCTTGATGCTCAGCAAACATAGGAAGACCCCAGCTTTAAACTCTGAATTGTTTCTTGCAGTTGCAGCTATTAAAACTGTAAACAACGTGGATGGCAAATTAGGGAGCTGTGAACTGAAATTGTGCTAGGTGTGTTAGCTAAATATTACATTTAATTTAGGCGTTAATGCTCTGCTTTTACAGCTGTTCTGGCTCAAAAGCAGATAACTGACAAATGAAAAGATTAATCCAGCAAGATTTGGGTTAGTTTGGCACTTTTTCATCAAGTTGTTGCTAAAGATGACATTTAGAATAATAGTATTTAAGACCTGAAATCTATGCAAGCAGCTTGAAATTATCTCTCAAAGTCACTCACACAGATGTATGTTTTTCTTTTTCAAAAACGCTTTTTCCGTGGGCATTTCCATTTTGATGCATCGCCTAAAAATAAGAAAGAAATGTCGAGTTTTCAAGGAAGGCACCTACAGCATTATCTTTGGCTGACACTCTGTGATGGGACTTGTGGAGTGGTCTGCTTGGTGTTCCTCCAGCTGCCAAATGGTACTTGTGGCTCCGAGCTGGATTTCTGACTTATATTTGTTAAGCGATCACAAGAGCAGCTGCTGCTTCTGAACACTTCCCTTGCAACAACTGCTGTTCTTTTGTTTTGTCTCTTTTTGGAAAAGATATTTTGAAGAGCTGCTTTCTGGGCAATGACTTAATGTGTGGGAGAGTCAAAGCAGTCATCTCTGCCTTTTGGGCTTTATGTGGAGCTTGCTTGAGAAACTTTGTGCTTTACCTCCTTGTTCCTCCTATGATTTATTCTTAAGAAAATGGTTATTTGAAGATGGAGCTCTAAAGACTGTAAGAATTGGAGGCTTACAGTGCCTGGCTGTATCCAGAGCGGGGTCTTGCCGGGATTGCAGTGAATCCCCTTAGACAGGGATGAATATCCTCTTCAAAGATTAGAAGGATCATCATAGATTTTCGGAAACAGCAGATAGGTCTCTGTGAGAGACGAGTCAAGCTCGGGACTACAAGCGCGTGAGTTTTTAGCTTCCCTTTTTCCATGGGCATTCCTGCTTGTGGATGGCAGTGGGGGGCGAGGGGGGCACCTTTCTCCCTGGCTGGGAGAGCCGGAGCGGCCTCACTGTGTCACTCGCTGTGTCCTTGGCCAGCAGCTCCCAGTGTCCGCTGGAAACCGGTCAGTTTGGGGCATTCAGACAAAAAGACTTGGTTGCACTTTGCAGTCTGTTCAGGGGCTGAGACCTGGGTGAAATGAATCACCTCTAACGGTGAATTGATTAATAGTCGAGTCTTTTGCATTTACCTAATGTAGGCAGAGCCTTTTAAGTCACCGAACAGGAGTTTAATGCATTTCCACACAGCGGCAGCCACCCTCACGTGAGGTTGAATTGGGCTGCAGAGTAACCAGATGACTAAGTGAATTCTTAATTAAGCAGCTGACTTCCTGTGCTCGAGGATCTTTTATTTTGGAGTAATCATTTGTATTCCAGATCTTGGGACTGTGAGAAACTCTTAGCCGTGACCCCCGTAAAGCAGATTGAGAACGGCTGCTTGCAGTAAATCCCAGAAAGAGCAGCTCCCCTGATCACCTCCCTGGGAAGTGACACGGGGAAGCTCTGAAAACAAAACATAACCTTTATTTAAGCATGAGCTAGTTAGCTCTGCATCAAAGTGACAGAGAAGGAGCAATTCTGTTGAGCAGCTTTGTAGCTTAATCGGAGGTGCTGATATCTGCGCACACGTAGGACAGATTGAGATGACTTGTTTTGTATTTTTTTCCCTGGCTTTTTCATGTTTCCTAAATACCTAATAGCCTTGTTCATCGTGCCGAGTCGGAGCTGCTGAGGGTGTGGGGCTGGTGAGGAGAGGGTCTGTTTCTAGCCGTTATTGGGGACAGGAGGATACGTGTGCGGCTGCTGTGTCTGGTGGGTTCTCGCGTGGAGAAGGGATCCACGGGAAGGGTTCGACACTGTGTCGCTTTCCAGGAGCCACACGAGGTTTTCTGGATACAATTTACGGGTACCTTTGCCTCCTCAGTCCATAGAGGGAAGAAAAACTCCAAATTCTCAGGCGTTCAGATTTAGGGTAGGATGCCCTTGTCATCATTCGCAGCCTGCCTTTCTCTGAATTATTTAGTGTGGTTGGCATCAAAGTCTAGCTCGTGTGCTCTTCCCTTTTGGTAAGAGTGGTAAGGGTGGAAACACGGACATCCTCCTCAGAGCACTGACAAGCACGTCCTGAACAGTTGCGTTTTCCAGGACTGGTTGCACTCGAGGTAATTCCGAGAGCTAAACTCCTTCAAATTGTTGGATTAATGGAGTCTGTGCAGAGATGGATCTGTGTTAATTTGCAAGATGTTGTTGTTAAATACTGATTGCTTCGCCAGTGTCTGTCAATAGACAAGAATCCAGGTCTGTCCCACAAGAGGAATGGGGGGAGTGGTTGTTTTTTTGACATTTAATGTCATTTTTTATCCTGTTTCAAAGAAGCCCATTGCGGACAACTCCACCTCTTTAGGCGAGTGTTTCCCTCGGCCGCTCGCCCCGCTGTGCTCCGGGCCGGGGGGATGCGGGGTTGGGAGCGATGCCTGTCTGGAAGCCCGGAGTCAGCTCCAGGCATCGCAGAGCTGAGCTCCAAGAGAGGCACCTTGTTCTGCAGCTCCATCCTAATCGTGTGCTCTGATACTATCCACGTCTGCTGATGAGATCACAGCCTGGTTCACATCCACCGGCTCTTGGCTCGGGCTGTGCGGTGAGCAGCAAGGGGGCTTTATTTCTTCTTCATGTAGTTGACGTTAAATGGTTTAAACTTCAGACTCCCCTCACACGTCACCGTGAGAAGTGCTTGTGCAAATCTTGTGCATTTCTCCCGAACACGTCAGCTCTTTTAAGTGCAATGACTTCTGTAAACAACAAGCAGCTGCAGAGTGGGTAACGTGTCCCGTTGCTCCCAGCAGACAGGCAGGATCCCTGCTGCGGGCCGGAGACCCCTTGGAAGGAGCTTATTGAACAGTGCAAGTGATTGATGCCTGTGAAACTGCTAAAAAACCTGCTTGAAGGTGCGGAGAGCTGTGTGAAATGGCCAAGGTGGAGGCGACGAGACGCCGCTCCAGCCGTGTCCTCCTTTTCCATTTCGTGCTTTTCCCCCACCTCTCCTCCAGGCACAACTCTGATGTGTAGATGCTTTATGGGAATGCAGAAAACAAAACATTTACATTTTATTATATGCTATATAATAGCTCTGTGCTCTGGGTGTTAGGACTTTCCCCCCATGTCTGGGAAATCCTTTGGCTTTTAATGATCCCTAATGGGGCTGCTATCTGCCTTTGTGCAAAAACTATCAATCCTGGAAGCTCGCAGCTGGGAGCGGTTTGAATGCTTCCAATAAAGGAGGGCCCTTTGGCGTTTAGCACTTGGTGTCATTAAGAAGGAGAGGACTCCAGAGGGCGCTGCAAATCAAGCTGTTATTCCGGCTCGTCCAATATGTGCAGAGATCACATTTCACTGGAAGGAAAACCAAGCAATAAACGGAGCTGTGCATCCCTGCGTGGGCATCCCGGGGTGTTGGGAGCATGGACAGGCCTCCAGAGTTGTTCTGCAAGATGCATCTTCATTATCTTGCTCTGGGGGTTTGTTTACAATGGGAGCAGCAGTGTGCTGCGTGCTGCTTTTCATGCTGAATTCACTCAGGCCTTGATATCGCATAAATAAAGTGTTAAATGTTTGGGGCATTTTATTATGAAATAGATGAAATGCTGCATTTTTGCCTCAAGGTACTTGAAGGGCAAGGGTGGACTAACCTGCTGTGATTTTTGTTTATAAACACGCCTTTCTAGCAGGTAGGAATAATGTAATAAAAGATAAAATCAGATGCAAATTCCACCCTGCGGTCATGCAGGAATATCCATTTAGTGCCCAAACTGACCCTGTAACACTTCAAATGTGACGTTTTCTCCTTATATTACATATTAAGTATGTGATCCTTCCCATAGCAATTCCTGGCTAGGACATTTCCTGGGAGGGATGGCGAAGCCCCCAAATGCTGGTGTTTTAGGCACTTAGTGCGCCATGAAGGTATTGAAATGCTGCAGCCAAGTCAGAGTGTGTGTCCAGGTACCGGGCTCTGTTGCAGCTCCCACTATTAGATCCATTTCCCAAGTTAAAAGTTAAAATATTAAAAAATCTGAAGATAGGCTTGGCAATAATTATGTAACAATGGGGTGAACTTCCAGGTGGTTTGATGAGGGAAGCTTTTAAGCAGAACACACACTGTCTGCCCCTGCTTTCTCCACCCAGATTGTAACTCTGGTTCTCCCAGGGCTGGAGAACGTTTGAATCTGCTGACGTGCTGGCTGCTCCGGCTGCTCCGGCTGCTCTTCGCTTGTGACAAAAATAAATTTTCCTCCTACAAAATCTGAATTACTTGGGCCACTTTGCTGTGTCAAAATTTAGGATGTACAGCTGGAGCTTCCCGACTCTTTGGTTTTACTGAGCAGACGTCAGCTTTTTCCTCTGGGAAAATATGAATGTTCTTTGTTAATACATATTCAGGTAATATAAATTGTTAATTTGTACTACTGGCTTAAGAGAGGTTCTGAGGATGGTAATTGTTTCAGCCCGATGGAAGATTACAACTCCTCTCCCATGTCAGTTATAAAATGCTGGAAGTAGCTGCAGGCTGTGGAATAAAATATTGGATTTGCAGGGCAGAGCCTAGTCTGTAATGCAGGAGCCGTATAGATTTGTTTGGTATAAAAGCCTAATTTAGGAGGAGGAGAACCAGCCCAATAGGCCCTTTCTGGCTGTGGCTTCTATTTTGGGAGGCTGCATCCCAACGTGCTGATTCCGTGGTGTGCGGTGGTCACTGAGGGCTGGAACGGGAGCGCTCTCTCATTTGGTGTCTTTTCTCAGCGTTAGAGGTTTCTATCAGCAGCGCTGGCGGGAGCTCAGCTGGCTGCACGGGGTTTGGCTTCTCCAGTGCTAAGGTTAACGTTATTCTGGGCTTGCACATCGGCTTTTGCCATCGCCCTCGCCTGGGCACTTGCACATTATGGTCGGGTTGTGTTTTTCCACCTAATACTGTGAGAAGTTGCATAGTTTTGAAGGGATCTTATGTTAAAATAAGACCTACAAAGCAAAAAAACCCAACCCCAAGTTATACCCTGGAACTACAGAGCAAAATGGTGCTTCCAGCCTGAAGGTAGATTCATGGAGGAGATAGAAGTTTTATTTTTGAGGTGAGTGCAAGGATATTACTGGGAGCAATTTGGTTTCAAAGTCTTTCCTTAAAATGAAGCCCTTTTGGGGACTTTGATAATGAACAACTTGGCTGCGCTGCTGCTCAGCTCCGTGTGTTGTTTCTTCTGGGTTGTTTCTTCTTTTAATGCTGTTGGGGGGATTTAATGCCCATAGGGAAAAACGAAGAGGTGAAACCCTCACAATGCAGCGTTCCTGGGCTCTCTGAGTGGCTTCAGTTGTGATTTTGAGCAGTCTGGCACTAGGTGGCATGCGGGGACCTGGCCGTGCTGGAGGGGACCCGGTGCTCATGGAGAGAGGCTTTAACGCTGCTTATTGCTCCTATTGAGAGACCTGCCTTGCAGGGGTGAAAATACCTGCATTTCTCTTGTCAAAAATGTAGCTTTTCCTGTAATTTCATGCAGCCTGTAAACGTATTTTGGGGTATGTTTTATTTCCTGGCTGTGTCCCTTGGATGGACACATGCGGGTACACTTTGCGTGGGCTCCATGTGCTCCTTGCAGCAGTTGACTTCATAAAAAATGCTATTTTGGGGGCACAGGTCTGGGAGAGGAGGTTATAAGAGCAGACAGCTAAGGCCACCGTCCGGGGTGCTCCTGTGTTAACTGCTTTTCCTGCTAGGCCCCATGGAGCAGCGCCAGGACGAGGAGCAGAACCTTCCTCCGAGCACTTAGATGGATGTGGCTCTGTGCATGAGGACCAAGGGAAACGTTAGCTGAGAGCAGGATGAGTGCACTGCAGCATTTAGAAGGGAATCCGAGCCTGACTGTCAGGTTATGCCCAGGTGAGTGGGATTCCTGAGCACTAGGGAGGGTGACTTGCTTTAATCCTGATAGGAAAATGTGGCTCCTTGGGTAAGTAGCAGGGAGCTGATCAGCATGAAATCATCCAGCAGCCCCCTGCTCTGGGGAGGCCGTTGAGTTTGGAGTGTAAAGGATCCTTGTTTAATGGCCACCCCTTCAGCTCTGATGTGAGAAACAGCTTCTTGCGGAAATACTTTTAAAAAGCGCCTTTTTTAGCCATTAACTGGTTGCTTTTAGCTCTCCCAAATGCGTTGCTTTCCTGCAGCTCCCTTGAAGCCTCAGGTAGGTGGCTGAGCACCACTGGGCAGAAGAGGGTTCCACTTGAGCAAATCCTCGTGTGCTCAAAGCAAACGAGAAGCGCTGGAGATGGGAAACTGCTCGTGCTTCTGCCCGCTCCAAGAGCCGCACTCCGAGCACTGCAGCGCTGTTTGCTTTTCAGCAAGTATTCCTAGGTGTTGAGCCCTCTCCTAGGAGGGAAAACGGTCTGGGTTTGTTTTTGTTCTGGTTTTTCTAAGGTTAATAACAGTAAAAAGCATTCCTTGTATTCATTATTCTTCAATTCTTCTCAGTTCTTCATATAGTAGCACTTTTTTTTTGTTTGTTTGTATTTTGAGGGGTAAGAGGGTTTCTTTTAGGATGCACAAGCATTTGGGCAACTATCAGTGCTAGACAGCACTGATTCTTTTGAAATGGAGGCTGTCGTGTCCATTTATTACAAATAAGTTGGGAGAGGGAAACGGAAGGATAAATCTCTACCCTCACGTTATTCCATAGGAGGCAGAGGAAATAAAACCTGGATTTACTGCCATACCTAGGTATTATTGCCCATGATTTTTGAAAGCCAGGGCTTGCTTGAAGCTGCAACTGGAGTCTTGTGGTTCCAGCCTCTTAACGTTTTTTTGCAAGATTATAGTAGAAACTTCCTGTTTTCAGAGCTAATCTGACCCTCCTGAGGGAAAGATGATTATAGCTATAGTCACATCCTGTGGTTATTGTCAATTAAAAAATCTATTGAATTTTCTGAAGCCTTTGAATGTGAAAATGATTATTACACTAAAAATTGAGAGCTGTAGTCGCATGTTTTTTATCTCTGTTGTGACTTCAGTGAAAGGCTGTAAATCTGTCTGTTAAATTAAATAAAAATGTCTGTCTCTGTAACTGCGGTGTCTGCTGTACTGGATGTTTTGAGAAAATTTCCTGGTAAAGAATCTATCTTATTCTGGAAAGATTATAAAGGAAGCATTTGGCAGTCATTTCCTTTAGCTTGTGAGAATGAGCATGCTTTATATTATAGCAGTTTAAACATACCCGAGGCTGTTGATAGAGGTATCATATTTTCCATTCCCAAAGCTACTCTTAGTTGAAATTCTAAGGAAGATTGGGCAAACTTCCATTGTTTTACAATGGCTTTGATAAAGAGTTGAAAAAGATGTGTTAGTTTACTGCTTTTCCTGCCTTTCTTTAGCTACCCTACATTGTTTTTGCACTAACTATTGGGGGGGTTATTTTGTATTGTCTTTACATTCATCTCAGCACAAACGGTTTCCTGCTTTTTAGTCCCTGGATTAAATCTTCATGTGTGTTAATTATTCCTTCTAAATCTGGCCTTTTTATCCCGTGGTGAATACTTGTTTCCTGCTTTGTTGTTGTTTGAGATACCGTCTATGGTAAAGTGTCCCTGTTGGAGCAGGCGGGTTGGACGGGATGATCTCTAGAGGTCCCTTCCAGCCCTGAACATTCTGGGATTCTGTAGGAAATCCTGTGTGCCAGAGACATTTGGTAGATCACTGCGAGACGTTGCTAAGCAGATTGATGTTCCACCAAATCTGGCAGATAAAACGGGATTTTGTTTTGATATGCTGCTTGACTGTGCACCCTTCTGTGCTTTGGAGTTTCCTGGCGCAGGTATTCTCCACCAAAACAAGACTAAATTTATGTATTAGTCACTAAGGAGCAGAGGAGAATTGAGAGATAAGGTAATTCCTCCGTCTTGCAAACAAACTTCTAACTAATTTTTTTTTGATCTTGCCTGGTTTATTTTTCCTGCTGTTAAATTCCTAGCTGGGGCTTCAATTTACCTTTCTCACCATTTGTTCCCAGGGAGCTTGGTCACAATCTCCCAAATGATTCATTTTCCATTTGGTCTTTTAATACTGAAACCCATTCCAGGGGTTTTATCTAACTGGTAGAATTGAGTCTGTGCAATTTGGCAGCGAGCAGGGAGCAGGCAGGGGTTAACACCACTGCGAACACTCATTTAATAGCATGTGGACTTGAGATGGCAGCGATAGCTCCTAGCAGGCTTGGCAACCGCTGCTCTTTATTTTGTCTCTAACACCTGTTAAGGTCGGCTTTTTTGTTAACGTCTTGAGCTGTGTAAAAATAACTCAAAAGATCTTTTTTCAAAGGCTCGGAGCTGCCCGGGACTCGGTGTCCTTGGGTCCGTGTGGCTGCTCGCTGCTGAGGTGGGCACTCAGGGTGCAGGCTGCAGCTCCGGGGGGGCTCAGAAGGACCCTGCGCTGAATGACATCCTTAGCTAACAAAAATGAAATTATTCTTCTTATTAAATAGCAGCAAGTGCTGCTGGGGGGTGGTTTTGCTCGTGTTTCGGAGGGCCTAGGGCTCCGTTTGGCTCGTGCTGGGGTGCAGAGAAGCCGCCCCGTCCCCGGGCACAGCCGTTAGGGCCGTTCGCCCGTGGAACCTCCGTGCTCGGGTGCTCAAATGGGGTGAAACCTGTGGGGTTCAGCGGCCTCCTGCCCCCAGGAATGGGGTGAAACCTGTGGGATTCAGCGGCCTCCTGCCCCCAGGAATGGGGTGAAACCTGTTGGATTCAGCAGCCTCCTGCCCCCAGGTAAGGCCCTGGTGCATTTTTCATCAGTGGACATTACAAGTCATTTCTGAGCCTCAAAGCACATGATGGTGTTGGCCAGTTTAGCAGCAGCCTTTAGTGCTGGTAGGTTGTGGGTCAGATGCTGGACGGGTTCTGGATTCTCCCTTGCATCTCCTAGGGCCGGCCCAGGTTGTGCTGAAGGAATATTAGCATTACGCTGCCTTTCCTCCCAGAGATGGCTTTGGTGCAGGAACGGCATCCACGGCATCCGTGCCGGGACAAGAAACTGCTCAAAACTCGTGTCGTCTGCCGGGTATTTATGTATCCCCAGCTCTGCAAGTGGAGACAGGACTCGCCTGCTCTGAGCAGGCTGCAGAGATTCATGTGCAGACAGTAATAACCCTCCTGTCAAGAGCGGGGTATCATTTATCCTCAGCTCTGTTTATACTAATAAAACAGCCCATTATTTGTAAAGGAGGAAATTGTCACCCCTAACT
Source organism: Nothura maculosa (assembly GCA_032353885.1). Classification (NCBI taxonomy): domain Eukaryota; kingdom Metazoa; phylum Chordata; class Aves; order Tinamiformes; family Tinamidae; genus Nothura; species Nothura maculosa. The sequence goes on along the minus strand of JAUBOD010000036.1, from coordinate 309,897 downwards.
TGCCTAAGGTTTTGTCTTTAGACCCAGCAGAGCCCACATGCTCCTATGTTGAATTGAAAGCAAACAAAAACGGGTAATAAATATTTACCGAGCTTTGAGCAGTTCAGAGGGGCCCTTTCCTGGTGGGATTTCGGCCTTTTCCTCTGTCAGGAATCTCCAGTTCTCTGTTGATCTCTAGAATTTTCTATCTACTTTCCAGGCTTCCGCTGTCTCCGCTTGAGGCTGTTGATTTTCCTGGAGCTTTCCAACCATTGCTACAATGGCAGGGAATATAGGTGCCAGCTGGGAGGGCGAAACCAGGTGACCCACAACAAGGGCCCTGTTGTGACCGGAGCAGAAGCTGCTTCTCCTTGAGCCTCCTCCCTTCCTCCTTCCCACCCCGGTGCCACATCCCAAGGGCTTGGCCTGCGCGGGCTCCTCAAGAGCGCTAAGTCCCCTTGTATAAATAGGTTCAGATTAGCAAGGCTTTAATGTGTTATGCTTGTTGCCTGCCTACGTAATGTTATATTAGCTTTTAGAAAACGCTTGTCACGATCGGATCTCCGAACGCGCTTAAAAGTGAATTTAAGGCATCTTTTCCTCTGTACAGTTCGTGCTAGCCAGGAGGTTTGCTGGAACCTGCTTAAAAAAAGGCAAGGTAATTAGAAGGCTGCAGAGTAAACAGCACGAGGGAGTGTTTGTGGGACCTCTTTGTCTTGGATGCCTTAAAAAAAAAAGTCAATTTACCCATTTAATCTGTCTAATCTCATTAAGTGTGCTTACAGTTGGTTTGTGTTTCAAGTGTATGCATATCTGGTAGACCTTAAACTGCTCCTTTGGAGCAGTTTGTCTAGCGGGGGAAATATTTATGCATACCTGCTGACGGCTCCTTCTCTCTGAAGGAGCGCGGCGCTCCGCCGCTCCATAGATCTTGTGGCTTGGGGGGTAGATGTGCATTTAATATTCCTCAAATTCGGCAGGGCTCTTGCGAGAAGTTATGAATTATTCCCGTGCCTTCCGAGCGGCGCATTGGGAAGCGGCGCGCGCCTGCTGCCCTTTGGAGACACGCCGTGTGTCACGGCTGCACTTGGCTCTGAACAGCCCGTGCTGAGGCTCAGGCTGCAAAACGCAGCCCAAAACGGTGCCCAGTTCTCTGGAAGTGACCTGCAGGGTAACGGGGCTGGAAACGGCCTGTGGAGGACTGGACAGGGGCGGCCTTGCCCAGGGGACACCAGCTCCCTGTGGGTGGACGCGCCTGCTCTCGCTGGCGGGCGTTATTGACAGCCTTAT
>JAUBOD010000036.1:252198-268998 GCA_032353885.1 Nothura maculosa | reverse complement strand
AGTTTTTGCTCATCGGTAGCCTTGGCTCTTCTCTTTTCTAATTTTAAACCTTGGCTTGCACCAAAAGCGGGCCAGTTTGGGGCAGTATTTTGATTTTTCCTGCATTATAAAAATCCCCCAGCTCCAGGGTGATATTTCAGCAACCACCTATCCCCGTTCCAGCTCGGCCCTGGGTTTGCAGGGTAAACTGGGGCTTGTTTTCTCTTTCCAGCTCCTGCCATCTCTCCGTTAAAAGGCTCCCCCTTAACCACCGTTTCAGGAAACTGTGGCCATTTGGTAGTTAAAAGGTGAAAAATCTGTTTAAACTTCATATTCTACCTTCAGACATGTCACGGCTGCGAGCTGCCTATTAAATGGGAGCAACGTAGGAACTGCGGCTCGGCAATTACATTGGAGCATTTACAAAAACAGTGACATTTGCTATCAAATGTCAGGCGTAGTCTGAACACTGTCTTCATTTCAGCCTTGCTTTTCTTTAGGTTAATACTGAAGGAAAAAAAAAAGCTTTAATATAATTTAATTACTGGAGCATGCATTGGCCGGTTAGTTAAATGCATTTGTAGTACCACGAGGTGCTGGGTTTGCCCTTGTGCTTGGCGCGGGGTGTGCTTGGTTTGGGGTGCGTGGAGAGCGGAGCGGTGGGAGTTCCACCAGGAACCGTGTTGAGGAGGTGGCTCCAAGTGTGTCGGCACTGGCTGCCCCATCTGCTTTGAGGAGAAAGACACAGTCCGTAAGGAAAGGGAACGGCTGGGATCAGGAGCAGTGTTTGCTGCTTTCTAACCCCCTACCTTGTTTTCTCCGTGGCTTTCCGGGTGTTTCTAGGGGTCACGGTTGGGATGGGGCCTCCCCTCTGTGTGTGCGGCCGGGCTGAGCGGTGTCCCGTGCACCGCGGAGCGACGCTCTGCAGCTTCCTCCGCTTGTCGGCCCACGATGCACGAGACACGAAGGCTACAGCAAACAGGAGGTTCCCGTAACCTCCGGTGGGTATCCTGGGGAGAAGGGGCTTGCAGGAAGCAAAGTGGGAAGCCTGGATGGGTCCCCCTGATGGCACACGCTCTGGTCCAGAGAAGCAAGGCAGGCGAGGGTGGGCGCTGCTGGGAGCCACACAGCTGTAACTAAGCCGGCTCCTTTAGGGCTCCTCCGTGGTGCAGCCTGGCGTGATGTTTTCACTCGGCTCATCTGGCGCTGCCGGCCCCGCATGGGATTCAGGGCGCGCAAAGGGAAGTGGAGCAGAAGGATCCATGGGGATTGAGAGCAGGCAGTGACCCGCGGGCGTCGGGACAGAGCCGGCAGGTTTATTGCAAGCAAGGCCGTGTTTAAGTAGTACTGCTTGCTGGTCCCAAAGGGCAGGTTCCTCCTGCGTTTGGGGGTGGAGGGTTGTTCTGTTTACTCATTTATGCCAAGATTGGTAGCTCGCTCGTTCTGGGCACACCATGGAGCTCTGTCTCTGGTGAAGCTGCAAGGCTTATAGAGGAAATAGAGAGCTGTGTTTTGAATGCAGAGATCTCTTCTGGCTACCGCCTAAAGGAGTAGCGCTCTGTCCTCCTTGAGGGCTGTTTTCAGTTGTGTTTTGCACAGAAGGCACTTGCACAATGACGTCCTTTTCGTCCCAATTGGGCCAATAAGTTAACAGCAGGTCGTCAACTTGCCTCCCTGCCCTTGGGTTGCAGCCCGAGGATTCATTTCAGTGCCTCCGAGAAGCACTGTCAAGGAATGAGCTTTTTAGGTAGTTACCGCTTTTGTAACAGCATGTTAAAAACAGTGAAGCCTGAATATTGCATTTAGCTGCTTGGCAGTTGCTTTCTAGCACCTTTTCAAATCTAGGGTAAAAAAAAGAAGACTGGCTAGGTTTGTATTTGGTTCACGGTAAATCTCTTATTAAAAGCTATTGTGTTTGGGTTCAGCTCTGGTCAGGACTAACTGTTTGCTGTTGGATCTTGGTGGCGTTTTGATTTGTTCCTTGTGTTTCCTTCCCTGGCGCTCGGCCCCTGTCTGGGCCGCCCCGCCATGGGCAGAGCAGCCACCGGCTCTGGTGGGAGCCCGGGGCTGGTACACTGGCTTTTACAAAGAGCGTTTTTGCTTCAAATTGCCCTAGAATTGCTCCAAGTGCTGGCTTTGGCCCACAGCTACGTGTGTATGTGTCACTGGGGTTAGGGATGCTGCCTGCTTGTCCCCTCTGCTCGGGCACCACTGCTTGCAGGCAGCTTTGCACGTCGGGTAACGTTTCTGCCTTTGTTTGTAAACAGTCTCCCCATGAACCCCAGGAAACCGCAGCCCAGATTGAGCACAGCACCCCAGGGATCCCATCAAAGTGCCTGGCTGGAGGCTGCCCTCCCTGCCTGCTCCCGGGACACCCTCCGGCAGAGCAGGGTTTCTGCACGGAGCAGCTGGGAGCGGCAAAGCAGCGCGTTCAGGAGCAGAGCAGAGCGCTGTGCATATTTGTTTGGCGTCTCCGAGCTGTTTGTACACAAGGCTGCATTAATTTCCAGCATATTGAAGCACTTTAATGGCTTCCAAAAGCAGTTTCATCTGTTAAACTCGTGGAGAGAGGAGGCGCAGGAGGGATTTTTGCTATAAACAGTCTCAAAATGCCAAGAACGAGATATTGCGGGGAAAAATCCCGTGTTGTTTTGTCAATAAATTATTTTCCCTCCTGCACGGAGCACAGGAACAGGGCCTTTCCCCTGGAAGCAGCAATATTTGATACCCCAAGCAGCTTATTCCCAGCTCAGCTCCCACTTCACTGAATCCACGGATCGATTATCCGTGGCTTAACCAAGCTTCTCATTTCCTGCCTGCCATTACCGCGCTCAATCAAGCTGCTGCCTTTGTGGGCTGCCTCGTGCTCCCAGATAAGCCATCGAGCCGTGTTGCTATTAGAACAGCTCTTGTAGATGCAGTGGGCATTAGATAACACCAAGGGGTTTAGAGGTCGCGGGTTTGGTGTGGGCTGGCGCAGGGGGAGAGGACGGGAGCCAGAGGCTTCCTCCTTGGGCTGCTGTTTTCCAGGGAGCCAACAGCTGCATTTAATGGCCTTATTTAACATTTTCATTTCTCGCTGCATATTGACAGCTCTCGCCTTGGACAGTGTTGTGTCTGCGAGAATTAATTTGGGGATTGTTAATATGTGTGCAGAGACAGGGTGCTTTATTGCTAGTAATGCCCTCTATTTTTGAGCTGGGTTTCCTGGGCTCACAAACAGCTGCTCTTCCTATTCGCTGAGAAGACGGTATCCGGAGAACTGGGAAGAAAACAGATCTTTGGCACATCGTTAGATCCCGCTTTATTCACTGTTAGATTCTCCTTCCCTCTGCACCCCTCTTGGTTCAGGTCATCTAATAAACCTGTTCTTGATTTCTTTGCCTTCCCCCTTTTGCAAATGAATAGGTGTTTTCTGCCCCGAAGAGTGGGTTAATTTGTAACTGGGAACAACAGAATCTCCCATCCACTTGAGGACTGGCTCTGTGGGCCCAGTTCTGTGTGGCAACGCATAAGGCATTTATTTTGAACAGCAGAAAGACTGTTTAAATATTTAACATACCATTAAAATAACACAAAGAAAACTGTTAGCCTAGAATTAATCACCTGGCTTTATTTTCCAGCAGACAAAAAAGAAAAATCCGTGCTGGAAGCGTATTTGCAAGGAAAAGCCTTCCCTTTCCCTGTTGCTGCTCTGGGTTTGTCTTTGAAGCGGCTCGACGCCGACCGCCGCGGTGCCCATCTGTCAGCTCTGGTGCGCCCAGGGCTAGGCCTGGTTTAACAGGCCGCCTAAATAGGGCACGGAGGGAGGGAGGCTGCGCAGAGCCCTGGGCAGAATCCGCAGCACATCTGTGCTCTGAACCTTGGGATCTGACACGGTGGGAGAAGGTGAAAACCTCCCACGGAGCAAATTGTCCCGGGCAGGACCTCTGCATCCCTTGGAGGGTGTAAGAGGCCACCTACCCCGTCCTCCTGCTTTGGAGAGGCCCCTGGTTGCACGGGGACTGTGTGGGCTGCAAGGCTTCGATGCCCTTGCGGGTTTTATCTGCTTCTTGCTGGATGTCTCAGCTTCCTGGTTGAAGAGGGGAAGCTCCAGCCCCGGATACCAAGGGCTTTGGGAGCGGTGCAGCAACGGGCAGGGTTTCCCTTGCTGAGGAGGATGGGGCTTTGCAGCAGGGGAGGCTTTGGGAGCCCCCAGAGGCGCTTCAAAGCACTCGCCCTTTCCGGGATTCCTCAAAGGCGACATCCAACGCGTGGGGATCTGCAGCTTGCAGACGGAAAGGTGTGAAACTGCAGCACTTCATTAACTGGGGACACTTGTTCTTTTGTCTGGCTGCCTGTGTGTGTGTGTGTGTGTGTGTGTGTGTGTGTGTGAGAGTTCTGCTTTTTGAGTCTTACTTGGGGTGCCCTGGCACCTCAGCGCAGGCTCTGCCCTCCAAATGATGGACATGTACTGAGGAGGTTGGCTGACAAAACAACATGTCAAGGGATTCCAGTGCAAAAGAGGAGGAAAATAGGGATTGACAGATGATGACAGACCCTTTCTTAGGCAGATGGAAATTCCAGGCTCTAAACAACCCTGGGTGGTGTTTATGGGAGAGCAGGGGCAGATCCCTGCAGAGCACAAGCTGCAGCCGGGCCGCAGGGCAGCGCGGTGTCAGGTGCATCATTTGGGGCGCTCCTCTGCATTGGGTAACTGGCACAGCTGGTGTAGACGGTGTGGAGAGGTGTGAGGTTGGGCCACGTCGCACCGCCCCGAGGACGGGGAGCAGCCAGGGAGCCACGTGGGGTGAGAGCGGCCCTGGTCCTGAACCGCAGCCTAGAGCATCACACGAGTCCCAGAGCCAGCGCTCAGCACGGCAGAGCGGGGCCTGCCCAAAGAAAATGCTTCAACTAGGAAAAAGCCCCAGCCTAAGTAGAGGTGTTGTGTCTTCCTACATAGTAAAGTTCTTTTGGAAGGGTGAGGTAAAATACTGCAGAACGGGAATACTTGGCCCTTCCAGAGCAATTAAAAGCGTTAATATTCCTAACACAATCTCATGTGACACCCTGTTACTCACCAATGTATAGATAGGATGATATGCACACACACAAGGAGTGTGAGTGTCCCAGAAAGTGCTCCTTGGTGCGCCCAGGACCCTGTAAGCCAGGGAGAGCCTCCCTGGGAAAATTCCAAGGAATTTGGAAGTGGCAGGGAAATGCTCGCTCGTGTGGGCTAACCTCATGCCGCGCTGGGGAAACGAGGCAGCAGGCGGAGGTCGAGGCCCACTTGCATTCTTCCCTTCTCAGTATTCAGAGAGATGAGTCACGAAGGCCGAGGGATGGAGGGCTGTGCCAGGGTGCCAGTCGGCAGCCGCTTTTCCGGGTACAGCTGGCAGCGGAAATCCCGGGCGCTGCCTGTTCTTCCACGTGCCTGTTTGCAGTGTTTCTCCCTCCCGAGCTTCAATGCCGGTTCCTCCCGTGTAGCACGGAGATGTTCATGTGGAGGTGAACGTTCTTGCGGCGCTCGGTGCGCAGACGAGCGCGCCGCGCTCGGCCGTTCCTGGCACAATGCTGCCGCTAGCCGTTTCCCTGCAGTATTGCACGTGCCGTTAGCCAGCAGCTTCCGGAGACACGTTTCATGGGAGGTTCTGAGTGTCCTGGGCTGGAAGGGGAGCTGCTGCTCTGCTAGTTAGGCTCGCAGCCTGGTTAGGTGCGACTTCACTTTCAAATGGCACCGCCTCAAGGGCAGCCTTGGAAGCAGCGAGAGGACCGTGGTGCGAAACCCAAGCGGCGCTTGGAGCGGCCTCATCCCTCAGGAATGCTCCCTTCCCGCCAGGCCTTTCCCGTTTCTTTTAGTACCGGCTGCTAAGGGCTTCCGAGAGGCTCTGTGCAATAACCTGATCTGAACACCCTTCTTAGGAGGGTTCTGCTCCCGCCTGCACTGCGCACGGGTTGCTGTGAACCTCAGTTTGCCTGATGTGAGGGACATGAGCAATCCGAGGCTGCCATTACTGGGATGGAGATGCAACACCCTCTGCCTTTGTGGGAAACAAGTAATAAGGAGCCTTCTGTGCTGTGTCTGCACCCAGCTGTCCTCAGGGAAGAACCTGGGATCTGCTGGTTTACACCCATTACTGTTGCATTGAGTTTATGCTGTTGTTTATAAGTTTATGCTTTTTTTTTGGTCTTTTCTTTTTCCTTTTGTATTTGGCCAAAATTGTTCTGTTTGTGGAAATTAAATGCCTGAGAGGCTGTTGTATGAGGCTGATAATTCCTGTCCTTTGCTGATCCCTGCCCTCTTCCTTGGTAAAGGTTTTTGCAAATGAAAATGGTTGCATTTGCAGGTCACGTGTAGAGATAGAGCTGCATGAAACACACCTGCTTCTTGTTGCCTTCGTTTAGTTTGAACGTCATCCTGCCATCAGCACCTCACGTGTTTCGTGTCCTCACCTCCCTTTCGGGCCTCACCTCTGCTTTTCTTCCCTGTGAAAAAGAATCCCATGCCTGGGAAGCTTGTGGCGCCTGCACCATGGTTCCCTTTTTAGTAATGCCTCTAGACCTTGTTTTTCAGAGCAAGCGGGACCATCTCCTCATGAACGTCAAGTGGTACTATCGCCAGTCCGAGGTCCCGGATTCGGTCTATCAGCACCTGGTGCAGGACAGGCACAACGAGAACGGTGAGTGAGGCCCTGCTTGGCCTCCACTTGCACATTTTACCAGTTGGGAAGAATTGGAACCAAGCAGGTAGCAGCGTCCAGGTGTGTTGGGAGTTGGAGATTAAATATGCTGAAGTAAAGCGCACACCGCACAGAACCCGCAAGTCAGCAAATAAGTTGATTGCTTTTGGGTGAGACAGCACTTCAGCGGTCAATATCCTCAGGAAAGCTGAGGGGAGGAAAAATGCTGTGTGTGAAATAGTCCTGGAAGAGAAGCTGGCCTTCACGGAAGACAAGGAACAGCAGAAAGTTGTAAATGTGCTGGTCTGAAGTGCAGCATGCAGGGAGTGCTGCGGGTGGGCATTGGAGGTGGCCCTGAGGGCTCAAAGGACCCCCTTGGGCACGTGCGGTGCTATTAGCTGTGCCTCTAGAAAGGCTTTCTTAGCAGCACGGCCCTTCAGATGGGCAAAGGAGGAGAATTCCTGTCTGACACGGTGGAAAAGGGAGCTCAGGCTGTCCCTGTACTTTCCAGGCACTGCAAATCCTTAATGCATTAAGTGCTTAGACGCTGTTGCATCCTGTGCCATGGAGAGCCCTCGTTAACAGCGTTCAGAGCTCACATTCGTGTAGTGTTAACATAGGGCAATAGATATCTCAAACATGCTCAGACTTTGATACACAAAATACCTGCACGAAAGCCCAGGCAGTGCCCTGGCAGTGCGGCTCACGTGCTGCTGTGTGTGCTTTGCTCCGGCAGACTCCGGACGGGAGCTCGTCATCACCGACCCGGTCATCAAGAACCGCGAGCTCTTCATTTCGGACTACGTCGATACCTACCACGCTGCTGCCCTCAGGTGAGTCGAGGGGCCCTCATGCAGAGCCTGGAGACAGGCCAGCAAACCCCTCCCAGGGAACAGCCTCTCCTGGTTCGTTCGTGCCGGGTTCATTAGCATCCTGCTCGGCTGCCTCCTGGTCTACGCCGTAATTAACTTGTGTTATCGGTCCGCCTTCAGAAAGGAGCTGTAATTCTAAAACCTCATCTTAATCCCTGTTAATCATTGGTGCTCAGAAGATACTGTTTCCCATCATTGCCAATTTAGATTATTGCTGCTTCCTGCAAAAACGCTCTCCTCGCCACCTCTGTGCCCGATTGCAGCAGTAACAAAAACATTTCTTTGCAAAGTGACTACTGCCCTGGGAAATGACATTAAAAACTTTTGCTTCGAGATACTTGTCATCACTGAAGCTCGGTTCCAAGCACCATTTTAAAAAGAGCTGCACAAACTGGGGGGTAACGGAGCCCTGTATTTGTCCCTGTGCTCTCTGCCCTTTCCTGGGGGATCGATGTTCTCCGTACCCACCAGGTTCCTTATTTAGGTGGTCCTCTGTGACCAGGTTGAAGGTCACATTGCTTAAACATATTTTCAAGTAGAAAAGTGAGGTATTATTTTTGAGCACATACCAAAGCATCCATGGGTATGATCCAAGTGGCAACTGGATAATCTCCCTGATGATAATGCTCGGATGGGATTTCAGTGGGGCCATCTGGAGATGCTTGAAGAGTCACTTGGCTGAAGCCACTTACCGCAAGAAAAACTAGCTGCAGATTCTTGTTGCAAGAACAAGAAATAGTGGAATTCTTTATTTCTTAGCCTGTTTTAGGGAGTTTTAGATTAAACTTGGAAGAGTTGAGTGGTGTAGTGTTACCTTGTAAAACTCCACGGCGCCTTTTCCGAGTTTCTAGTGTTCAGTGAACTCAGTGAGGAAACAGATAACGAACTAACATGATGGAATCAATCTGGAAATGTAGCTACCAGCTTAAACAGAGAAACTGAACCACGTTTGTGGAATTTTCCCTGGGAATGTTGGAACTCTTCTGCATCTTTGCTGGTCTCTTACTTGAAGAAAACATAAAACATGTGCACATACCAGGCAGAGTGAAAAACAACGTTCTCTTCCTTTTCTGGAAGGAGTTGAGGCAGCTGGATCATTTTCTCAGTCTTTTATTTGTCATTTTTATTTGGCAGTGCAGCTCACGGCCGCTTCATTTCACTCTGACTTCAGCTTGTTGGGCTCCAGTTTTACCGTCCTTGTCCTTCTAGGATAGCGTCTTGTGGACAGTCCTTACAAATGCTGATAATTGGAGAATGTACTTTTTTAAGGTGAAGATGAGAATATATTAGGATATATTCTCTTTAGTGAATTACTTTCTGAGTGCTGGTGTTTAGTGGCTGCAGGTGATTGTCAGTGTGCAATAGATGAAGCCTGTGGGGTTCTTAGAGTTTGCTTGAGGCTGTAGAGTAGGCAAAGATGCCTTGGGATATCTGAAAGGATAAAATGAGTATTAGCCAACACGTAGCAAAAAAAGGAAAAAGGGAAAGCAAGAAGTGAAATGGGAAAAGGACTATGAAAATCCGAAAATAAGATATTTTAAAGATTGTTTGTTAGTGTATCTGCCTGATTTGGAGCTCCCCAGGGTTTTATGCTGATTGAATGCAAATCAATATGTGTTTGTAGCCTGCCGCTGAGACCTTCACTGTGGCTGCGTGTTTGTCACCACGACAGGAAGAATCTCTGTGGATGTTTGTGTCAAAGGCTCCGATTTGTGCAAATTTAGATGTGTGTGAGAGCACAAGGATGCCAAGTGCCTTTACCCAAAATACAGTGCCTTTTAATTAAAATAGCTGTTATCCAAGATAGAATTCTAATAGTGTTTTCTCATTTTCTTTCAGAGGGAAGTGTAATATCTCCCATTTCTCTGACATATTTGCTGCTAGAGAGTTTAAAGCCCGCGTGGATTCCTTTTTCTACATCCTGGGCTACAATCCAGAGACAAGGTAAGTGAAGTGACTTTTAAACACAAACTTTACCACAAATGTGAGCCTGTAGGAACTGCTCAAGGGAAGTTAAAATCAAATATGATGCTGATGGAAAGGGGACGGGAGGGAATACAAAGGAGAAGCTGAAATGTTCCGTCTGAGTTTGTATAGAGGAAAATCTATCAGCAAATAACAAAATTCTACAGTAAGTGATGAGTTCCACTTGCATTTCTGGGTAAATAACATACTGCTACAAAGTCTGCCTTCAGAATTGTGTTTTTCCTTTAACAATGCAAACATTGGTGGGAATTCTTAGCTGCCTCATGCAGCTAAAATACTCCCTAAAATGCTTGTTACACAATCATCCCCATCTTTTAGTAAGCCGTGTTGGAATTGCACTGACCCAGACTTTCTGTATGGGTTCTCAGAAGTGTGCAAGTTGTTGTTCTCACATGGAAGTGCTTGCATGGGCTCTTCTATCAGCAATTCCTGCTTCAGGCTTGGTTGGCTAGAGCAAAGCAGATGTGCAGAAAGAACTGTGAAGCGAATGCCTGTTAGAAGAAGATATGTTCAACATGCACTTTCATTTCAGAGTTCTTTGCATCTGCTGCAGGGCTGCCCGGCCAGTTTTCATCATCTGTGCTTGCGATGCAAAGCTGGTATTAGACTATACCTTCATTCTGTGCCAGTCCGAGCGCTACCTTCTGTTTTTGTCATTTGGTTAGTTTTCTAAACACAGGATGCCTTGGAAATTCTAGCTCTTGTCCATGTTAAGACTTGAAGAATTTGCTGTCCAGGGGGCTGTTTTTATGAGCACTAGGGAGTAGGAAAAGATGAATAACTCATAAGAGTGCTCAGCCAGGTCTGCGTCCTCAGGTTGGACTGTTGCTTTCAGCACAGAAAAGCATAATTAGCTTGTGAAACTTGATTTCTAAAGAGACAGTTGAGAACAAGCACGGTTTTAATTGGGGCTTAGATATAACCTATAAAAAATAGGTTAGATTAGCCTATAAAAATAAATATATCTATTGTTGCACTGTAGATAAACAGGTTTTAAAACAGATGCAGATCTTCATGCTGCAGGGCATAGCTGAGCACTAACTGCTTGCAGTTAGGGAGAACCTCCCTGTGTGGGCAGATGATTATGGAATTGCCTGTTTGTGAGGTTCCCAAACCTTGTGCTGAAGTACTTTAACCTCTGGTGTATCTGAGAGCAGGTATCAGGCGAGGAAGAGCTCCTTGATTCAGTCCAGCACTTGCATTTTCGCTGCACGTGTGGCCAGTGCAAGTGTGGACGTTTCCCACGCGCACAGGGCTGAGCCCTGGGCAGAGAAACCTGCAATCCGAGAGTGTTTTCAAACCTATGGACACATTCCTGTGACGTTTGTGCTTTGCTGGCTGGGAAGGTGAGGTTTGTCGTGATGCACCTCGCTGGCATTTGTCCTACACGACCCCATATGTAACTTTGTCACTTTTCTGTATTGTACTGTAATTGTAATTCTGAAGGGATGAGCATTAATTGAACTGCTTGTTTTAGTGCTGCAGATGGGTGTTAAATGGATGGCTTCTCCTGTGTAATTCCATTTGTGTGGGTTAAAGTTACCAGTGTGGTTTTAAACCCACTTTTTGCACAGAAGTAGTAGCTGTTAATTCTTTGGGGTATTAGAAAATCACTGAGCCTGAAATGATCAACGAAATGAGAAGGAGAAGCACTTAAAGTGGCCAGCTAATTGCTCAGAACAGCTACCTCCCCAAATACATGCTTTTCTTCCTTTTCTTTCTGTTTTTTAAATGCTAGCTCTCAAGTCTGTGTTTTTTTCGTCTGAGGAGCAAGGGAAGTTTCAGACAAGTTAATTTTTGGTGTGCTTTGCGCTGCATTACAGTGCACGCTTTGACTGCCTAATTCCACGTCTCCTTGGCTGGCAGTAGAAGTGTTGTAAAACACATCAGGAATTCATTAGTACAAACAAAATTATTAGTTTAGTTTTGAACTTGGTTTTCTGGTGCAATGGTTCATCACGTGTGGAGACGTAGGAAACAGCAGCTTGAGATCCCAGTGTGTTGGAGAAGAGGACATGGGTGGTAGGACGTGATCCTTGACTAACACTCTTGAACTGCGGGTTGCATCCAGAAAGACATGATCTTATTGATGAGTGTTGCTTTGTGTTGAGTCAGGATACCCATGCTGAACTGGTAGTTGAGTATTTGCCTCCTAGTTGACTTTGTTGCTGAAGGAAAAAGTGGTGTTTGTGTTGGTTTCTTTATTTTTGGGCCATGATTCATAAATGCTCTCGCTGCAGTAGGAATCAGTTTGGTATGTTTTCGTGTCCTTTTTTTTAAATACCAGTAACAAAAAGAACCCCCAAAGTACCCAAAACCTGGTATGGTGGATGTGCAGCCACAGAAGCGTTTTTGTTCGCAGAGCACCCTGAGCTGAAGGCGTATTTCACATATAGCCAAAACTTGCTTCACTGGGCTTGGCCAGGGAAATACCAACCGTGTCCTGTTGTTGACTATTTGGAGGTCTCCTAGTGGCAGAACTTGTGGGTTTTTTGGGTAAATTCCCTTTTTTGCAGAGCATGTCAAGCTGGTTTGGTTCCCCAGACTTTGTTGAATGATTGCAAGATACACTTCAGTAATTGGCACATCAATGAGAACATTCTGATGTTGGAATAAAAACTGAATTTTGTAGATGCCGAGGTGTTAGCACCTAGGCTAGTAAGCAGGGCTGAAATATTTTCCTTACTTCCAAGGAACAAGTGTGTATTCCAAGTGTGGAATACATCCACTAGCCATCTGACAAGGAACATTCGTTCTGTGCAGAGTACTCGAAAATAATCAAATAAAATCCTTGAAAGGCAAAATCTTTGGGTTTCACAAGTGGCTGGACGATAGCCCTTGCTTTATGAGAAATGGAGTAGTTGCCTAGTATTTTAATAATCAGATAATAATCCACATGAAACTGGGTTTAGAGGAATGGATCTCGAACTCCTGGGGTTCTCATTTGGCCACATGACTCCACATCACAGCTCATGTCTGATCTGTAGCGTAAAAGCTGAGGAATTTATTTCCACATCCATGTTGGTGATTCTGCTGAAGGGTCAAGAAGCGGGAAAGTGTTCAGTTTTATGTTTTTTTTTTTTCTTCTTTTATACTTTATGAAGTTTTTTTTAGATTTTTTGACATACATTCTCCAAGCGGGGTCAGTTTTTTCTCCCCAAAGCCTTTTATGCTGGAGCAGGAGCAGATTTTGCCCTTGCCCCTGTGAGCAGTAGAGAGTCAGCTCCAAGCCGCTTTGCTGACCGGGAGGAGCAGCCGTGGGGAAGGAGACGAGTGGAGCCGCTGGGCTGGGCCCAGCCCCAGCACTGCCTGGCAGCAGCTTCCCCTTGAACACTGCCCTGGCGAGAGCAGACATAAAAATTCCGAGATCCTGCAAGTGCCTGGTTTTATGTGCAGGTGGATTGCAGTGTGTTGGGATGTGGGAAGCCTGCGAGCCGGTTTTGGTCCCCCTGTACCAAGCAGGAGCGAGGAGGGGCGCGGGGGGAAGCTTCTCTTGTCGTCGCGGCGGCGTTCCGCTTGGAATGGGCTCCGTGGCGCTGGGCTCCGCGGCGGCGCTGGGCTCCGCGTCGGCCGTGCCGCTCCCCCGGTGGAGGCCCCGCTCTGCTCGGCTCTGCTCTGCTCCGCGCGCCCTATTTACGGAAGCGGCGCGAGCCGCGCGTGCGGAGGGAGGGTCACAGCACATGCTCAGTGGTGCCGGCCGAGGGCGAAGTTTGTGCGCTCGGCGTGCGGGCTTAGGCCGCGGCACCCGCTCCGCCCGGCTCGCCGGGCTCGCCCGGCCCGCACGCGCCTCCATTTTGAGCGGGGAGAGGGGAAAGGGCTGCGCTGGAGCCGGTGAGCGGAGGCACCAGGAGCCCGCCGGAGCCCGTGGCCGTCATGGATGATCCGCTCGGCCCCTGCAGGTAGGCTGCGTCGCGCCGGCCCCCCCGGCCCTCGGCATTCCTCGCTCCTGCCTGTGGCTTCCCCCTGTGGAGTCGCTCCGCTCTCGCTGCACGTCGCTCCGGAGCGCGCGATCGCACCCGCAGCACGTCCGGCTGTGCGGGGCGCAGGCTTGGGGGGTACGCTGCAGAGCGGGGCTGCCCGCCCTTGTGGCTTTGGGTTCCCCCCCTTTCTCGGTTTAATTGTAGCACCGGGCGGGTGGCAGCTCTGTCGGGAGCCGCAGGGCAGCCGGCAGGATGCGGCCCTTGGGGAACGCTGGGGCCTGCAGGACTCTCCGGATGATGGTTCAGGAAGGTCGTGGATCCGCAGCCATTGGTTGCTCTCGGGGTGGGAGGTTCTGCGTTTGAGCAAGGGCTTGTTTACTTGAGCAATGACAGCCCTGATATTTAAGTATCAAACCAGTAAATATATATATATACCTAGCATATATATATATAGCCCAGTTCAGCTTGCTTGTTGCTGTCTCATGCAGGAAGCACTTGTACGTTCAAATGTAGCAGTGCGGCCCGATGCACAGAGAAGCTCGTTACTGACAGCTGTGCCAGCCGAATACTGAGCTTTCTAGATGGGAAGAAAATAGAGGACTGAGTGAAATAGAGGATTTTGGCCTCTTGTGTAGTGATGGTGTGGTTGCTACTGGTCTTGAGATCATGTGGAAGCAGACTAGTGAGGGGCTTGTCACTGCTAATGGTGAATTTGGGAGAACTCAGAGTTTTCAGTAGTAGCTGTTTGCTTGATTTTGCAGCCCATTCTTGTCCATTTGCCTGGTTTTGCAGCCCGTTCTTGTCCATTTGCCTGGTTTTGCAGCCCGTTCTTGTCCATTTGCCTGGTTTTGCAGCCTGTTCTTATCCACAGCCCAGTCAGGGCTCGTGCCAGGCTGTGGGAAACAGGGCCGTGGTTTTGACACGGGCCTCGGCTCGCAGGGCCACGGGGCAGCACCGCGTCGGGCGGCACGGGGCACGTGTTGGTGGGACAGCTTGTCCCGTGTGGGGGCAGCTCGTGTGCCGGGGGGCAGCCCGAGGTGACCAGAGCTCTGCGGTGCTCACGGCGATGCTGCCTGGTGGCTTCTGGCTCGGCTCGCTTGGGCGCTTGTCACCTTTGCAGCGCGCTCCACTGGGGCTGCCCTCCTGAGCGGTGGGTGATGGATAAGGCCATTGCATTTTCTCCCTTACTAACATCATGTCTCTGTGTCTGTAGGACATCTGAAATACTATTTCCCTTTCCCATGTCCTTTAATAGCTGTGGAGCATAAGAGTTGTGAGCATTTATGGGGAAGCAAAATGATGCTAATGATTGTAAAGCACAATTCCTGTAAACTTCAGTCAAATCACTCCGTAGTTGATGCCTCTGTAGGCCTGGGATATAGAAGCCTTCCTGCTGAAGGAGCCACTTGAATACAGGAGCTCAGCACGCAATGAAGAAATGAAAGTACAGCCATGGTAATTTTTTGAAAGTACCAGGTTAACCTAAATAGGAAGAGGAGGAGGGAGCGGAAGCACCTGTGGCAGAGCAACCCCAAACCGCCTGTCAGACTGAGGCGACACGTCTGGCAGAGCCAAAGCAGCACAAGAGGTAGCCCCAAGTACTGCCAGGCAGTGAGCCCGGGAGGGCACTGGGATGTAAGTGCTCCCCAGGTGCTCCGTGGGCTGGGAGATGGGACCTGCTGGTTTCATTTCTATTGCTTTTTGGCTCGTTAGGTCCACAGGATTCTTGGGACCCTTCTGTGCCATGGGCTGAACTGTGACTAGTTGTGGTCGGAGCGGGGTGGTCAGCACGACGGCCGCGCGCGCGGGACTCACTGGACACCCTCACACCCTGTGGATGCTGCATGTGCATCCAGGAGCCTGGCAGCCCACCGGCACCTCCCTGGGGAATAGAACAACTGCGGCGCTGCTGCTTCCCCAGAGCCGCTCGTGCTGGGAAATGGTGCTGCCAGGGCCAGCTCCTCAGAACGGCTCTGCTGCCATCAATTCCCTTCTGCCTTTAGAGCAGAAAGCAGTAACTTGAGGATTATGCAGCCTTATTTCTGGAATATAAACCTGATGCAAAACGCAGCCAGTAATTACAAACGTTGTCTGGGGAGAGCTTTTCCTGTTGGACTCCAACTCGTGCAACTGCTTCCTGCTCCCGACAGCAGGTGGGATGTGGAGAGCGCCGAGCCTGTCGCTGCCCTGCCTGTCGCTTCCCCGCGGCCCTGGCTGCCGCCGGCCACCTCCGTGCAGCTTGTGCTGCTGCTGCACGTGTTGGTACTCAGCTATTCCTTCTTGCTTTGGATTAAGTAAGCACCAGAAACGTTCCCATGTAAGTTTATTTAGTTTCCTGTTAAGGAAGCACAGGTTTCATTATTCACTTGGAGGACAAAATTGCCCTTTTTTATTATTTTTTTTTCTTTTTCTTTTTTTTTTTTTACTGTAATGCTCTGCACTATAACAGGTGATAAACCAACCTGCTATCCTGATTGATGGCCAGCTTCTAACTTTACTTCCTGAGCATCAAAATATTTTGAAATTCTTCCTTTTTGTCCCCCGTCCGCCCAAAAAAAACGACACACATGGAGTTGGATAACTTGGAGTATCCAAGTTTTTGGTGGTAGGAAGTAAGTGTTGGAACAATTTACCAAGCCATCATTTTGTCTAGGGTGAGCTATCTTCCCAAAATGATGGAAAATAAGATGAGATGACTGTAACTTGTTATCTTTAAGCAAGAATTGCAGCTTCTGTTGCTCTTACACATCTAATGCTCTGCAGATATTTTGGTTTCGTTTAAATATTGAATGGCGGAATCTGACTATCCCTTTTCTTCTTGAACTGCAGAGTATGAAAACATAACATGCATAAAAATATTATTGTTAAGGCAGACTAAGGATCCATTTGGCTCAGTAAACCTCTCCACAGATTGTGAGAAAGTGCAGGGCGGTCAAGACCAAGTTTCACTGTATGTGAGCAGTCTGTTTTGCACTATAGCAGTAAAATACTGTGTCCTCTTTGGCCATGTGGAGCAGTAAATACTAAAGCTCGGGGCCTTTATAGTTAAAGGGTCACAGTGGAGCATATCCTGCATATCCTCTTTTTAATGTTACTCCTTTGTTAACCTTTCGCCATGTAAAAATCTGACCTCTTTCCAACTGTTTTTGCAGTTGAGAATCACTATTTTGGCCGTCCCTCAGGTCCCAAATTGAGGCAGTCTTGTCCGCTCCTATAACCTCTATTCTAGGATGCTGAGGTTAACGTCTAACATCAATAGTGCTCCTGATTTACTTGCTGAAATTATTTCTTGCCACTATCAAGTTGGCCTCTCCCTCCTCTCCCTCCTCTCCCTCCTCTCCCTCCTCTCCCTCCTCTCCCTCCTCTCCCTCCTCTCCCTCCTCT
>JAUBOD010000036.1:237399-250972 GCA_032353885.1 Nothura maculosa | reverse complement strand
TCCCTCCTCTCCCTCCTCTCCCTCCTCTCCCTCCTCTCCCTCCTCTCCCTCCTCTCCCTCCTCTCCCTCCTCTCCCTGTTTGCGTCTCTGGCTACGCCGTTGCCATGGCAATGGTTCCTTCTCCCCGGGAACATCTTGTCACTGCGTTTAATCCGCCGCAGCTGAAGAGGGGCAGGAATATGAAGTTGTCGTTGCCATGGATACCGCTTTGTTGCGCGGGTTCCTTTTGTGTCGGATTCCGTCTTCGGCGCTGGCTCCTCTCTTCCCCCTTTTCCCGCAGAATAAACAGCGAGCGCCTTTCCATTATGGCCGTAATTGCTTTCCGCCCGTATAATTGAGCTCAGGCATCTGCCGAGCGGCCGGGTTTCCATAGCGAGGCGTTCTCTTTCCATTCGCAACCCGTTCCTGGGGAGGTGGAAGCTCTGAAAGGCGCTGGAGGGACCGGGTGCCCTTGCCGGGATCCGCTTGGTGCCTTTGACGTCCCTCAAAGGGCTTTCTGTCCCCGCCACAAACACTGCTTAATCCATCCAGTTACTTCCTCTGGCCAGGGCATGGCACGGTAAACAAGTGATGAAAAGATGCAGAGATTTATTTTTCTCTTTATTCTTCACGTGTAAATCAAATATAATGTTAAAATAGCCTTAGTGGTTTCCCCCAGCTAATTGCACGTGAATGCAGGCAAGAGCCTAGGTCCATTATTGCAATTATTTATAGGATGCAGCAGCATGTGCAGTTTTGGATTCTTGGATAAAATGTTTTATTTTTCATGAAGAGTGGATGCAAGTTAAGGGATCGTGAATTGGGGAATATTTTGAATGCCATTTGTTTTACTTAGCGTTTATTAAAAGATTAGTATTCACTCTAGTGCAGTGTTCTAGGTTTGCATAAGCATAGTTTTGGAAGATTAAGAACATGTTATTGGCTCATATAATTAAGTGGAAAACCTGAAGAGATCCTCCATTCCTTACTATGAAAAATTTGAACTACTCGTAGTTCAAGAATGCATCATAATATTTCACTTCAACTCTGTAAATATAAAACTTGTTTTCTAGTTCAGTCATTTTTTCTGTAACTTGAAAACAAGACAATAGTGTCAGGTCATATCTTAGAAGTATCCATTAGGAGAGAGAAGCATTTTGACATGTTCTCATTCTTTTTGGAGGCTTTTGGTGCATGTTATTGAAGGCAGATCTGCTTCCTAGGAAGGCAGCATTGTTTAGATGTTGGAACACAAGAACTGGGTCTTTGCAGAACCAGTTCTTATTCCTGTCTGGCAGGTCCTCCTGCTCTGGATCAAGTCTTTTCAGTGTCAGCTCATGAAGTTTCTCCCCTTATGCAACAACAATGTATAACATTTTCAGAGTTAGCAGCAAGATAAAGGTTAATATATTATATATTTGCAGCATACTTTGAATTGTGAGCTGGAAATGCCCATAAAAGTGCAAATAACCACCTCAGAAAACCCCCAGCAAGCCCCGTAATCACCTTGTAATTTCTAGTGGTATCTGTGGAGTCTGAGTTGTCTGTTGCTGGTTTAGCACAGGACTAACAGGCTTGATTCTGTGATTTTAAGGTTAAAAGAAATGATTTCTCTTCATCGCCCTGCTGTGTTGACAGAGATCATAAGGAACCCTACAAGGCAGCAACTTGCTTGTAAATAGATGTCACTATTTCTGCAACAGCAACTTGGACAATTAATTCCAGTTTGCTGTTGCTCAGTTCAAGGCAGTATGTTGAGTTTGTGCCGCTTTCTCACCAGCGGGTTGAGACTCACTTAAATGTGAATCAGATCAATCAATCCCCTTCTACTTCTTTTTAACCAGACATTACAGGGCATATTTTCCTGCTTTTAGATTTTCCATGTTTCTATGATGTTCCTGAGCTCTTAGCAAATGAGCAGGCCCAACAAGCATTTGTTTAACTTTTTATCAAGAGAGAGAGCTGGTTTTGGATGCAATATCCAAAGTCACTTGACTGCAGTTCTTTCATTAACTGTTGAAATGGGCACTGAGTAGAATGTAGCTCTAAAAAGTCAGATATTAGAGGGTGTTTCTGTGCACGTAGCAGATTTCCAGTTGGCCAACGGAAGCAGAGAGCAGTTCAGAGTGCAGAGACTTAAGGGATTTTGACTGGAACATTGAACTGTGGTGCATGGGATCTAAACAAGCAGAAAGGAGGTAGATGCATGTCCTGATCCCAGCTGCCTGGTGCTGGGAGGACAAGTCATGCTTGGGATAAATATTTTTGGTGCATTCCTGCTTCTCTTCCACTTGCATTAGAAACACAGTGGTGAATCATGCGGAACTATCCTAAATGTTGTAATTCTTACTCTTTGCTGCTTTTTTTTTTCTCTTTTCCCCATGCTAGGAGGTTAAACAGCACCCAAGGTGAAATCAGAGTTGGACCCAGTCATCAGGTAAGGCAGATTTTTATTGTATTTTCATACCCAAAGGGCACATTTTCAAACCACTCAATTTGTTGAAGGCCCACATAGATGTTGATATGTTTTGAGGGAGGATACAGGGCTTTTAAGTGTGTTTGCTTAATATAGGTGTCATTAATACAAGATGAGCTGTAAATTTGCCCTCCCTTTGATGGTTGCCTGGTGGTAGGTCTGCACTGTTGCCTGTCCTGGTTGACCAGTCTTACACTTGTCCGTGGGCAGGTTTGATTCTCATTTTTGCATGTAAAATTGAGCTTGGGCAGCCAGGGTAGTGCAGCATAGGAGTCATTGGGACCGTTGTGAATTTACTCATTCAGTCATTGTCTTAGGATGTAAGTACAGTTTATGAGTGGAGCAGCTTGGGGAGCCACTGTAATTTTGGAGCACTATAAAAATACCTTTTATGTTGCTGCTCTGTGGAAGTAATTATATACATATAATATCTCATTTGTATTGTATTTTGCAGCAATTTTTAACAGATTTTCTTTTTACTTTCTGATCCTTCAGAAGATAAGTTTAGATTTTGAAGTTGGAGCAACCTCAGTTTTATGATTTGATGGCTTTGAGAATGTGGATAATAAACATTCACAGTTTGCCTAACATCCTTGAGGATATTTTGTATTTAAAGGAAAAAAAAGTTTTCACTAATTAAACTTGGATGATTCTTTTATTAGTCACAATACAAATAGTGTAAATGGTACCTCCAAAGCAACTTTCATCTCAGATTCTCAACTAATATTTTGGCAGGTATTAGTCGCTTGTGCTGTAAGGTGTAATTACCAGGTACTTTTATGGAGAGAAAAAAAAATAGGCACAAAGAAAGACCACTAAATTAGAATACATTAACTTGGCATTGCTCAGTATCTGAAACTTCTGTAGCGCTTTCACCTGCTGAGCATCCAAATTCCTGACATATCCTCGCTAAGAGGGTCTCTTGTCATCGTGTTAATTAACATAGGGTATAATCTTGGGAGATGTGGCGGTTCCTGCGTTTTGGCTGAGCCAGGAGGATTGGGGATCACTTCCCTTTGTAGTCTGATCCGGCCTGGGGAAGGCAGGGCAATATCCTCTTGCACAGTTTTGCTGAGCCTCCTTAATCAGCGTACGGATTTGCTTCCCTGCCCTCCCCTGACTCAGCACAAGGGATACTAGCAGATAGAAAATGAGCCCCTGCAGATCCTGCTCTTGGGTGCTGTTGAATGGCAGTGACCTTCCTCCATGCCCTGAGTACATGGATGCTTCAAACTGCCCCTTGTAACAGCAGCTGTGGACAGAAGCGAAGGTAAATGATCTTTGGGATCATGTTTCGTCTCAAAATTCTCAGGCCTATCAAGAGGAGAGTGGTTAGTGGTCTCTGCTAAATGTTCTCCTTTGAAAACTTCTAACAAGTTAATGACCTAAGCGTGTCCTAGGGTACAGAAGGACGAGTGCTTTAGGTCTCATAGAAACCTCCTCTTGAGGAGCTTGCTGCTTGGTTCATTCTTGATTCATGCCTTGATGAGAATATTGCTTCTCCTTCTTCAGAAGAGTTGCTCAATGACACACACATTTTCCCAGGGAAGAAGTGAGAGAAAGTACAGATTAAAGAGCAGAACATGAAAGACATCTGAACCTGTGACTCGTAATTACTAGTTATGTCTAAATGTTGCCTCTCCAATATGTTTGGTGTTGTAAGTATGGGAGTTAATTACAGGGCTTTTAAAAGCCGTTTCCGAAGAGGCTCTCAGCTGCCTTAGCCCGCTGCAGTAGGTGACTAAAGATGCTAATTAAGTCTCCAGATAGGATTTGATGCTCATCTGAGTTTGAACTCGGAGCCCCTTTCACGGAGCGCGCTCGCTCTCAGGAAATGTCTTTGGTTCACTCTGGGGTTTTAATGATTTAGTGAGGGCTTCTTAGTAAACTAAACGTGTGGGTTTTGAGGGAGGGATTGAAGTGGAGCACACCTCCTGAGGCAGCCACCTTCCTGCCTCTCAGGGTGAACTGCCCCACAGGTTGGATTTCTGAATAATACAGGACTACCTTAAACCCTTTAAAATGGTTCAATTCTAAGCTGTGATACTTCTAGGCAGCTGATTGTGCTCGGTGTGTGTATATACAGAGGGCTTTAGAAGGTGACCGAGCCTTCCTAGTTTCCCACGAAGTTCAGAAACGTGGCTCAAATCCCTGCAGCAGCAGTTGGCCGGTACCTTCCGTCAGGGAGGAAGATCCCAGGCAATGGAACCTCCCCACGCCTGGGCCTACCCGCTGTTCCTTTCTTCCAGGCTAAACTGCCCGATCTGCAGCCGTTCCCTTCCCCGGACGGAGACCCTGTGACGCAGCATGAGGAGCTCGTGTGGATGCCGGGAGTCAATGACTGCGACTTGCTCATGTACCTCAGGGCAGCCAGGTAATTAGAGGCCACTTCCAAGTGCCCTAGCAGAAAAAGGGGCAGATACCTGTGTGCAATGGTCACCCTCCATGCTCTTCCCCACTCTAACACGGATGTCAAAGACAAACTGACACAGCCAGCTTCATACAGGGATGCTCTGGTTTGATGTCAGGCCACCACAGAGCATCTCTGCTGGCTGATACTTTGCTATTGAAAATACAAAGCCAGTAGCGTGTGCTAGCACAAAGGTAAAAATATTGAGGGTGTTTTGGCTAAAAAGGGCAGTAACTGCTGCGAGTGGATTAACCCTGAAAGCACGGGATTCCTTCAAGGACATATATTTCTCTTTAATGAGCTGTAGTTTGTGTCTGAGGATCATGGAGATTCCTGGTGTGCCTGGTAGGTTAAGCAGACAAAGAAATATCAAGGGCTGTGCTAGTGAGCGGCACAGCACTTCGGGAGTAAATAATCATTTCTGCTTTGTGAAAAATGAGCAATGTGGGGAATATCTGACTGTTTTGTAGCGTGGTGGAACCAAGGTGTGATGAGTGGTGCACGGCTTCCTGCACCACTGTCCTCATGCGCGCAGCTTCTCGCTGTAATCCTGACCAGGTTCTGTCACTACTGCCGTGAGGATTTCTTTACTTGATAAAACATCACAGATGGCTTTTTAGACCTGAATTATGACTTGACCAGTCACTCAAGTTTGCATAATAAATGGTAACAGTGTTGTGGTGCTTCATTTTACTTGTCGGTGGTATTGCGAGGCCCTGCTATCTTTGATTTATGACGGGAAGATGCTGCTTGTGTATTGCATGCGTACATCAAACAGACTGAAGCATTTAAACCTGTGGTTTTGTTTTTTCCTTTTTCCTCCTCAAACTGTAAAGGAGCATGGCAGCTTTTGCAGGCATGTGTGATGGAGGGTCCACAGAAGATGGTTGTGTTGCAGCCTCCCGTGATGACACTACACTTAATGCACTCAATACAGTAAGTATATGGAACCAGTATATGGAAAAACAGCCTTGATTTCTTAACTGCTGAAGGCATGTAGTGCCCATAAAATATTTAGCAGATAAAACATATATTTGGAATCACAGCATGGCTCTAACCATCACCTAAGGTGCCATAAGTTTACATACATCTCCTATAAGTTATAAAAAAATCTGAAATGCAGAAGTTCAGTGCCTGAACTTCTGGAGTGATGGAGTGATGGCTGTTCAGAACAGAGAGTCAATGTCCTGTAGAGGAAGCAGCTTGAGGGAAATGTGCCAGCTGGAAAGGTCACGGACTCTCCTGCCACCGACCTGTCTGCTGGGCTTCTCATGCAGTGCCACTAGCTTCTAGCTACAGAAAAATACCAGTCATTTCATACAAGGAAAACCTACAGCCATGCTCCTCAGATGCATAGCGTCCTGTATATAGAAGTAGCTCTCTGGATTTTTTTTTCTCCCACACACAATCCAGTACATTATTATTTGTAATTTTTATGCATGTATGACCAATTATCTCTTAAGCATCATATGTTTTTAGATACAATAGGATGAGCCCTTGCTTTAAAATCCAGAGGCATGTGGATGTTTCCTTGCTTAAAATTCATGAGTGTTTTATAGTTATGTCTACATATTGTGAGTCCATGTAATATACTCCAGTTTCTTTTCTGCCAGTACTTCTGATATAGTCTTTTTGTAGTCCACATATAGTCCACATATTGAGGAGCAGCTTTGAGGGGTTTTGACACTCTTGTAATTCTGAAAATTTTCATGGAATCTCTAAGCTGGGGCTTCTGTGACTTTGTTTATGATTTAAAGCAAAGCACATTAGCACTTGAGAGACTCCTTAGAGCACCGTCCTTTCACATGTAGGATGTTTTAGGCAGAGCGATCAAATGGTTGGATTGGCCCAAACAAGAAGCTGGGAACATCTGAAATCTCCCTTGGAGCCGAAAGGTGCGGTGCCCTTAGTGAAAATTTCAGGATGTGCTCTTCAAAATTCTAGGCCAGGAGAAAACCTCTTTCTTCTTAAAACCCCACCTTTGTGGTGGACTGATGAATATTGCAGGTGCCTCGGATCCCTCCCCGCTCTGCACATGCTTGTCATCCGTGATGCACAAATGGAGCAGCCCGGAGCTGGCTGATGGAGGTGCTGAGCTGCACGGCTGGGTGCCGCATCCGGCGCCCCGAGGCTGCTGCTGAACCCACCTGGTTGTGCTCGAGCAGCGTCAGTGCAGGGGGTGGCTGAGCAAGGGCTTCTTCCCCTGCTGTCACCTGCCTTAGCACCATAGGGATAGTGTTAGAGCCCCTCGGGAATCACGGCTGCAGCCTGGGCAGAAGTGGGAGCAACTTTCCAGCATGCTGGGAGGTTATGTTTAGATTTTAACTGTCACAAGAGGTAAAGCTGGTAAGCTCTGCAGATTAGACCTGTCAAAAGAAGTGTTTGATACCACAGCCATAACTTCAGAGGACAGAAATGTTTGAAAAATACATTTAAAAGAAGTGTAAGTTGCTGCCTCGTGGTAGAGCACTAGTTTCCTGTGTCTGCCAACCCATGGAAGAATCTCAATGTGGGAAAAATTGACCATAAACCAATTGACAATATTTGCTGCTGCTGCCAAGTGCTGTTGAACGAGGCTTGGGGGTGAGTTTTGATATGGAAGTTTCTTCTCCTTTTCCACTGCTTTCCTTTTCTCCTCCAGAGCTCTGATTTAAGGTCAGATCTGGGTGAAAGCCCTTCTTGCCCTCCGTCCCCAAAGCAGCTCAGCCTGCCTGGGGTTTCCCGTGCAGCTCTGCCCTCCATCCCAGGCCACGAGCCCCACCACGGGGATATCCAGCATTAATACAACAGCGTGGGGGCACTTACATAAAGCAGCAGAGCCTGGAGAAGAAATGAGCAGCGACAGCCTGCGAGCTCTGTCCGTAAGAGCGAACCTCAGAGTTCCTGTCATTTTGATGAGCTTGTTATTTTTGCTTGGGAAATCCAAGAGCCAGCGACTCTGTTTATCCTTATGGAGTCAGAAAATGCCCCTACTCAGCCTGGGTACTGCAGTATGGAAGAGAGAGGAAACAACAGCACTTTCCTTGACTAATAGCATTGTCCTGACCTCTCCTAACTCACCATTACATGGGAACGTGTCATTACGAGTGGCAAATCTGACAGGGTAATATCAGTTTATGGGAATTCAGTTCTAAGTAAGATGTCACTCGGACAAATTATTCCCTGTTTTAACTTGCCCTTGGACCAGATTTTCTTGTTCATTAACTACAAAGTTGAAAGCATATGAAAACTCTTTAAATACAAACTAGTGTTTCTTCTTACTACTAGTTCTCCTTTTGTATGAGCCTCCATTCCCAGCTGCTCCCATGGTTCAGACGAAGTAGCCCAGCACTTCAGGGGCTGTTGCTCCCTGCTTGGGCTTCTCGGAAGTTGAAGCCACTTCTAGTGCAGAAGATGGTTCTGCCTCTTTGTATTTTCACTCGTCCTTATGCATGAAAACTTCTTGTGCTTTAGTTATAAGCCAAGTCAATATTTAAGAAATCTTTCAAGAGGAATTGTTGAAAAAGGCAGATAAAAAGGGCCAAAGCCCCAACCGTCGTTGCTGCTTCTTGCAGTTGCTTTTGCAACATGCGAAGGATTCGGTTCTCGGTGTTTCACAAAGGGCTGCTGCAAGCTGCAAGTTCCTGCACTGTAGCCCAGTGACACGGTGCTGTGTTTGCAGCAGAATGTGCTCTGGGCCCTGCTGGGCTGTGCTTGGCTGGGCCTTGGCTAGTGCAGGGCTTGAAAATCAATGCAACTAAAAGCATCTTCTCCCCTGACCTGCATCGTTAGCATCTAGATTGTTCTATTGTCATTAGAATTATATAGAAACTTCACCTACATTAGACATAATGGAGAGGGGGGAAGATGCGTGAGGTTTTTTCCCCAAAGCAATGGGGCTAATTCTGATTTTCATATTTTTTAAAAATGGAGCTAGTTTCAGTTTTTCTCTGAGGTAGCTGCAATGATCTTGTAACCTTCTGGGGGAGTTTTGTTTATTTTTCTTGATTTTTCCTGTTAGACTCGAGTCTCTTGCAAGTCAGGTTGTTAATCAATTAATGATAAGTCAAAAGGTACCCACTGTATGGATCCCAGTCCACCTGGCAGTGCAGAGTGGGTGGAGTGGGCGGCCAGCAGCCCTCAGAGACCTGGGTCCCACTGCACCCCGTCAGCTGCGGGGCTGGAAGCCGTGCCCACGGCATGGTGCTCTACAGGTAGGTGCTTGGGTAGACCTTAATACACAAGGAGCTGCTCCAGCCACACTGCAGGAATTCTTGTTTCCTTTTTTTTTTCTAAATTCTATATTATAGAACTTGACTGCATTACTGTAAATCTTGATGATTATCCACTTAAATAACGAGAGTGAATCCTTCATTAAGGCCCATAACCCTACACCTGCATAGGTTAGAGTAACTGGTGCTCAGATAGGGATGTTTAGTGAATATTTCCTGTGCGCTAGCAGGCAAATGGCATCTTGCTTGAGGATTCCACAGAGGTATCTTGGTTGACAGCGGTGCAAAGAAATTCTTTTGGTTCATTTGTATTACTTGAAGCTTAAAATGATCTTGCAGCACTGGCAGAATCTGCGTGTTTGGTAGGTCGACTTTGTCTCCCTGGTTATATCCGCTGACAAGTGACAGCATTTGTTCAGGGCCAGTCATAGCTCAGGGGAAGAGCCAGCGCTTGAGCCGGAGAATTCCCGAGTTCTGGCAATCCTGGATGTGTCTGCATGCCCGGGAAAGCTGGTGCTGGCTGAACATTCCCTTCTGTGTTTATTGGCCTTTCTGCAGAGATTGCAAAGTAATTCAGCAATACTTTGTCACCACATAGTAGCAATTTTTCCTTAGACAAAAAGGCTCTGGAATCTAACAGTGCTCTTAATGGACTGCAATTATTTAATATTGTAGTAGGGATGCAGTCTAGCTCAGATGGGCTTTTCAATGGAGATCATAATGAGTGTAATTGCAAAAGGATGCCTTGCTGAAGCAGAAGCTGCCAGATGCAATGCCATTCTGACCCAAAAAGGTCGCAGTAAAAGGGACATTTAAATTAAGTTATAAATTACAATTGAAGAACAATGTTTTGATGAGCGAGCCCAGGGATGTCAGAGCTGCAGGATGTAATTCATGGGTTCATTACGGAGCAGGGGTGCCTGACAGCTGAGCCGTGCCAAGAGCAGGATTTATTTGCAGCGTCGCGCGGGTGGAAAATGGCAGCGCAGCCGAGGAGCCGGAGCACAAACCGGGAAGCTCGTGGTGCTGCAAGCCCTCCTGCTAACGGCTCGCCCCAGTCCCGGGGTCTTTAATGACCGTGGCAATAGAAATGAGCTGCTGCACACGTGCACGTGAAGACTTTTTGTTTAATTTAAAAACCTGCGATGCCAGAGCTGTGTTTTCTTTGTTCAGGTGCATTTGCCTTGAGTGCTTTAGTTGCAGTTTTGTGCCTACGTATTGTCAGAAGAGTTCAGAATTGGGATGGCAGGGTTAATGGGAAGAACAATGATTCTCTGGATGACAGGGTAGTAATCCCGTGTTTAGAGCAATACCTTGAAAAGTTCAACCAGAAGTTAATTAAACCGTAGGCAGTCATCATTAGCTGTTATTTATATGTTCAAGTTGCTTGCCAATAGAGTGCTTATATATATTAAATGACTGAAAGTAATAAGCAGAGAATGATCCATCAGCCAGCTTAAAGGAAATAAATTTAACTCTGGCACTTACACAAAAAATAAGTTTTCTTTTGCTGCATTTTCCTACTCCTGAAAGGAATCAGAGCATTTTTTTTTTTCCTTGTGAAAAGTCAGATTCTTTTCATGAAGCTCTAAACTTGTCTCAGGCCTTGCAGTTTCACATTTTTTTTGCTTTTACATCATTTGTATGATTATTTTGGACCTCAAACTGTCTATTTTAGGTGTTTAGTTGCATTTAGTACCTTTTTTTCTGGAAACTTAGCTCTTTAGCTGTTCTCAAGGAGGCTTCCAATTACACAGAACAGAAAGTTGGCTGGCAAATGGAATAAATCAGCCATTATTTTTAAAACATTGTGGTTTATGTATGAGGGCATTACTAAGAAAAATTAATTTCTAGGGTACTTTGCACCACAGATGAATTAGCTTTATTGACTGTCACGGCTCCTTCTACGGCGTCCATGACCAGAAAGCCAAGGCACTAATAACATGGATGGGAAACCTGAGCGCTGTGAGATGTGGTGCTCAGAGCAGCATTTCATCAAGTGCCCTGGGATGACAGACCCCAGTTCCTTGGGATTTAAGAAACTATATTTTGATATACACAATGATTATAATATGAAAATTATGCATTTTTATAAGTATATTTAAAATATAATTTTACCTTCTACCTTGATTCAGATTTCTTAGTGTCCTAATAGAAATGAGGGAACCAGCGCTAACAGAAATAAATCTGAGTAGTTTCCTTGGAGTCCTGGAGAGTCTCCAGTTTTTGCTGCCTGGATGCTGGAAGAATGCAGGACAAATCCAAGTTGTCCTGGCCAAGAAGACTCTCCCTCTGAGTGGAGACATGATGTGACCAGACAAAAGGAGGAATTCAAGGACAAGACAGTATTGTTAGGAGGTGGCCCCGGGGTAGCGGGATCCAGCCATTGTCAAATGGACGAGCTGGTATTTAGGAATGGGTGGAGGGTTATAAATAGCTGAAGGGAGCAGCAGAAGGAAAGTCATCTCATGCTAATTTAATTGGAAATGGAATTCTGTTCTAAAAATTGAGTTTTTTGACACAAGAAAAATGAAGGTTTTCTCCTGTAACCAGAGTTTGTTATAACTTCTGTATTAATAGTGCAGAGTAGTTAGTGTGTTGTCCCTGTTCTGTAATTCTCTTGATCCCTGCTCAGTTCATCCGTCTTGGGCAGGAGTTTGAGGGTTGTAGCAGCAGTTGGGCTGTTCTGAGGACCCTCAGACGTGGGTCTGGCCCCGAGGAGCAGGGTCTGCCAAGCCCTGTGAGAGTCCATGGTGTGGAAGGGCAGTCACGATAGGATCAGTATCAGGGAGCTTGTTTTGGTCGTCTGTATTTATCTAAATAAAATCCCCAGCACCTGCTCGTAGTGTTAGTCAATATCTTGGGAGTTTTGCTGTGTTTTAAAGTCCTTGTTTAGAAAACCTGGCTCTTGGACATGGGGAGACACTTCCATGCAGATCAATTTTCTCTTCAGGATGTGGGAAGATATTTAGCTTTATTCTTGGTAGCTTTCAGAAGACACCAAGTGGGTTCCTAATTAGATCTTCTCATCTAAAAATTCCACTCTACTTAAAGATAAGCAGCTAATACATCTGTAGTTTGCTCAGTGTTTTCTATCAAGAGCTAAACACTAGGATTTCTTATGGATTCATTGTTAAATAAGTTGGTTTTTTTTTCCACTCTTGATTGCTTTTAAACCTCACCCTGACTTAAATGTCTGCTTCAGACAACTTTTGATCATATAGACACCTGCTTTTATGGTTAAAAAATAAAATAAAAGGTACATAATAGAACATGAGCAGCTGAAGCAGTGGTGCCAAATTAGACATCCCTCGTTGCTGATATGAACTCCTGCAGCTGTTTCTGGAGGTTTTATTTTCCTTCTCCGTACTTGTTTTCCAACAACTTGTGCATCTTTGCAAAGCAATTAATCACAACCTGGTGGATGGGGAGACTTCACATCCCAAAGCTCACAATCCCTCCCTCCCTCCCAATTATTAGTTCTTCCTCTTGATTATATTAAATGGAGTAAGACATTGCTGCATAAAATAAGCACCTTTGGAAAAATATGTCATGTTGGAACTTTTAAAAAATTACTTGTGGTTTCTAATGTGTGCAAAAAATACATTCTTTAAATTAACCACGAAGTCTCCAGTGCTTTATGACTTCAGATGTCTTCTGGGAGAAATTCAGGAAGGAAGAGGAAAGTGTGTGTGTGTTTTAATGCTGCCTCTTCTACTAATAAAACTGAAATTACCCTTCAGGTTGTTTAAATTTCACTTGATATATCAACAGTAAAAATAATGAGATGTAGAACATCTCCTTTGGTCCCTTTTATTGTGTTTTTTTTTTCCTTTGATATCACATCACTGCCATTTCCATCAAATGATATATTTGTCTGCTTTGTTTTTCAGCTACATGAAAGTAACTACGATGCTGGAAAGGCCCTGCAGCGACTGGTGAAGAAACCTGTGCCCAAGCTGATCGAGAAGTGTTGGACCGAAGATGAAGTGGTAGGAAAACTAATTATTCCTGTGAGCCTGGGAGTCCATGTGGCTTCCGCCTGCCTTTTCCTCTCCTTTCCTTTCCTTTCTTCTTTTTCCTTAGAAGAGCATCTTTATGGAATCCTTATTTGCTCCATGGGATAGATTTTTGCCTGCCTCTGGGTTGGTGAACTCTTGTTCTGCATACAGAACGTACTCCTGATTTCTCGTAAATAGAGATTTTTTGAATGAAATAGCAGTGTTGGGATCGATGCAGAACTTGTGGTTTCCGGCAGCAGTTGGAACCCGAGCAGGGCTGCACAGACCTTGCAGGTGAAGCTGGCACACAGGTACTCGACTACAAAAAGTGAGACATTAGTGTAATTTTAGTAGCCAGGAGAGGAAAAATGCTGAACAACTTCATCTGGATCACATCCTAAAAGCATTTAATGTTTTAATCCGTGCTGACGTTAATTGTGCTCCTTAGCAAAATTGACTTACGTGAGAAATAACAGGCGAGAAGACAGTGCCTCTT
>JAUBOD010000036.1:224039-237299 GCA_032353885.1 Nothura maculosa | reverse complement strand
TCCGTGCTGACGTTAATTGTGCTCCTTAGCAAAATTGACTTACGTGAGAAATAACAGGCGAGAAGACAGTGCCTCTTGAATGAGCTGACTAAGCTTGTCTGGTTCTGTGAAAACAGAATAAATGTTGTATTTGCTAGCGCAATAATTAGGCAACAATGTGCCCTAAGATAGCAAATCAGAGGGCTGGAATTTGGCTAAGATAAAATACGCGTTACTGAGGAACCTCAGTCATCGTACAGTTTCTACATTGTACAGTCTGAAAAGCTTTATCCCTCCTGGATTCCACGTTGGAATAAATGGAGATGTAAATATGACAAGCTGTATTTCTCTGCCACGTATCTGAATGACAGGTCTTCTTATATCATGAAAGACAGCTTCGTTCACAATAAAGGTGAGACAGGACAAAGTATTTTTTGAATTAACTTACAAGTTAGTAAATTAATTAAAAATAAGTCTTGTAGCCATGTTCAGCTTCTGCTTAAGCTGGCATTGGTGCTGTAAAGCAGAACAGAGTAATAATCATTAAAATGTTCCAGGTCTTCCAACATTTCTCTCTCTCTCTCTCTCTTTTTTATTTTTTTTTCTTATGATCCTATTGCTTTGAAAGCCCTTTGGGGAATTTTCCAGTGAACGTGTGTGCTTCCTTTCTCCTTACATAAACCTGGTTTTTGCAAGCGCTAGGTTAGCCTAGGCCATGTAAACCCGCATTAAAGGAGGCTTATTCTGGAAGCTGACAAAGAACCTTTGTGGGAGGGAGACAGCCTGAAGTCTTGGGGGGAAAGAGGGTCATGTGCTAACATAGCACAGGAAGGCGACGATGAGTCAAAAGCCTAGAACGCAGGTTCTTAATAATTGACAATAAAAGGACATTTTGTTTAGAGCACCAAATGTGGGAACAAACATCTTGGAAGGGCTGTGCTCCCTCCTTAGCGTGTTTGCATGGCTGCCTTTTTTTTTTTTTTTTCTTTTTATGCATCCATTCTTTCCTTAAAATATTTTATGATGTTTGTCTGGTGAGGTGAATTTTGCAGTGGCAACTGCTTTGTAGAAGATCTTTGCAGCTCTCCTTGTTTTCTCCATAAGCTGCACTTGGAGAGTGTGGGGCTGCTGCTGCAGCTCGGGGGCTTGGTCAGCAGCCCACGTTTGATGATAGAGAATGGAGCCTTATGATTGCGAAAAAAGCCAAGTTTATTGGCAAGTGAAACATTACTCCAAAAGTGCAAGCTCTGTGAGTACAGAACGATGATCATTAACTCTATAAATCATTGTCAGTCTCAGTGCGTTTTATCATATTTGTTCTTGCTCTGTTCCATCCAAGTTTCCAGAAATATTTGGCAGCTTTCCAGCCCCAGCAGAGCCAAAGATCAAACTGTGCTCTTATTTATAGACAGCTAAGCCCCACCTGCAGAACTGGAGAGCCTGTTTGCCTGGCAGTTTGCAGAGAGCTCCGGATTACAGCAGCTCCCGAGCACTGTGGAGCTTGCAGAGAAGTTTCTCCTCATTGTTGGTTCTCCGCATGGAGAAGGACTTTGTGCATCGTGAGTAGGGTGCTGGAGCTCTGGGGGAGCTCCATGATGAACTGTTTTGGTAAGAAACCCCTACACTGATGTGTCAAATCCAAAGCTTGGCCTAAACCACTGAATTTTGGTGAAAACCCTGAGTGTGTCCCCCTCTTGTGATGAAGAGTGATGGGCAAGAGGGAGCCTGTGGCTGGCAGGTCGCTTGGAAGAAAGACGCTTCTCAGAAGTTCCAGACCCAGGCTTAAACCACATTGCTGGTTCTGCTGGACCTAGAATTAGTCTCTTCTCATGACTGGTGAATATCTTCTCGCTGAACTTTTCCAGCCTGTTTAAATAGGTGGCTAACAGGCCACCTTCCAGCCTGGTTAGCGAGCAGGGGTCGGGCTGATGGGCAGACCCGGCGCGTTGACCCCCACACTTGGGCAGGCCGGTTGAAGTGGTTGGTTTTGTCATGCACACGATAGCAGGGCTGTGCCCAGCTCAGCTCTCTGGAGCATTCCTAGTGCTTAGGACATAGCACGGCAAGAATAACTCAGATTCATTGCAGTTACTGATTAGTTTTTTTCTGAGGACTATGTGTTGTCCAAAAATTAAGTCCTTTTTGTTAATTAAAACAGCTTTCTGTTGGCTCTGGCCAAGCTATGTAGAAAGAGCTGCCTGCAGCGTGATGAGAACTAATTAAAATAAAGGATAGAAGTTACGTTATTTTTCCTACTGAAGATGTGGTTACAGAGGTTTAGATCAAATTAAATAGAGGATAAAATTTACCAGCAATTGAATTAAACGGGAGGCCCTTGCAAATCTGAAGATGGAGGTTTGTTCCTCCCGTGTGTTCTGCATCGTGGCTATTTTTAACCCTCCTTCCTTGGGTTCTGAAACACTAGTTTCCAGCTCGTTGTCAGTGGGGAAGCACAGATGCATATTGCAAAAGGCAAACGTACGTGTGCACTGGAGGACTTGAAAGGAAGAGAAATGGGATGAAGTAGTTTTGTTTCTTGTGATTGGGCAACTCTTGTACAGGCACTTACTGTAGCTGTCAAACAACCATATAAGTACAAAATATTGAGTTTTAGATATTGTTATTAAAACACAGAAATACAGAACTCGAGCATTTCTTAGGCTGTGATCTCATGGCTCCATCTGAATGTTTAAAATGAGATTTTTGGAGGGCCTGCTGGCCCAAGGAGCATTTCTCCTCTTATTTGAAGAACTCCAGCCCTTAGAACTGCATTTTAAAATAATAATCCTGAGAAGAGAGGTGACACAGCACGTGTTATTATTTAGTTTTGGCACTCCAGTTTGATTTTAGAATATCCAGCACTGTCTTTGAAGAAGTACGTACAGCTGCAGCACAGCTAAACCACCAGCTCCTGTCCTTAGGATCCCAGACTGGGATATTGGCTTTCCAGAAGTGCCAAATGGGGAGCTCGAGGCTCTAGCTCTGTTCCGTGTAGGTTGAATTTCAGACCGCAGTTTTATAGTGTGGATTCAGTGGAACTTTTTCACAGGAACAATTGTTCTTATGTAATTTTGGGTAGAGCAGCAAATATGTATATGAAAATATGTATAATTTCAATGATATTTAGCACAGTTCTGCATTTATTTTTGCCCTGGGTCAAAAAACCAATGCTTTGTGCACACTTCCCTTTCAGATAAATAACTGATCAAATAACCACCATCTCCAAAGGTTGCATTTGGTTAATTTAATGACATTAATTAATGAAATTTCAGTTCTGACATGCCTTGTGTATTGGGAAGAGTGAAGGAAACAGTCCAGCTCTGGCTCTTCCTTATGTAACAGTCATCTGACTTGATCCTGCGTTTTTTCCTGCTTCTTTATCAGGAGCACCACCGAAATCAATAGGTCTCACAAAAGAGGGAAATACAAATCAGAAGTAGAAGAACCGCTAGTTTATTAGGTTTTTAATTAAACATGATGAACACATTTTAAATAACACAAAGGCCCCAGGCTGAGCTGCATCTAATCGAAGCAGATCAAGTCACCCGTCCACACTGGGGTAGTTATTAATTCTGTTTATTTATGCATGCTAGCTCAAGGCAGGGCTCACTGCTGCAGCAGTGCAGCTTATTGCACAGGGACAGCTTTGCTGCATGGCTCTGTGCTCCTAACTAGTGTTCACATGTTGATTACGAGAAACACTGGTGAGGCTGATTGAGTTGCCTTTAAAATTTCGGGCTATTTCTTCCTTGCAAAGTTCAGGGTGAAACAGTAGCCTTGTTTGTTGGATGCTTTTCCCCTTCTGCTGCATGGTCCCATCTTTCCTTCTTGTTAAATATTCCCATTTCCTTAGGGTGAAGGTTTTGTTCCTTGTCCTCATGCCAAGCTGTGTGTGACACGTGATGACATCCTTCCTACCTGGCTTTTATCATGAAATTGCCCTTCCAATATTTTCAATATTTTACATGGCTTTTGATGGAAACTAGGCGAGGTTAAAAAAGACCTCTTAAATTTATGTCCTAGCATAGTTAATCCTCCCCAGCTATAAAATTTATGGACTTGTAAATCCATGTACATGGCCAATTAAGACTTAAAGTATCCACACCTGGCTTCAGTGTAAAGCTCATTTGTCATAAACACAAGCGCTGATTCTTCTGCCAAAACCGACAGGATTCAGCAAACTCGGTGCTCAACGTGTCTGTGAGTAGCTTTGCGTGCAGTGCGCCCGGGCAGGAAATGACTTAGGCAAAGCCCAGCTCCTAGTTAGCCTGGCTTGCTGGCCTAGACGCATTCAGCTGCCTCTCCTCTGCCCTTTCTGGACTATCTGCTCCAGAAAACACTGTTTTGTTGCTCAGCTCCTTTGTAGCCGGGCTGTTGAGATACGCTGCAAGCCAGAGCTGCTTGCTCGGGCAAAAATACCATGAATTTTATTTACTGTTTGAGGCAGCGCTAGCAAATGTAATTCCTGGCGCAATCAAAGCAGAGGCAGTGGAACAGCGAGAGGGGAGAATCGAGGCCTGTTTGGAGCGGAGGTTGCGCTGCGGTAACTGAGCGGCTTAGGAGGCCGCGGTACCAATCACTGCTGGATTTTCATTATTTTCCACAAAATGTAGATGCTCCACCTTCATATAGTGGAGCGGCGGTTGATGTTAACTTGAAATCTTCTGGACTTTGGATGTTAGGCCTTGCAAATGATGGAGTTTGTGCATGTGTTAATTGGGAACTGTTGGAAAGGAACAGGGAGGGAAATTTTAAAGGCCCTGTCTGGCAAAACCTCTGCTTTAAGAATAAATAAGACTTGAGGTTATGAAAGGGATGGTAATAGAACTTAAAGTGCCAAAGAATCCTCGTTTGTGGCATTGACAGGAACTGATGATGAATAACATTATTTTCTCCTTGGGAAAAGGGGCTTTCATTTAAAAGTTGCATAAAATTGCAGGTACTTAATGGGCAACAGGTGTGCAAAATTATGAAGTGTACTATAGCAAATAGAAGGTGTAATATGTCAAGGAAAGGTGGATTTAGTCTAAAGACAAGTTTTAGACAAAAGGTATCAGTCTTTGTGATTGTGATTAACTTGCGTCAGCGTTTGATCCAGGCCCTTGTTTGAGGGGATCGATACTGTGCGCGCAGCACTGAGTTTATTGTCAAGTCCTTTCGGAAATGAGACAGTGAATTAAAAATCAATTATACGTGCGGAAAAGTTTGTGTAGGGCAATCAATTTTGTCCTTTTACTTTGCAGAAAGATTCCATTGTTTAACCAGCCATGAACAGGGATGAATTTTAAAAGCCTCCGGCAAATGAGTTGCCCCAAATGGGGCAGGCGAATAGACCCCCCCTCCAAAAATACAAAATAAAACCAACCCAAACCCACAGCATTTCATGTTCCGCAGAGGCTGCCTTTGGGTTAAATCTATAAATCCTGTCGCTGACCTTGGCTTCAAAATAGGTGATTTCCCTGCTTTTGCTAATCTTGATCTTTCCGTGGCTGCCCAGTAAGTTAGTCTTCCTTTAACAATATCCGTACAGTTTGGTTTGCTGTGGGTAACTGCCATATGTTTCTTGATTCATCGTGCCTTTGCTCCTGTGGAATATTTTTTAATCTATTAAGCACTTACCATACTGCTGATCCCCCAAAATAATACAACAAATATTTACCCTGGCCGCTTGCCACGGCTTAGGAGGCTGTTCCTGCGTGGGACGGGAAGCCGGCCTCAACTCCAGCCGGCCTCCAGCATCAACCAAGTGATTTTAGCTGCTCAGAGAAGCTGCTGTTTTGTTTTGCCTTTTAATTCCGAGCAGGGTTTGCGGGAGGGAGGCAGGAGCTCACGGACATATTTCACTGTTGCCATGGGGAAAGAATCCGCTGCTTGAAAGATTAATAAATACTACGGCAGCTGATTGTCGAAACTGGGCTTTTTTCATCTGCTTTTCAAGGGCATCTTAACAACAGAGCTTGCTCCATTTCCGAGGCCTCTCCACCACCCCGGCGCTGGTTTAAACACAAGAACGGGATCCGAGGGACTCGCAAGTCCCATGGGGCCCAGTTCCTGCTCCCATAGGGCCCAGGGGATATTTTATAGTATGAGAAATGGCAGAGATGCTGGGTAGCCCTTCGTTTCAAAAGCTTTTCCTTGTTTGTTTTGGAAAGGCTGCAAATACAGACGGACAAATTCAGTTTGACCTTTTCTGATGGCTACAGCTGGGTCACAGGGACCAGGAGCTCGTGGTGTGGCTGCAGGTTTTGGCAATAGTCTTCATAGAAATCCCCCCCGAATGGAGTTTGTCCCCTCCATTTGGAGTGGTGGGAGGGAGGGCTGTTCTTAGTCTCTCAACACACCCCTCACCTGTCAAAGACTAAATACTGATCTCCAGGAGAAGAATATGCAGGACACCCTCGGCATGTGGCAGGGTTCAAGGCATTGCAAGAGGAGCAGAGCTGGAAGAGGTGAGCGCAGTTCGGCTGGGGAGCCGCAGGGCAGCTGAACCCGGCTGCTCTTGGCTGCCTCTCCTTGGTAGGGCCGACAAATGCAGTTCTGAGCTCGGGCAGCAGCACTTGGTGAGTGCCCTGGCTGCTGGATTTGCTGGCGGTGCTGGGGCTCTATGGAAGGAGAGCACAGAGGTCGCGTTGCTTTCCCGGCCAAGACGTAAATATGGAAGAAAACAAGTTTTTATTCTCCCAAAAGGCAAATTGTAGTTAAGGTACTAATTTGTAGTGAGGCTGTGGCTTCTTGGATCTCTTCTTGGCATCTGCAGACGATGAAAGACAGATGAGAGGAGGCAGAAGGAGGAAAATCAAATAAATTTCTCCACCTGGTTGTGGAGGGCGAGTACCGTAGGTGCCATCTCTGGGAGTCTCAATATAGTAAGGTTGCTTTTGAAATGGAGCTCACTTGGAGCGTTGATTTTAATGTTGGAAAGGGGTGGTTGTTAATGAGTAGTTTGATTTTTCTAATGATTATGCAAGCAAAAGACCAGGAGCGGCATTTGGAACGTCACTAGGATTGCAGTGGTGCTTCCTGACAGCTCATCTGAGACTTGTTTGATACGAACCAGTGGCTGTTGCAGCAGGAAATGACAAAAAAGCGTTTGTTCCAGTTGGAGCAGTGACATAGTTTGTATGGAAGAAACTCGGATTGCTGTCACACCATGGATGTGCCGTGCACTTAGCCACAGGACTTGCCTTCCGTGCACGAGCACAAGCGGGTGAATGCCAACACACACCTCGCTCGCAAATTCTGTGCGCGTGATAAATTTTATTTTTTCTAATCTTCCCCATCAACAGCACCCACTTTTAAAATCTTTCAGGCAACGTAAAAATGCACTTTAATGAAGCAAATTATATAGCTTTGTCTCCTTTTGTGCATAAGTGGGGCGGCCATATTCAATTAGGCTGAAAAATGATCATTTGTTCTATTCCAGGCTGAGCGGAGCGCGTGCAGAACCTGTGATCCATCACCAGTTGCGCGGCTTTATGGTACTTAAATCACTTGCCGTTCTGTCAGTGGCTCCGAATCCTCTATGGGAGCCATTATTTAATTTAAGTTTGTGGAGGTGTCACTCGTTTGATAATAGGCTGCTTCTGTAGCAGACACGGAGCGGCTAAATATTGATCATCTTCTGCATCCGTCTGCAGCTCCTAATTAGTCAGAAGGGTAACAGCACCAGTAAAGCTAATGATTATACGGCCGTGAAAAGAATTTGGCAGCAAATGGGGACTTGCAAATGGGGACTGGCTGGTGAGTGTTTGCCAGGCTGAGGCAGTTTGCTGGACTGGAGGGGCTCAATTCCCGAGCGCGGCGGCGCGGTGCTCGCGTGGGAGGGGGTTTTGCATGGACTGGAGGGAGTTTGCAGCGCTGCCCACTCGCAGGGCCGACTTCCAGGTCACAGCAGGGCCCTAACGTGGATTTTAGCCTCCCTAAAATCCGCATGGCCTCCACCAAGGCTGTTCCGCACGTCACATCACGTTCCTTATTCCTTTCCCTCTGCAGTGCGGGCGGAAGGAGCCAGCGCGCCGGGCTGGGGATTCATGTGCGTGGTGCAGGAGCCGTGTCCGGCGCCGCGCGGGGAGGCCGTTTCCATCCCGGCCTCCCTTTCACGCTCCCTGTGCCAGAGGTCTCCTTTGTGCCCCCGCTGCTCCTTCACTTCCACCTCTTCCCTTCTTTCTCTGCCCTCTCTCACTCGGAGGCTACTTTCTCATATTTGGCAGAGCCCTCCCCTGCTCCCTGCCTTGCACAAAGGAAAGGGAACTTATGAATCATCTGCCTCTTTTTTTAAGGCCGCTTTAGTGCCTTGCTGCCCAGCTCGGTGTAGGAGCCAGCAGCTTCCCCGCTAATTGGATGGCCCCGTTGCGCAAGCCGATGGGTCGCTGGTCATTAGCAAAGCGAGCCAAACTGATCCACGTTGGCAGCCCCGCTTCTTGCTTCACTTTGGGGTCTGGGCGGCCTAATAAAGTAGTGGAGTCCGAATCTTGATATTAGGGCAGCCTGGCTGCTGTGTGTGTTACTTTCTGGTTGTGGTTTTTTTTAATATAAGAACGGTCTTATTGAGGACGTGCTGCTTAGCCCAGAATTTGATTTTACCAGTTTCTCATATCCAAGCGGCAGATTTATCCGGAGAGAAACCCAGGAAATTTGCAGAGCTCGCCTTCCGTGGCGTTAGCAGCAGCCACCAATTGCATTGTGTTGGGCATGGTTCCTGTGAACAGCCCTGCCGCTCAGTCATTTGCTTGCAGAAGTCCCCCCTGGAACATTGGCCTTGTGTAATTTCCTTGGGGATCCTGTCACCATTTTGTCCCCTTGTTCTGGGACGTGTTCCTTGCTGTGAAGCACAGGAGCCCTCGGAGTGGTTGTGTTCCCTTCCTTCAATCATTTGCCGCAAGTCGCTGTTCGGAGGCAGTGCAGACACCACAGTAATTGACAATAATGGTTGAAATCCCCACGGAGCAGCGTTTCTGCGAGCGGGAACCTCCGCTGCACATAGCACGTTCCAGCCCTGAGAGGATCGTCCGGGATATTTCGAGCCATCAGAGTGCAGCTTTTTTGTGTGTAAATCTACAGATGGGATGAAAGGAGGAGACGTGTCACAGTGAGCGAGAACGTGGCCCTTGTGTAACAGCGTTTCCAGGGGTTGTGTGATGTGTGTGGCGAGAGGAGGGGATGGCAGGAGAAGGAGCACAGGAATGTTCTGGTGCTGGAGAACACACCAGCTTTGTGGTGCTCTGGGTGCTCTGTTAAGCAGCAGGAGGACCATAGCTTACCAGGCGTGTTCTTATCAAGTGACATATTGTCCAAATTTCCACTTGGTCTTTAGCTTTGATGTGCGAGAAGGCTCTTCTGTATGTTCAGTGTCACAGGTACAACTTAAAAGAAGTGAATGTCTAAAAAAGGTAACCCGAATTAAATGCTTTCTGTTGTCTCTTGGCAGCAGTGAATTATTTGTTCTGTTTTTCTGGGTCACAGCTCTGCCCAGATCTTTGTTCTCTGTAACTCTGAGAATACTTAAAAGAAAAAATCATTTATGTGGAGGGGAGAGGGGGAAAAAAAAAGCCACATTCAGATCGTTTCAGCTTTGCTTTCTGTGCTGAGAAAGTGCTGGAGACGACAGGCTCTGGTTGCTGCGTTTGATGACTGGAAAGCTGCTTTTCAGTGGGTGAGAGCAGCCCCCAGCGCCCGCCTTTAGGGCTGCTGCCCACAGCGACGGATGGGGCCGGACACACGGAGCCTGCCTGGATATTCCGGGAGAGCAAGGGGCTCCGAGAGGCAGGATCTGCACACGTGTCCTGGCGCCGGGGCCTTGATGCCGTCTGCGGCGTCGCGGCCTCCCCGCTGCTCCCAGCAACAGCGACCTGCGCAATTGCTGCCTTTTTCCCCAAAAAAAACAGGTATGAAGCAGGAAGGGTCTGAAATCCCCACGAGCTGCCTTGGGGAGGGGTCTGAAATGCATCCCTTGATGGAAATAGCTCGGGTGAAATCCTGGCGGGCACAAGGTGGAAAAGCCCCAGAGCTCTCGTGTCACCTTCAGTATCAGGTTGCCTCTCGGGTGGATTTTATTTCTTTTCCCCATCAATCCTTGATGTTATGAGCAGGAAGGAAAGGAGGAATTTGGTGAGCGGGTTGTGCCATGCTCCAGCTCCTGCGCCCACCAAGCCGGCTCCCCTCAAACGATGCAAAGGAAACACAGATAATCTTTACCTTGGGCACTTGTTCCCAAAGGGACATCCCTAGGGCTTGGAGAGATGCGCAGAGCAGGGGAATGAGGGTGTTTTTATGCCCTGCAAAGGGGTGGTGGATCCGCTTGGCCCTCCCGAGTGGCAATATGAATCCTTTCTTGGAAAACGTGCTTGCAACTAGTAATCCCGCTCTGCGTGCAGCCTCATTTAGCCAACTGTGTATGCAAATGTGCTATTAATGTGTTTGCATGCAGTATAAATATACAAATCTAATCTGTTTATATATGTAATTTACACACAGCTGTGCTCGTGCTCACTTAATACCAATATTTGGAGCGAGCGAGAGGTGCCCTGGGAGATGTATTGTTGCAAACAAAAGGCACCGGAGCAGCGCTGCGGAAGGACATCGTTATCCGTTGGGATCTGCCGGCATTCCCTCCAGGGAGGCCGCTGCGCCGTGTCCCATCTGCATCGATGGTGAGGGATACACGGAGCAGGTTCCAGTGCCCACCCTGTGGAGCTTTTGGCCTCAAGTCCCTCCCGCGCAGTTTGAGTCAGGTTTAATTTTTCGCAGTTTTTTAAGGAAAAGGAAGTGAGTCTGTAGGGAGGGGAAGCGAAATGTGCAGCAACCTTAAATCTCCCAGCTGATGTAGTTCTCGTCATCTGTTGATACAGGATATTTGATCTTGCAGGCATATGGTGTTAAGCGATGTATGATTTTTATCTAAGCAGATGCCCGGCAGAGCACAGAGGTGGCGTGAATGTCTAATGAGAGCATTAATGTCTTCAGTATAGACTGGTATCTTAATGGCCCCCACCTCAATACTTTTACATTTCCATACTGTATTCAATGACAGTAAGAAAGTGCAGTGAAAAATAACCTCATTTTCCAAATACCACAGAGCTGCAGAGGGCAGTTCTGTCTTGTCACCATTGAGTTTTTCCATTGAAATCAGTTGGTAAGAAAAATAAACAGATGAAAAAGGTCGAGTTGGGCCCCGAGCAGCAAACTTCAGGAAGGCAAAAGGCAGGTGAGAGCAGAGGAGCGAGGGAGCATTTTCCCAACGTGCTGCTGCCGCTCGTGCGTGTCCCAAGCGGCGTTGACGCTGCAAAGCCACGTGCAGAAAGGCGCGGGGAGCCGCGTGGAGGGTCCTGCGTTGCACTGGCTTTGCCAGCCGGGTGGTTTTTGCAAGCTTACTCATAGCCGAGGTGATGAACAGCAGCACGAGCATCTCATACCGCAGGTGAAATTGCTGGCTCCCTCAGAATTAAACCCCCCGTGAAACAGAGTTATGGCTGTGACAGGAAACACTGCAGCGCAGGAAGGTGAGCGGAGGTTGGAGCGTGTCCCGCAGGGCCGCAGGATCGTGTCCCGCGGGGCTGCAGGATCGCGAGTTCCTGTGGGGATGGCAGTTCTTACGCTGAGGAATTTCGAGCCTCCATCCTCCCCTCTGTCCCACCCGCTTCCCCACCACGCAGCTCCCCGAGCACCTAGCTCCTTTGAGGCTAGAAATGCAAGAGACATTAGCCGTGCTGTGCCCCTATGGCCACATACACTCTTTGGGAATAAGGCAACCTGTAATTTATAA
The DNA here is from genome assembly GCA_032353885.1 of Nothura maculosa. Lineage (NCBI taxonomy): Eukaryota > Metazoa > Chordata > Aves > Tinamiformes > Tinamidae > Nothura > Nothura maculosa. The sequence goes on along the minus strand of JAUBOD010000036.1, from coordinate 225,559 downwards.
CAGCTGCTTTATATCCTTAGGTTAAACCGGGCTTAAGTGTCACCTTACGGAAGCTATCAGGACAGTCCTGTTTCTAGAGGACAATCTGTAGCTTTTAACCTTATCAGCAAATATCTTTATTTGTGCTGTATACACATAAATATAATGTTAAAACCCAGCCAAGGTTTTAATAAAATGTACTCTATGTACTGAAATTCAGCCAATAGGCATATACAATGTCTGATGGCTAAAAAAAAAATAGTTTGGGCCAATCTCTAATGTGTGTTGCGCAGCGAACAGGAGCTTTGCAGATGCAACCAAATCTCATTTCCTTTTCAGAGCAGCTGACACAATTTTTTAATCTTGTGAAAGTTAAGAAATAATGACGCTTTCCGCGTTTAGCTTTTATTTTCTGTTAACTGTTAAGACTCTGACAAACTTTTTAGCCACGTTTAATTGTGAAACTAACTGAGACCTATTAAATTTGGAAGATGACGGCTTGAATTTTGCAACTGCCTGAGAAATCTTAGGCCTTTTGAAAAATATGCGCTAACTTTATCCCTTTCATGATAGCACAATATGTAGTGAAAATTGCGCTGGGATTTCCATTATAACTTTGATTTTTATGTGCTCATAATTTAAGGAGAGCTTTGAGAGAGGAACTTTCTGTTCTTGGACGTGGTCTGAACTGAGTAAAAATGCTCGAGTTTTGGATTAAATAGGAACAGAAACGGTCTGTGTATGTTTGTAAATATATTGCATTACAAAAGGGTTTTTATTAATTAGCCACATGGGAGTTGTGGGAAGGGCATGAAATAACAGGAGAAAATACTTTTGTAGAAAATGCATTTGCTCTAGAGCCGATTGCAGCGTCACCTCAGAGGGGACACATTAGCAGCAGTTAGGAGGTTACAGTTTGATTATGAGAGTGGTGTTGCCTTTTTGAAGTCCTTGAGGCTTTGATTTGAAATTCTTTAACAGATTAAACAGGCTGCTTTGTTTTGCATTACATGTTTTTCTTGTGTGCTTTTCCAGCCGGGTCTATTTTCGATTTCTCCGGTAAATAAGAAAACCAAATTGCCCCTCGGATCCCAGTTAAAAGCCAGAGTGCAGAATTTCAGTCAATATTTTTCCTGCCAAGTTGTAATCTCTTGCTAATAGAAGCCCTGACGCATAACCTTAACTAGAGCTTTGCCCTGGCATTATCGTCACGTTGATAAACGCGCCATCCGAGCGCTCCTAGGCGCAGCCTAATGGCTTTGTGTATCTTGTCGTGGTGTTTGTTTCTTGGGATGAAATATGGGACCGGCAAGCAACACATATGCAAACATTAACATGCTCGTGCCTTGTTCCTTCGTGCTTATTTATAGCTCCCTGTTTACGCGTTGGAGCCGGGTACTGTAGAAACTAATAAATTACATTGGAGAAGCTCGAATCGGAAAATAGCAGCAGGAGATGCTGTGTTCTGGCTGGTCGAAGCCGTGCTAACCACTTCGTACAATGCAAGCGTCGTCTGTCAGCGCGGACTGATCTGGGAGGCC
>JAUBOD010000036.1:177770-195897 GCA_032353885.1 Nothura maculosa | reverse complement strand
GCCCCCGCAGCCCTTTTCCCTCCCTGCGCAGTCACCTCAGGCTCAGGTTCCCCTGCAGACACAGGCGCCGTCTCACTCGCACCCGGCGCTGCAGGTAGCGCCGCCCGCGCTGCCGGCGCCAGCCCCGCTGCAGCAGCCGCAGCCGCCGCGCGAGCAGCCGCTGCCGCCCGCGCCCATGGCCATGCCCCACATCAAGCCTCCCCCCACCACCCCCATCCCGCAGCTGCCCACCGCTGCGCCCCACAAGCACCCTCCGCACCTCTCGGGCCCGTCGCCGTTCGCCATGAACTCCAACCTGCCGCCGCCGCCCGCGCTCAAGCCGCTCAGCTCGCTCTCCACGCACCACCCGCCGTCCGCGCACCCTCCTCCGCTGCAGCTCATGCCACAGAGCCAGCCCCTGCAGCCGTCGCCGGCGCAGCCGCCCGTGCTCACGCAGAGCCAGAGCCTCCCGCCGCCGGGCGCCCACCCGCCGTCGGGCCTGCACGCCGTGTCCTCGCAGCCCCCCTTCGCTCAGCACCCCTTCGTGCCCGGGGGGCCGCCTCCCATCACGCCTCCTTCCTGCCCCGCCACGTCCACGCCGCCCGCCGGGCCCGGCGTCCCGCTGCCCACCGCCATCTCCACGGCCGCCGCCCCCAGCGGCAACGTGCCCGTGGTGACGTCCTGCACGCTGCCCCCCATCCAAATCAAGGAAGAGGTCCCCGACGACGCGGAGGAACCGGAGAGCCCTCCTCCTCCACCCAGGAGTCCGTCGCCAGAACCTACCGTGGTGGATACCCCGAGCCACGCGAGTCAGTCGGCCAGGTACGGAGGCTGTTGGTGCTGCCCTGCCACGGAGCAGGGCACTCCCAAAAGCCTGCACCCTTCTTGCTTGCACGACCATGCTCAGCTGTCACAGGCCTTGAGCTGGAGATGCTCTCCACAGCCAGCTCTGTTTGCTTTCCTTTTTGGCAAGAAAGCAACATGCCACAGGCTTCCTCTGCTGTGGTAGAGATGTGGTGGAATCATCTGTAATCCCGGTTCTTTCCACCTTTCACCTTCCTCTAACATCTGTGGTAGACAGGATGCTGCAACAGGGACCTTCCTGCTCCCGCTGCCTAGTTTGCAGTGAAACGCCCAACTTGTACGAATGGACGTTTTCCATGTTGGTTTCTCTTTGGTCTCCTACTTGTTGTTCTTCAGATTGCTGATCACTTGGTGCTGGGAGTTAGCTAAAGTGATGCTGGATGACCCTGGCAAGTTTTTCAAATGCCCATGAGAAACGTGGCAGTTGAGCCTGTTCTACACAGGCACTTTTGCTGTGTTGCAGCCAGCGTTTTCAGACATTGCAGGTTGTCCTGCCAAGAGGAGGCACATGCTCTGCATGACTGTAAAGTTATACGGTGCAATTAGATCCTCTCTTGGCTTTCAGGGAAGCAGATGGTGTTATAACTGTAGAGTGATATTTAATATTCCTTGGTCATAAGTTTCTTCATGCAAAAGTATCCATCCCCGTGGCTGAGCTCCTTTTGTTTCTCCCAGGTTCTACAAGCACCTAGACCGTGGCTACAATTCGTGCTCAAGAGCAGACTTGTACTTCATGCCTCTAGCAGGATCCAAACTGGCCAAGAAGCGAGAAGAGGCCATTGAAAAGGCCAAGAGGGAGGCAGAGCAGAAAGCCAGAGAAGAGAGGGAAAGAGAGAAAGAAAAAGAGAAGGAAAGAGAGAGAGAGCGGGAGCGTGAAAGAGAAGCAGAAAGAGCAGCGGTAAGTTTATTTGTAACTAAGAGCTGAAAAGTGGCAGGACCTGAGCTGGATGGTAACTGCAGGTGCAAATAGGCAGAAGTGCCTAAACGTTGTCAATCTGGTCCTCATGAAGGTGGGAGCCTCGTGGAAGCCGGCGGGCCATGAGCAGGCACTAGCCGAGCTGCCGCTTTCACCCCTGCAGAGCAGGTGGAGAGTTGCTCCTGCCGTTTGTTTTCTGATGGGGAAGCTGGGGAGAACTAGGCCAAGTGTTTGCATTTACGTGGAGTAGATGTTTTGAGGTGGAAAATGCTCCCAAAGTGCAGATAGTGAATTCCCCTGTGCGTCTTCTGCTACCTTTGAAGCTCAAGCACAAGAGTGCTCTCTGCTGAAAAAGGGAGCTGAAGCCTTTCTAAATTGGAAGTGAACTTGGTTAAAGCTACAGAGTTTATTTTTGTGGGAAGAAGCAAACTTCAGTCTTGAAGGAAAAAAGCCAGTATAACTGATTTCCTTTTCTGTGGCTTAGTTGAAAAGGAATCACATGTCCTGGTGCTGAAAAACGAGGTACTCCCATCTCCTTCCGTGGGGCATTTCAGAGATCTGAATCACAGCTGGTCATTTCTACAGAGATGTGTCATTTATGAGGATTTGGCTCTATTTGGGGGTTACTGGGCAATTGCTAGGGGTAATTTGTCCTCCCCAGAGGTGCTGTGCTGCCCTTGCAGAGAGAAGGGCAGGATGCTCAGTGATGGGAAGGGAGTGGAATTGGTTTCGCTGCAAGGTGTGGAGGTGAGTTGTTCTGTACAATCGCTGAGCACAGAGAGGGGAGGAAGGGCACTTTGCAAACAGGATTATAGCCTGTAGTAACGTGTTCCAACTGGCTGCGTCCCGTGTGAGGATGCAGGTGATGGAGCAGGTCATGCAGTTTTGAGGCTGCCACTAAAATGTAGTTATTTTCTGACCTATGGGGAAGATGGAGCCCAGTTTTTGCCCCAGCCACAGTGGAGCACCCAGTTGTAGGAGTTGTGGGGCTCAGCAAGCAGAACTTGGCCCTGTTTGCAGCTAAGCTCAACGTGTTGAACTGAAGGTCTCTTTCCCTCATTCTGTGCAGCAGAAGGTATCCAGCTCCTCCCACGAAGGCCGTCTTGGAGAGTCCCAGCTCAGCGGGCCGGCGCACATGCGGCCGTCGTTTGAACCTCCACCCACGACCATTGCTGCCGTGCCACCTTACATCGGCCCCGACACCCCCGCGTTACGAACACTGAGCGAATACGCCCGTCCTCACGTCATGTCACCCACAAACCGCAACCATCCCTTCTTTGTCCCCCTCAACCCCACCGATCCGCTCCTGGCCTACCACATGCCTGGCCTCTACAACGTGGACCCCACCATCCGGGAGCGAGAGCTCCGCGAGCGGGAGATCCGGGAGCGAGAAATCCGGGAGAGGGAGTTGAGAGAGAGGATGAAACCCGGCTTTGAAGTAAAGCCCCCGGAGCTCGATGCGCTGCACCCAGCTACGAACCCCATGGAGCATTTTGCCCGGCACGGTGCACTGACTATTCCCCCAACAGCAGGACCTCATCCGTTTGCTTCCTTCCACCCGGGTTTGAATCCCCTCGAAAGAGAGAGACTTGCACTGGCAGGCCCGCAGCTCCGGCCTGAAATGAGCTACCCGGACAGACTGGCAGCCGAGAGGATCCACGCGGAGCGGATGGCGTCGCTCACCAACGACCCCTTGGCGCGGCTCCAGATGTTCAACGTCACGCCTCACCACCACCAGCACTCACACATCCATTCACATCTACACCTACACCAGCAGGATCCTTTGCATCAAGGTGAGCTGGGGACCTGGCTGGGGAGTCTCTCATTAGCAGAAATCTGCTGCAAATCAGGCAGCTCGTCCTGTCATTACGAGCGGCAAGATCTCTGGCTTTTGGGAGGTGACGTTGGTATTGAGCGAGGTTATGACACCCAAGTGTAGCCCTAGTATATCTGAGCGTGACTATATAACAAATGGATCACAAATTCACCACATTTGAATTATTATGGGCATACTGTTCCCTTGCTCACAGGGGAAAATGCATTGAAATGCTGCTGGGCCACAACCAGAAAATAACTGTTGCATTTGGGGATTAAGTGGTGTTTCTGCTTAATCTACTACATACACCATAGTATATGATCCCATTTTGTTATGGCAGAGCTGTGCTCCAGCTCAGGATAAGTTTAGTGAAACCAAAACTACTCTGCCTGCTTATGCCTTGTCAGGAATGTTCTCAATGCTGGTTTAAGTCTAGACCGGCTCGTTTCGTGGCGGCAGCAGCAGCCCAGCGTGGGTGGATGCAGGTGTTTGTCAAGCTGCCCTGCTCCTGCCTGCTTTGCTGCGTACGTAACGTTTCCCCTGCCATTCACACCATGGGATTTTTGGAACAATAGGCAGCTGGAGAGAGATGGTGAGTTGGGAGGTGGAGGAGGACTCCAAATCATTGCTGAAATGCCGGTTGTCAGCCGCTCTCCTGCTGTTGCTGGGATTTTGCACATCAGCTGCTCACATTCCTGTGTTCCAGGAAGGACTTTCACCTCCTCCCAGTGGTGGGAGCTGGGGCGATTTGTCCCCTTCCTTGCTTTGAGCTGCCCCACAGCAGCAGCTCTTGGGTTTTATAGATTGTGTTAGTGACCAGAAGCAGGAAGACCAGGTTCATGTGGCCACATCTGAGCTCGCTCTTCCTGCTCCATATGCAGGATTTGATCCCCATCCCGAGGGGTAGGTTCTGCACCCAAATGGAGCGGTGGGCAAGGAGCGTGGCTGCATTTCCAAACATCTCTCCACCTGGAGAAGATGGGTAGCTGCAAGAGTGATCTAGGGCTGGGATTGCAAACGGTTCTTTGGGGAAGATGCAGAAAAGCAGCACAGCAGGAAGATAAATGATAGCACAGGCATTTTCCCTGGCACTGTACGTTGCTGCTCTAAAAGGCTTTCTCATGTTTTACACTTGGTGTACAGGTGCAGACTCCACTGAGCAAAGGGGCCTCACTAGGACAATCTCTGTCACCCTTCTTACCAGAGCCATCTAAATTTATAGCAGTTTCTAGTTCTACTTTTTTGTGATTCACATGATTCTTGTGATGTTTAATATATTTAATGTTCTCAGAAGTTAATTGCTGCCTTGTTTGCTTCTAAAGCAAGCTAGAGAGTTACTCCTCTGAGCAAATCCTGAATCCAGAAGTTGGGAACCGGACCTAAACTGAAGTTTCCACGTTTTCCATAGCAGCCTGGGGAGAACGTAGCTCGCCAGGCACCGGCTGCAGTAGCAGCCAAGTCGGAACAGGAGTGTCCAGAAGCCTGCAGTGCTGCAGCTGGCTGCAGCTGTGCTGTTCCTGCAGGGAAACGCACCTGCCTCCCCCTGCGGTGTGAGCATTGAACGTCAGTGAGGAGTCCTCGCTCTGAACACATGGGCTCTTAGGGTTCTCCAGAAACCCAACCCAAACGGTCCCGTTCAGAGCCGTAAACTTGAGGCCACCTGTAAGAGCCAAGAACAGGAGGCTCCAGGAGGGCACAGAGGAATGACACTGGATCCATGGAGCCTGGGAATGAGAGGTGACCTTAAACACAACAGCAGTGTAATGTTTGTCAGGAACCTGAGCACCATGAACAGTGTAATGATGGCAATCAATTACAAGCTGTCCAGGGAGGATCTTTCAAGAACAGTGCTATGCAGCAGAGTTTCCTCTATCTTCCCAGCCTGCTTGTGCCAGGCTGAGCGGGTCTGATGAAGAACCCGCTGCCCTGTGCACGGGGCTGGCACAGACAGCTAAAAAGGGAAGCAGAGGTGGTTTTGCTGTTTCCTCTCATTTGGTGGATTTCTCTTTCTTGAGATTAAAAGCCCTGGCTTGTCAATTAAGCCCGTTTAGCACACAGACGTCTCGAGACACTTGAAGATGGCAAAGTGGGTTTCCAATTGGAGGGAGCTAAGCTCCTCATAATTACACACCGATTAGGCCAAGTGCTGATCCAGCTCAAGTGGTACCAGGGCTTTTGATGTCCCGGTAGCAGCGTGTCCCCAAGCAGTTGATTGCCTTCTCTTTTCCCTTGCTTTAAGGTTCAGCAGGACCTGTTCACCCGCTGGTGGATCCGTTAGCAGCCGGGCCCCATTTGGCACGTTTTCCCTACCCGCCTGGGACCATCCCCAACCCATTGCTAGGACAGCCACCTCATGAGCATGAAATGCTCCGACATCCAGTCTTTGGTGAGTCTTTGCACCTCCTTGGGGATTGATCCTGGTCTGCACTCTCCCTTTTCCTCCCGGGCTGTAGCATTTCTTGCAAGGGGGGCTTGGAGCTGAGGAATCGCGCTGGGACTCCACGATCCGGATTCTTTCCCACGTGTGGACTGACGTGTGTGTTTTGGGGGCTGTGGTGGCAGTTTGTGACTGTGTAACTGTGTTGCAGGTACCCCCTACCCTCGAGATCTGCCCGGTGCCATCCCGCCTCCCATGTCCGCCGCCCACCAGCTGCAGGCCATGCACGCGCAGTCCGCAGAGCTGCAGAGACTGGCAATGGAGCAGCAGTGGTTGCACGGGCATCCTCACATGCACGGCGGCCATCTACCAAGTCAGGAAGATTATTACAGGTGAGAGGTGCCCCCAAGGCTTCTGGAGACAGTGCTCCACCTTCCATCGTCTTTTCCACATTCCCCCTTTTTGTTTCTTGCTGAATTACTGCCCTTTTCTACTGGGGACTAGCCGAGTCATGCAGTGCAATATTTCCTCTGATGGGGCTTTCAGATGTGACACACACATTAGTGATCACTGCTTCTGCATCCCTCACACTTCTTGAGAAAGGTACATGAGGAGGGTGGGTAAAAGCTTTGTGGATGAAAGGAAGGCAGGATTTATCTGCCAGTGAATCTGAAGAAATTGCTAAGAGCAACAGGAGGCTGAAGTGTGTGGGTAATAATAGCACATCCCGCAGCAACAGCTGGGAAGGCCTAGGGAAATCACGTGGGGTTTTTTCTCCCCCCCGGTGCTCTGTGGTGTTTATAGCAGTGGTCACTGGGGATTTGTCAGAATCACCCTGGTTTTGCTCAGAAGTGAAAGCCCGTGGCACTGAGCAAAGGTTAATTCTGCACAAAGCCAGGATCTGTGAGACCCAGCCCCATAACACCTGCCCTGAGCTGTTGTGGTGCTGCAGTCCCTGCTGCTGCCAGCCCAGCACTGCTGGGGTACCCAGGGAGCACCTGCTGCTGCAGGGCATTTGGTGTGCGGATAAACGGCTGCAGATCAAGCTGAGCCTTGATGAGCTGGCGCTCGGGATCCTGCTCCGTGCAAGGAGCGTTTCAGCAGAGCAAGGTCACCCCCTCCGTGCATGGCAGCGCTGCAGGCAGGGCCATTGCAGAGCTCTCGTTGTGTGCAGAGCGATGAGAGGTCCCAGCCCAGCCCCTGTCCCCATCGGGCACGGGCAGCAGGAGCACAGGCTGGCGCCAGAGGCTCCTGGCACCTCCTGCCTCCCTCAAAATGACTCTTCTTTCTCTTGCAGCCGACTGAAGAAAGAAGGCGACAAACAGTTGTAATAAATTATTTATTTGTAACGCTGGCTACGGAAACCCCGGTCCTTGGGAAGGAATGGAACGTTTTTACATACAATAAGAGCTGCAAAAAGAAAAGAATATCTTATAAAGATTTCTTTATATATTTAAAACAGAAACCACCACCCAACAAGTAGAGACTTATCAGCCTAGTGTTCATTTGTAGAGAAGATTTCTCAAGACTGGTGTGGGTCTCCCTGCATGACAACATATTGAGAAGCCTATTGAAAATACAGGACTGTGTGGAATATTTGGAGAACTTCCTGCAATCTTGTTTTTTTTTTAATTATTATTATTATTATTACTTTGTTTTGAGTAGGTGCTAGAATCAGGTTCACAATACGAGTCACTGTGCGTGAAGAGACACTCAATGCATCTATAGCTATTTAAAAAAAAAAAAGCAAAGATTGCAAGTAGGTGACATAACAAGCTCTGAATCCAAGTGCTATAATATAAAAAATCTACTTTTATTTTAATACATTGTAGGAAATCTTCATAATTTTAAAGAAAGCTCAGTTCTGCAGCATGGCTTTTTAAGTCTGTAAATAACTTTTTGGGTAGAGGGGAGAAACAAAACAAAATTCCAGAAACCTTTATCTTGATTTTCAGTAACATCAATTTTGAATTCCTACCTGGTGTTGACAAAATACAGAGTTGATTTTTTAATAAAAATATATATATAATAATCCCTTTAATTAAAGGGAACAATGGGTGTCAATAATTTCAAATGGGTAAAAGCTTGAAATTTGGTTTGGTATCGACAATAAGCATTAAAGGGAGCTGCAGGGATAATGTTGCAAATGACTGTTTCTGTTCCTTGTTTTTGGTTTTAGTTTGTTTTCTTGTTTTTTTTTGTAATGTTACATCCTCTCTCTCTGTTCTGCAGATGGTTTTTGTTGAGTTGGGTTTCTCAGCAGTACAGGTCTCCCTAGGACTCGCTTACCATTTGGATGCCTTCCTTAAGGGTTAATCTTCCATGTGGCTGTAATATACATCTTTCCATTACCTTTGCAAACTTAACTAACTATCTTGGTTTTAGCCTGCCCCTTACGGAATCAGTAAATATCAGCAAAAGTTGAAAGAAGGAATCTTCTAAAATGCTTTAAAAAAAAAAATGTTCCATGGCTCAAACTAGTACGGCCAAAATTTTACATGCATGTGCATATTTTTGAAGAATTTGCTCTTCCTGGCCTTTTGTGTTTGATCCCTTTTTACTGAAAGTGGACGAGGCAACTGGTGGAGTGTTTTCCAGGTTGCTTTGCAAAGATCGGTCTCTGTTTCTGTTTGGCTTCTTCCGTTTCATTTGGCACAAGCGGCAGCTTTTTAGCTGCTCCGGATCTCAGCTGTTCCGTACCTCAGAACTTCACTGCTTTGCGATCCATCAGATACCCGGCTGGGAACGTTCCCTGCTTCCCAAAGCGGCAGGTCCGTGCGGAGTGACTCCTGCTGCCTCCATTCCCACGTGGATGGTGCAAGGAGACGCAGACACAGAGGCCAGTGGGCATCGTTCTGGCTCTGCTAACTCTCTGCACGGATCTTATTGTTTTGCCATGTTTCTGATGGATCTTTCTTATTGTTTTGCCATGTTTCTTGCCAGAGCAGAGGGCAACGCGGCCACCAGCCACGCGAATCTGCTGGCCGCGTTATCTCCCCGTGCACAACTTCCTCCCCGTTTTCTCCCGTAGCTCCCGAGGGCTCTATCTCTGCTGTTGTAGACTGTTAAATGTGGTGCTCGTGTCATAGGACCGTACTGAGCCGTGCGTGCTAAACTTGTAGTTAATCGTTCATTGCATCGGCAGCCGGGCAGGACGTCCGCGGCGTGGGGCCCAAACATTGGACCGGCAGTAACATCAGTTCATGAATTGAAAGCTCCTTTTAGGGTGTTCCAGGCCCTTTAAGAGTCATTAGAGAGGGGCCTGTTCCAGGGGGTTCTGACCTCCCCTCTTTGTCCTGTCCTCCATTCCAGACCCCTGGGCACTGAGGAGCTGCAGGAGCATTTGTCGGTCCCCTGTGCTGTGCCGAGCTCTCCGCGGAGGCGCTGCCGGTCACTGCTCGTATTCCAGAGCTTTGGAAGCCGGCAGGGCAGCCTGGAGTCGAGGTGACAGAGTTTTCCCTTTAGCCTCTGTCCGCAGGCACCAGATGAAATAGTTGGTAGTTTGCTAGTGAGGAACGTTTTTAATGTTTGCTGGAAGCATTAATGTCCTGCCCAGCAGAGAGAGCACTTTGGTTTACTTTAAAAGAGATAGTTAAAATCCTTCTTCTCCCCATTTTTGCCATGTGGAATTTGGGGACTTGAGCCCTTTCTTCCAACCTTTCTCTCTCACTGTTATATTTTTATCTATAGTTGTTATAAAAAGATACTATTTCCCCCCCAATGTTCTTTTTCCATGCTTTTTTTCGAAGTTGCTTTGCAGTATATGTTCAGAAGCTACTAGTTGATCCTGTTTTATTTTCACAGAAGCATTCTGATAATTTGAATATTGTTTCGTGTTCACATTCAGCAAAGAAGCACTGAGGCTCTTCCATTTTAGACCAGTGATTAACTACAACTTTACATGCAGTGGTTTTTGAAACCATCTTGGTGTTCAGTGCCCTTGTTAAAACAACCCAGACCTTTCAGTTTTTCTTTAAGAAATCTTTCTTCTTTTTTCCTCTGTTTTAAAGATTTATTTTTAAATTTTGCTTTAGTGTTTTTGAAACGTCTCTGTTGTTCTATGTCGTCATGGTTGAGCTTGTTTCACTGCACCGTTAAAGCAGAGTGTACATTCTGACTGCTACATTTATATATATCTTGAAGCTTAATGTATATATGAGTAGTTTGCCATGGGATAACACAGTGTAAACAGAGTAGAAACCCAGAAATCGTGACTTCTGTGTTCTCTCCATTTGAGTATTTTGTAATTTTTTTGAAATATTTGTGGACATAAATAAAACCAAGCTACACTACAGCAGCCAGGTTTTGCCTGCAAGCCCAGTGTGTCTGTTGATTGCTGTTAATGGGGGAAAGAACATTTCCATCTGGGGCAGTACAAGGTTGCAGCAGGGCTGTCTCGTCTGCTCTCACACTCTCCTGTCTCGGCCTTATTTTTCCCCCTTCGAGGTTATTTCAATTTTAATATACAGTACATGGAGCACCAACATTATGTCCAGTTCCAGGATGTATCTGCCTGCCCGAGGCTCCTGCTGCATCGTTTGTGTGTTTTTTTTCCCATAGTTAAGCAGTCCGACTGAAAGGAACAAATGTGCACGAGTGCTGTGGCTGTGGTGGCCTCGGGGCTGCTGTGTGCGCCGGGAACATGTTGTGGAGCCAAGCGGCCTGAGCCCGGCAAGCAGTCACAGTGAAGTGTGTGGAGAAGCTCTCCTTGCAGCAGCTGAAGAGGAGCAGGAAAACAAGACCTTTTGAACCAAACGAGGACGAATCCCTGGCTTTTGACAGCGGAGACTGCAATACTGTCAGCTTTCCGTAATTTAACTTGTAAGCGAAAGGGTTTGGAAAGTGGCCGGGGAAAACGGGGCCTGATGAGTCACAAAGCATAACCTTGAAATCAGAATCAGAGCACTCTAGAGCCCAGCCCAGTAGCTGAGGGTCCTGTTTTCCAAGGGAGGTTTTCCCTGCTCCATATACACAGCCAGAGGAGCCGGGCAGAGCTGCCCTTCACAGCAGCGGTGCTTGCAGAGAGGAGGAGAGCAGGAACTCGCTGCTGAGAGCGCAGGATGCTTTCAAATTGCACCCAGGTATGTTGGTGTTCTTTCCAATGCCCCCCTTCCTGCATTCCCCAGGAGCTGGGTGTTTGCAGGAGCTGGGGGTGCTCCCTGCTTGCGCTTTGGGACAGCTGCGGTCCAAAGCTGCAGGAAGGTGAGTTCCTTTGTGGAGATGTTTGCTCAGCAGGGAGGCAGGCGGGCCCATCCTGATCCGGTTCCGCTCTGTGTTTTGATAACTGTTTCAGAAATGGGGAGATATCCCAACTCCAGGTGCAGCCGGTTAGCGCTGTGAGGCAGTGAGGAGAGGGCCTCGTATCTGGGTGCTCATGGGGAGATGAGCGACGTTTGTGACACATGGCAAGGGATTTTGGAGCTGGATATTTCCCGAGCCTGCTCTATTTATATCCTGTGGCATTTTGAAAGGGAAGGTCAGATCTGTCTGCTGGAAATAGCTTCTCAAAGTGCTTTTTTTGGAGGCCAGCTTGCACATTTGCCACGGTCTTTATTTTGACACTTCTATTATTTTTTCTTTTTACATTTCCCAGTAATTCCTTACTGAAAGAAGATTAAAAAGCTCACTGCCTTCCCTCGCTTGCCACGTTTCCAGGTTCAAAATGCAGAATTTCCCAGGGACGAGGCTGGGGGGGGGGTTAGTCCTGCGCTAATGGAGGGAATTCCTGTTGCGGTGCTCCTGTGGGGGCCGCGTTGCCCCACGTTCCTGATGCCGGAGCAGGGCAAGGCCGGGCACGCGGGGCCGGCCATGCCGTGTGCGATCCCGACCCGGCCGCGGCATGAGGAGGAGGGGGAAGCCGAGCGGCCCTCACAGCTGTGTGTGTTGGTGCTAATTGCTGTGGGCCCAGGGCTTCAATTGGGTGCAGGTGGCGCCATTCTCCAGTTCTTGGTGCTCTTGGTCACAGCACCTCAGTGCGGCCCTGCCATGGGGCCTGCCGTGTGCTGTCCTCAGACCCAAAATGGGGCAAAACCCAGCGAAATGGGGACCCTGTGGCCTGAGGTAGCCAGGTAAGAGACTTTCCCCACACAGGAGGGGAGCGGGGAGCTGCCCGGGGCTGGATCCTCAGGACTGGCCTGGTCCCAAGGGGAGGGAGGCCGCGCATGGCACCCGTTCCCTCATGGAGCTGCCCGGGGCCGGATCCTCCGGACCAGCCTGGTCCCAAGTGGAGGGAGGCCACACGTGGCACTCGTTCCCTCATGGAGCTGCCCGGGGCCGGATCCTCAGGACTGGCCTGGTCCTGAGGGGAGGGAGGCCCCGCGTGGCACCCGTTCCCTCATGGCCGTGTCCCTCCGTCCCATGGCACCTGGGTGCCTCACGCTCTGGCTTTATTGGGACTTTCCTGGCTTTCCAATCTCGTGTTTCAGTCCCCTCTCGGTGTTTGTTCCCATATTTTTCCCATGTTATCACGGGGTCTGCGTGCCTGGGAAGGAGCTGTGGCACCCGACAGGAATTACGGGTTGGTAAAAGACGCAGTGCGAGGTCTCGTTGCTCGTATAAAGCCGTATTGAATTGAGCTTTCCATCATGTGCATGTTCCCTGGTGAGCCTCCCCAGGTGAGCGCGGGCAGGAGAGCACCCGGCAGCCTTATCTGCAGCCACCTCGATCACAAAAACCCCGGGGTTTGGTCTCTGCTTGTCCCGACCCTCCTCGCTTCGAGCTGTGCTCTGACTTGAGTCTGAGCAGTGGCTGCAGTCCCTTGGGTGGCCCGGAGCGGTGAGCGCTAATTCGCACGAGCGACAATGCCTAAATAATCCCTTGCTTATACCCAGGCTCAGAATGTGCTCGTCATCTTCTCTTCGCTTTGAAACTCTTAATGAATTTATTCCATTTCGTGCCATCTTCAAAAGGCAGATTAAGCCTTTTTGGCTCGCCAGTAAGATGTGCTGCGCCCAGAGGGTTTGTAATCCGCGCCTGTCCCTCTTCTTTGTCCATCAAGCTGCTGCATTGAAGCCTGCTCTGTGCTGAGTCTTACTGTGTGTGCTGTTGCTTGGGGAGGTTGGGGATGAAAAAAGCCAATTTTCAATGGTTTGGTTCCCAATTGTGGATGGAGCCGACGCCGGGATGTTTATGCCTTTTCTGTAGATGAATGAGACCAAAAAGCACCGTGTTGTTGGATAAGCTTAATATTCCTCGCCTTTGCTCCTGTGATTGTGATGTGCCGAAGCAGGACAAGTTACTGACTAGGGGAGACATTGAACGACAACAAGAAATACCAGTCGGTTGTTGTGTATGGACGTTTCTATAGCTGGGCAAGTGGCTGCTGCAGACTCCTTGTCAGCCCTGCCCGCGGACGGAAGCCACCCTAGAGGTGGAGAATTGGGAAAACCTTTGGAAAACGCTTGGATTCTTGCAGTACTGAGGCAACGTACCCTGGTGTCTTGAAGTCTTAGAGTAACTAAGAAGTGTTTAAGTTTCCTAAACCAGGGGAAGCTCCTCTCCGTTTCTGCCTGGAATGATGGTGCCGATCTCCTTTCTCCTGTTGACATTGCCTTGCTGTAGATCATGCAGCTCCTGACTGCCTCAGCTTGCAGCTGGACCCTAGAAGCATTTTCCCCTTTTCCTTCCGTGTTGTTCAAAGCTCCCTGCTTTTACTGGTATCTTCTGGAGACGATACCTGCGGCCAGAAAGAACAGGGAGCTGCTGTGACAGAAACACCTTCATCTAAATGTAAATGCTGCTTCCCGCCTCGGGCGCCTTTAAGAAGCGGTTTTATGTGGGAAGTTGCTACAAGGTAATGGTCCCAATCAATTTATTCACAGCAAGGGAAGGTCTTTTGAATGCCTGTTAGAGATGTATTGTTTTAGGGTGATACAGCCACATTCATTTCTTAAGCAAGCGCCTTAGATGAAGTAAGAAATAGCCCATAGAGAAAGGGAGAGGTTGTGTGGACTTCTGGTTGTTGTGTTTTCTAGGGGTGCCCCTTGGAGCGCAGGAGATGGAGGGCGCGAGGGCGGCCCCAGAGCCGGTGTCAGCTCCGAGGGGCACTGGGACAGACTCCTCTCGTGGGGTCAGTGACAGAGCCCAGCTCACAGCCCCTGCCCAGAACAGGGAGCCTTAATTCAGCACTGCCCCGAGGCAGCGTCAGCCTGCGCCAAGTCAGCCCCAGCTTGTCCCAGCTGCCCTGCTTGTCCTGACAGGAAAGCAGAGAAAGGTGCCGGAGCCGAGAGCAAGCCCCAATTCTTTTTATGTATTCTGTATTCCACGTTAAAACGTCGCTTCTGCCTGTGTCTCTGCTGATGGGACAAGTGGAGCCCTGTTTGCGGTGCTGAATTTTCTTTCAATTGGAGGTAACCTCGTCACGCTGCTCCTGACAGGGAGGCTAATGGGCTTAGGCAGCTGTAGAGACAATTTAACCTCCTGTGCCAGGGGCTCTCAATCATCGCAGCCCCCGCTGCATCCCCAGGTTGTTATTTCTCCCGAGCAGCAGCAATTTGGCATTCAGGACAAATTACTTAATGGCCCGTTGAAAGATCCATCTGTCCCTTAGGGCCTGGCCTGGTGGTTTGGTTCTGCCGCAAGCCCCAGGGGTGACGTGTGGTGTCCTGGTGTCCCCACGTGCAAACCAGATAAAGATGCTGCTCTGTTCTGAACCCTGCTCTGCTCTTTCCAAAGAGCTTGGAACAGATGGTTTCCTACTGCTTGTATTTGCACAGTGCAGGTACAAGGGAACTTAATGTTTAAGGAAGACTTTCAGGCTCTTGAGTCTTGAGGATGACGGAATAATTCTGTTTTGCAGCCATGTGTTAAGTTGCTCAGGTTCCTTGTGTTTTCTTTTACCCTTTCCATGCCAGTCCTGTGACGCTCTAGCAGCAGAACTGGGTGGCAGTTTTACCACTTTTGGGGTCTTTTAGGCCAGCTGTGGAGTGTGTGGATCGTTGAGCTGCCCGTAGTGTCTGCTCTGATGCAGAGGCTCCATGGGCGCCCTCTGAGAGGTGGCCGAGCTCATGTGCTGGGTGTGGGCTGTGGAGCGGGTGCTCGGAGCAGGCTCCGGAGCAGCGCTTGGTGTCCATTGCCGTGGGCACCCCTGGAAAACGACGCTTGGGGCTCCCTCCTCGTGCCCATAACGTCCTGGGATCCGAATCTCCCAGATCTCCTGCATCTGGGATGCTTGGGATTATCGCAGCGGTCGCCATTGGATGGCAGCAGATACCCAGGAAAGGGCCTCAGCTTCCACCCTTGAGCATCTCTGGGAACATGTGCGGATCTCTCCGCAATTACTGGGGTGAAAAAGCGAGATTTCTACAAACGTAACAGCAAGGGCGACCTGGATGCAGGGGAGAAGAGAGAGGTGAGAGGCAGGACCCACCCGCGCCCACGCAGCCCCACAGGGTGAAGCTTTTATATGTATATGGATTATACATAGAACACGTGCATGGGGTCTGGTCCGGATGTTGTTCTCCAAGTGGGAAAATGCTTCTCCATCCCAGTTTTTTTGGGCTGCCGCTCGGGGTAGAGGTTGGTGTTTATTCCGTCAGTGCCAGGAAAACCAGGGCTTGGTTTTCCACGGAAGTGGGCCCCGCTCCTCGGGTGTGGAGCAGGAACCGGAGCCCACACGTGTGGATTTTCCCCTCCTGCTCCGTGCTAAGTTCAGCCGTGGGGCTGCAGCCTTCCCGGCACCTTTTCCAGAGCCGGAGCACTGACCGTTTGCAAACAGGGTCAGTAGGAGAGGATTTTTTTGGAGTCGGAATGCATTTAAATTGATTTTCGCTCTGGGGTGAAAGGCACAGGGAGGGCTCATGACAAACTGCTTTGGAAGAGGCAAAAGCTGCTCGGCCTGGGTACCGGCGGCACCTGCGGGAGGATGAAGAGGGGCCAGAGTGGCCAGGATGAGGCTGCCTGCCCTGCACTGGCCCCTGTGCCTGTCTGAAGCCTTTCTGAAGCGCTGGGGCCTGTTTTGTTGCTGCAAATGGCCCTTTACAGCCTGGCCAGCTGGCGGTGCAGCCTCCTGTCTTGCACAGTGCAGTGGTATCGAGGAATTTGGGTGTCCTGGATGGTCCGAGATGGAAAATGATCCAGCTGTCCTGCGCCAGAAGCGTCTCCTAACTCTAGTACCTCAGTGGCAGAAGAGGATGTGAGCAGAATGGGGCCCCCAAATCACCAATTTGCTGTTTCCTTGGGGCAGGGCCCCTGCTGCGCTGTGAAATGGAGCCCCAAGCCCTGTCTGCACCGGCTGCTTGGCCCAACAGCCCTTGCCAAGTGAATTGTTCCGTAGTAGCTTAAACCTGGGAAAAAATCCCCTTCTTGTCCGCACAAATTAGTGCGCTTCCAAGGAATGTTCTTGCTGTCTCCAGGAAAATGTCAAGTTCTGCGGAGGTTCCTTGAAGTCCTGCCTTTTCCTCCCTGGATTATTGAATCGTAAGAGAGAGAGGGCAAATCCACACGCAGACAAGATCCCGTGGGAGCTGCTGCACGTCCAGGTGACAGCAGGGAAACCCGCTTCTTGGCTAGAGGCTTTCACAGCCCCACTGGCCTGCTTGGCGATTAAGTGATTTTATTACAATCCCCCGGCCCCTACCCATGTCTGGCAAGTCCCTCCTGCTCCGCTTGCAGGATTCCACCCTCTTGTTTGGTCCTGAAGCTGCAAAAGGAGAGTCCCAGGCACGGATTGGCCCTGCAAAGGGATTTCAAACCTGCTTTTTTGACTGGGAAAGGTCCCACCACTGTCTGCAGCAGAGACAGGCAATCAGCCTGGCACAGCCGTGAGCCCGGGTTTGCTCTCCGCTCCTGCAGAAAGGCGCAATGTTAATTCTGCCGGCAGCCGGCTGCAAACCCGCTCGTTAGCAGCGGGCTGAATAAATAAAACATCAGCAGGAGGAGGCGGCGAGACCGGAGGGGCGAGCGGGGCTGCGCTCCCTGCCTTCCCCGGGGAATTGCCCCGTGCCTGTGGCTGGGCTGCTCTTTTCCCACCGGAAAGGAAGGATGTCGGCACGTGTTGAGGAAGCGCCTCACGTCCGCGCCCTGACGGGCTCGTGCTGCAGCCTTGCTTCCATTTTTTAAATGAGTTTTCTAAATAATTGCAGCGTGCGTCGCCAATGGGTCGGTGCCCGGCGTCGTTTCTCTGTCGCCGCTTGCTCGGTTGTTCTCGTGGCTTCACCTTCCTCCTCAGGCTGCGGAGTGGTACGAAGCTGGTGTTAATGATAACCATTAATTAAGTGCTTGGGGAAGGCCCAGCACCCCTAAGTGCAGGGCGTGCGTTGGTGTTAGGGTGGATAAAAGCTGCAAGGATTTGGCCTGTTGGAGGACAGAGCCTCTGCTCTGTCACACGGGTTCCTGAAGGTTTCCCAACTTCCTGGCACTCGGGGAAGGCTGGAAAGCAACAAAGCCGTCCCTTTTCCTGCTTCCTAATGGCGATTTTGGTACTGAAAAAGATAGGGAATAGCTGCGGTGTTTGTGACCCGCAGAGCGAGGCGGGATGCGGCTGGATGAGGGCTGTTTTCCAGGCCTCCAGGGAAGGCCGGGAGCAGCCCCGGAGCAGGAGGCGGCAGCGGGCGGCGGACACGGGACACAGGCTGGGGATTAGGCCTGGCTGAGCGCAGGATAATGAGGGCGCGGAGCGGCGCCTGGGCTCATTAGCCGTCCTGCTGCCCCGTTAGGCTGGCGGCTAATTGCTCATTAAGGAGCCCCTGCCTGCGGAGGCAGCCGGGTTTCCTGGGAGCGCGCAGTGGAGAGGCGGGATTTGGAACGGAGGGAACGGGACTCGGCGCTGCTCCCTGGGGACAGCGGTTCCGTCCTGGCCCGGAATCACAGAGCCCTGGGAAGGAGCGGGACTGGGGGTGCGGGTGCAGAGAAACCGCCTGCGTTTCGGTGCGTTGTGCTCCAGGGATCCTCTGGAGAGAAGCCGGCCCTCCAGCCGGGATGAGGAGGGAATGAGGCGTTTCCAGAGGCAGCAGCGCCCTGGGGAAAGCGAATTGCGAGACCCGAGTTGGGCGAAGGCTTGGGAGCGATAACGTGTTTGAGTCTCTTAGGACGCAGCCCTATCTATGTAGGGATGAAAACACCATTCCCGGGAAGCCCGGGGCTGCGCGGAGGGCGACGTCTCCATGTCCAGAGCTTGTCACAACATGCACGAGTTTGTCAGGCCTTTGCCAACGGGCAGAGGCCCTGCCCGATGCTG
>JAUBOD010000036.1:153460-163561 GCA_032353885.1 Nothura maculosa | reverse complement strand
GATGCCCAGCATCCTTTCCCAGAGCATCCTTCCCCACTCACTGCCTGCAGCTCTCCATGCCCACAGGTCCCATGCGAGGGCAACTTCCATCGTCCACCCACCAAGCAGGGCACCAAATTATACAGTGGCATGAAAGTCGCAGGTATTTCAGCTTTAAACAACACAATTCCACACAACTCGCAGATATTTCGAGTCTTGGTCTTTCTTGGGTCTTGATGGTGAATTTTGTTGGTGGCAGAATAAGATGTAACCAAATATTTTCTTTGGGTTTGGTCTGCTTTTGTTCGTGTTGTGTTGATGTAGGGCTGATGTAAGCAAGAGAAGCGTTGGGCTTTCTATTTGTTTAGCTCTTTTAGAAAATATTTTTTAATGTGGGGTTATTCAGCAAACATGTGGCCTTCTGGTAACAGGCTGGGATAGCTCGGATGAATGTCATAAACCTCTTTTCTTTTTGGTGCAGAGCTTTATTCCTGCATTTTTCCTAGCAGGAGATAACGGGGCTGACCAGGGTATTTGGAGGCTGCAAAGCTGCTGGGTCCGAGCAGAGAAGACGATCTTGGAGCAGGGAAGCCCTGCTGGGAAATGTGGGATAGAGTCCCGCTCCTCTCCTTCAGGAAAACCCGTTTCATGTAGGTCTGTCACGAGGTGCTGTGATCGCTGGGCCCTGTTTTACTGGGGCTGTCTTGTTCTTGCTAGGGCTGGAAAGGTTTTTGTTTGGTTTTTATTTTATTTTGTATGGGAAGAAGGCAAAA
Source organism: Nothura maculosa (assembly GCA_032353885.1). Classification (NCBI taxonomy): domain Eukaryota; kingdom Metazoa; phylum Chordata; class Aves; order Tinamiformes; family Tinamidae; genus Nothura; species Nothura maculosa. Next base: position 162,809 of record JAUBOD010000036.1, on the reverse strand, counting down.
AGAAGCCAATCCCTGTCTATAAACCTCATCCCACAGGGCGTGCTTGGGGAGCGCAATTGCTGAACGGCCACTGCACTCAATGATGGGTCAGAATTATCCCAGAGAATGGTGAAAATCTGCATGGCCCTTGGTAACGGGGGGTTGTTTTCCAGGCGTTTGTCTTGTCTGGGAGGTGGCGGATCCCTGGGAAGCTCCGCACCGGAGCAGCGTTCCCTGCCTCTCCGTGCACATTCCCAGGCGAGCAGATCTGCTGCTCACGTATCCCCTTTGCCACCAAAGCAGCGCAGCCAGCCTGGGAAACCGCCTGTATTCACCCGGGTACCACCTATATTCACCTGGGTACCACCTGTATTCACCCGGGTACCACCTATATTCACCTGGGTACCATCCGTATTCACCCAGGTACCATCCGTATTCACCCGGACACCAAGAGCGGGGTCTGTCCTCCCCGTCGAGGGGGTTTCCTCTCACCGGGAAGGCTCCAAGGACCATCCCTCTGGGAAGCCTTCCTGGCGGATGCGGAGGCTTTGCTCGCGAGCCGGCTGCTGCGGGGAGGCCGCAGCCACACAGATGCCCACGCTGGTTTTTATAAGGACCAAAATAGACAACGGGAGGGGGAAACCAGCAGTAGACTGGCTGGTTTTAATTAGGAGCAGCCCTTGTGCTGCAGCCCGCGCTACGGGCCCTTGTGTTTGCTTAGCAATACAAATAATAACCACGTGCAAGTGGCTTCCTGGAGCAGGGGAGGGCGACGGGGCCGCTTTCCGGCTCCAGCAGCTCCGTTTGCAGCAGGTCCCAGCAGCGTTTTCCTAGTGACCCTGTCTGGGGCATGGTGTGGAACGACGCAGGCTCAATGAGAAAGACTCCCGTTGCCGTTGGGCAGCGCGGGATACGATCCATGGTGAGAGTTTCCCTGTTCTCTGCAGCCTCGGGGAGGCTGCTGCCTTTTGGGCTCAAGCTTTGCTAATCTGAGATTACGGGGCTCTCCCTGAAAATTAACTCATCAAAAGAAGCAGCTTGCCTGGCCTGGAGATTGCAGGTTTTGTGCTTGATGTCATGGCTCCCACTCTTCTCACATCTTGCAGCAAAACACATCTATATTTTTCTGCTTGCGTAGTGTACAGTGCGTTACCTGGGCTAAAACAAGTGGCATGTGCAAGTTGGACCAAGGGATGTAGAATTAGGGTTTCTTGACCATATTCCTGAATTTTCTTGCTGGTCTCATGGGCTTGGATAGAGCGGGGATATCCTTCCATCCCTGCCCTACAGGAGCGCTTGGTGGAGAGATGTCCGTGCTTGGAGAGGCTGAGGCCAGAGGTGGGGCTGTGAGCGCTTCCCGCTGCTCCTCCTAGAGAACAGCCCTGCGCTGCCTGGCTTTAAACAGGGCTCAGTGGGAGGCAGATTGAGCCTGGCTCTTTCCCCCTGCAGAGAGGCTGGCCCAGGTTGAGCCGTCGCGCTGCCGCCCAAGAGCTGCTCAACCGGTGCCAGAGCGATTCCACGGGCACCAGTTCAGTGCCAGCAGGAGTGTCCTGGGGCTCCGTGTTGGCCGCTTTCCACTTTCCGGGGGAACGTGCAGAGCTCTGCAGCAGATGAACCTCGGAGCACATTTATTTCCCTTTGTCCTTGTGCTTAACGTGTCTTCTGCTTGTCCGTCCTGTTTATTTCTGACCATGTCCTGCCATCCTCCGTAAATGCAAATAGAGAAGAGAGGGATTCAAAGAAGTTCAACATTTTAGGGAGTCTTTTCCACCTACTGCCCATACTACCCTCAAAATTGGCAGTAATGTATGGGTTTTGATATCCAAAGGTGGACCACTTGGTTTGTATTTATGATGATTGCTCATAATTATTTTATTAATGAATTTCTTTCATGGCATTTTAAGAGTGGCAACCTTCTTGCAGAACAGACACCTACACGGAGGATATTTATGGGTAGCAAAAGAAAGGTGTGATAGAGAGTATTTTTATACTGGGTTAGGCTGAGATCTGAGTATATAAGGTCAAGCTTGACATTCTTATTTCATGTCTCTACTCCCCAAAGTTCCAATGATGAAAAATAATAGCAATTATCTAATTAAGTTAATCCATAACAGCAGCTTCCACCTGCAAATCTCAAAATCAGGCTGCTCCCAAGCACGATGGGCACTGATGGCAAATGCACAGCCCGCAGTCATGCATGCAAGCAACAGCATTTCCTTTTGCAGAATTAGAATATTTACTGCCGTTTCCCTTCTAGTCCATTCTGGCTCTTGAGAAGGCCCAGAAACAGCTTTTCTAATATAAATGTGTTTACTTTTAGGTTTTTGCTCGTCATTTCCACCAAAGGAACTGCAGAGCTGTGGTCAGTGGCATCACCGAAGGACACGCAGGCTGAGACTCAGTGAGTTTTCTCCAGCCAAAATTGCAGCCTTTTCCAGCAGAGACGGGACAAATCACATGTTGTCAGTGGGACTGCAGGTCAAGCATGAAGCTCCCCCAGTCTAAATAGAAGAAGAAATCCAAGCAGAGGGAAAAGAGGGCAGAATGACCAGCCACCCACTCAGAGATGTCTGTTAATTAACTTATTTACTTATGTCTGCTTTTCTACACAATTTTAAACGTGCACGGTTTTAACATGCATGCTGTTGTCAAAGCAAAGAGGCTGTGAGGCCAATTGCAGTTTCACGCTGTGCCTGGCGTCACAGCTCTCCCCAGGGTGGCACATACTGGACACCCTTTATTTTCGCTTATTTTCTGGCCCATTCCTTGTATCAGAGGTGAGCAAAAGAGAACATTAGGTGCAGGGTAGGCAGACAGCTTAGGTCTGAGCTCAGAGCCTGGGCCAAACCTCTACCTTGCACCCGATGACTTCACGCTGCCTAGGAAAAGGGAAAGACTCAAGAACACTGATATTCCCAATTCCTCTTGGCAGGGGAAGGACTGTGTAGATGAGAAAGCCTCATTTCAGATGAGATAGATATACTGTGTATATCTCAATAATGTAAGCCCAGAATCCCATATCTCCAACCTATGGGCACACAACCATTTTAGAGGGGCTCTGCAAGTGGTTCCAGCTTCCCAGGCTCCAGGCAGAGCCGAGGTTTTCCAGCTTCCTGGGAGGGGAAGTTTCTTGGCTGCTGTTGCCAGCAGCTGCTGGAGCCTGGAAGGACAGAACATGTTAGAGAGAAAGAGTTTTTGGGGTGCCACAGGCCCAGAAATGCTTCCCTTTGTGCTTATGTGGGGTATTGTGATTAAAACTGCAACCGCAGAGAGGAAAAGAAAAAGCAAGAGCCTGGAAAAATGTTGGGGAAAAAAGAAGGAAAAAAAGAAAACAGATATTTATGCCCTGAGTTGTCAAACTAGCCCAGCTCCCCAAAGCAAGCGGCAGTAACCAAATCTAGCTGTTGGAACCCAGAGATGCATTGTTCTGATTTAATAATTAATGTGGAGTTAATTGAGGCTTTTACTGGGCTGCAGCGGGATGAAAGGAACCTGCCAGGCTGGACGCCACGGCTGCCTGAGAACAAGTTCATTCTGTTCCCTTGTGACCCCCTCGCTGCCTTCGTTCCCCCAGCCGGGGTGTGGAGCGTGACCGCTTGTGCCGCGCGGGAAGGTGCCCGCGGAGCCGTCGGGATGCGGGCAAGGGGCAGCTGCGCTGGCTCCGAGGCCGGGCGGGAATGGGCTTGGCCTCCTCCCCTCTCCATTGCCTTTGTTCCCAGGGGTTTCCCAGGCTGGCGCCGGGCTTGGGAATTACTGAGCCATGCAGCGGGCACAAAGGATGCGAGGGAGAGGCGGCAGGGCAGGCGAGCGAGCCCCGGAGAAGCCGGCTCCGTGCTATCCTCAAGGAAGTAAATAAGGACGTGGGTTTATGGCTGAAAATTGAGGGCTTTAGAAATTAGAGTCGCGCTGAATAGATTCAGGGGGGAAATAAAAGAAAAGCTTTTAGCTGCCTGGAGTCCGTGCCGTCCGAATGCAGCTTTTTGTCAGGCCCATTGGGAAAAATGGCAAATTTTTGGTGGCGGGATTGTTAGTTACTGGAGAGTGGAAAAGTCAGCAGGCGTCTCAGATCAGGGCATGACTGCCGTGCTGGATTTCAGATCCCTGGACTGCAGGGACCCGCATCTGCTGTCGTCAATAGGAGCCTTCCTACCCATCTGAGGGCCTCGTGGACGAGGCTTCATCAGCGCGTGATGAAGGAAGGGCTGCTCCTCATAATATTTCTCTGATCATTACAGGCTGGGAGGAAGAGGAGGTGCCAAGACACCTCAGCAGCCATTTCTGCCCCAAATTCTGGCCCACGATCTGCCCTCAGATGGTGCTTCATGCAAGAATCCAGCACCTGTTTTAATGGGTCCCCCCTGCGCTGTGGCCCTGTGGAGGTGAGAAAGCTCTGCCCGCTTGGAGAGGGGGAAACGAGACTTTTCCCGTCTCCAGATTCGCCTTTTCTTCTTATCATTTGTCCTGAGCACGAGTGGTTCCTGCTGCTTTCTTTGCAGGATCCCAGGATCCGGCTGCACAGGTCGCTCTGCCAGGACACCCGATGGGTCGATGATGGAATCTGCGGATGGGTTTTTGCCCGCTGACTCCAAACACACATGTCAGGTATCAAATTCCTTCAGGATTTTTCCCCAGCTGCTGAGTGTGTCAGACAAGGAGCCCCGTGGCCCTCCAGCAGGTGAGGTCTGCAGGAATTTATGACGTGCTCCTTATCTCCCCGAGAATTCCCGACACCGAGGCCGGCTCGACTTGCCAGGCCAGGAAACAGACACACAGAGTGGGAACGCTGGGATTTTCCCTCCCTTCCACTTCCACATGGGGATCCCTATGGAAACATGGGAATATCCCAAGGCAGAAACAGGGATGTGGGTGATGGGTGAGGAGGACGAAGAAGCCCGAGGTGCAGCTGGGTGGCCGGCAGCCTGGGCACATCCCTGGTTATTAAAAAGGGAGGCTTTTTGTTTTCGTGATGGGTATGTGATAAAAAGGAGAGCTTGTGGAGTAAGCGTCTTACAGGAGGGATTTTAATAGTCTGGTTATGGTCATTGCTGCCAAATAAGTTAATTTAAGAAAAAAAACAATGCAGCTGTGGAATATTATTATGTATGCCTAACCCCCTAGCAGCCAGAAGCGCATAGCACAGATTGGAAACATACTGTAACACACTGAACTCCTGCTTCTCTAGGCCTTTCTGGTGATTGTGTTTTCATTTCTGAAATTTAATTTGATTTTTTTTTAATTTTGCCTTTTGCTTTTCTTTGGTACGTGTGTGTGATGCTATCTTTTTAATATAACCAGTTCCTCTGAAGTTCTGTTGATTTTGCGTTTCGGCGGGATTTCCAACAGCATTTGGTGCCGCGCTCGCTTTGCTGTCATTTAGGATAATGAGCAGGTCTAATTATGCTCACAGCGCCCTGACTTCAGTGGGAATGGAGCTGTGCCACTATTAAGAGTTTTGGGAAAGCACTTGCAAGTGTGTGCCAAAGCCCTGGAGGCTGTTTTGCCATTCAGAAACACAGAAATTAGAAGAGAAGAATGGGTCCTGGGATGCTTTTCCTAAATTGTTCACCATATGACCTCAGGCAACTTGCTTAATTTCTCTGTGCCTCAGTTTATCTATTAATAAAACAGGGATAATACCTATTTATCTCTCACAGTAGGTTGGGAAGGCGAGTAAGGAAACGCTGGCAATAAGCTTTGATCTTGCAAGGCAAGGAGAGGACAGCGGAGTGCTGTATTATTTACAAATTCATCTTCATTTCTCATGTAATTGCCATTGTTCCTTGGGTTTGCCATTGCTGTTTGGGTGTAAACGGGTGCTATACAGTGCCCTGAAGCCGAATCCAAAGGCTGGTCCTGATCCGGGCAGGCCAGGGCTCTAATGCAACTCTGAATAGTTTCTGTTTGCTTTGCTGAGGGAATTCAATCGGTTTGGGCCGGGCTGGCTCCGCAGCTCCCAGATCCCATTTTCCGTAGCCACTTCGGTCTCGGTGTTTGCCCGTTTTCCACAGGAGCCCTGTGCTCGCAGCAGGATCACGTGTATGTGCATGTGTGTCTATACGTACTCTATACATCAGCATCCACACAGGTGTGTACGGTGTGAGGGTAGGGATCTGGGGGACATGTGGTGACCATATAGAGGCCTGCTAAGGAAGTTAACGTAACTACAGGGGAAGAATTTTCCTCTCTAATGAAAAAAACAACATAGAAATAAGAAAAATAAAAGGAAAACACACACTAAGAGGTTCTAGGAGCAGAATATTTTCTGGACTTGAGGCACGAGTAGGAGATACATGTGGCTCCCCAAGCCTTCCTGGCTCCGTGACCTGCAATTCTCCTATAGCAGCAAACTGGATGAAGGAAACAGGTCCCAAATGACGTCTCCTTCGCAAGGTCTCACAGACCATGTGAAGAGCCCGGAGGGCATGGGAGCGTTGAAGAGAAAAAGGGAGAATCTGTCATGGAGAGGGGAGAGAATTGCACTCAGGCTTTGAAACACCCAAAAGGAGATTAATAACCATCATTAAGAAAAGCAAATAAATCTCCTGTCCATTAGAGACTCCTCTGCCTGGCTGCAGGAAAGAGGAGACCAGGAGCACAGCGGAGGATGCAAGAGCAAACTGTAACCCAGTGAATTAGTCTTAACCATAGCGAAAACAGCGCTTGTGTAAATGAGGCCCCCGGGGGCCAATAACGAGGCAGTAAAATGTTACGGGAGGGAAGTAAGTCAGGGCTATAAAGCTGCGGAGTCAGGCCTGGGGAGCGGGTTCTGGAGCATAAAGCAGCCGGGTGGAAGCTGTGGACGGTGAAGGGTGCGTGGGCGCTGGTGCGGGCGCTGCTCCATCCTGCAGACGGGAGCGCTGCCGGGCACCGCGGGATGACGGAGCTGCCCGCCGAGACCCGGCCGGCAGCGGGGAGGGAGCACCGGCCGATAAATAAACCCGGGGGCTGTAATCAAATCAGCATCGAGTGCGTTTGATTTAGGAGGACACCGGTGAATAGAGAAGGGGAAGAAGGCAGCAGGGTCGGCGTGGCTGCTGGATGGGCCGGTGGCTTGAGTGAGATATAGCGCGAGCCCTAAATTATCAGCGTCGTTATTTTTTGGCTGGGCTGTGTTGTGACATCAATACCAATTTACACTCCGGGTGAATAGCACTTACTACTGTCTTGTCTTCATAAATTGTGCATTGTCCTTATTTATTTGCTCCCCGGTCCCCTTCCGCTCCTCCTGTTGCCTCCCTCCTCTTTTGCATGTGTGATGTCTCCTTTCTGTGTCCTTCGTGCTTGACATTACCCAGGTCCCCAGACCCGCTCGTCCCTTTTCCATGCCAGGTAGGGGAATGTTCCACTCCTCCTCTTTCCAGCAGGGAGGATGGTGTGTTCAGAAGGAGCCTGAATCTTGATGGACCTGTGAACAGTGATTATTTTATCAGCCAGCAGCTGGTATTTGCAGGATCAAGTGCATCCCTTTGGCCTCCCCATGTGTAGACGTGTTGGCTCTTCTGAGACACCCTCTTTGCTGCCATCATGTCACATGGCTCCAAAAGTTGGCATTTTCATGTGTGCTTTCCACCCAAATTTAGCAGAAGAGCTCTAGAGATACAGGAGAGTGGGAGATCACACGGAATCGGAAAGTCTCGTGTGTGTTATTGCATTTTGCACAGAGGTCCCAAGCTGACAGGCAACAGCATCATCGGAAAAAGCCCGGGGACATTTCCTGGAGAGATTTAGTTCAACCAATCCCGTTTGCTGTTTTTAGCAGTAACTCCAACTCGGTCTCTCTTGTCACGTTCTGCATCTAGTTGAATGTTTGTTACTCTATACAGGTAAATAGGAGATTCCTTCTGACTCCTGATCTGATCTGGTCCTTGCAGCCCATAGGAGAAGTTGGGAATTTGCCCCCGTTAGAATTTGCTTGGCTGGGAAGAAAACAGATGCAAAGGGCTCCGGTGCTCACATAGAGGAAACAGAGAGGAGGAATAGACTGGAAAAACCCACTGACCTTATTTCGGGGTAGTAGATTTAATAATCTGAAATGGAATTACTGGTGAGGAATGTCCATGGCCATCTCTCTCCTGTGAAGTTCATTTTTCATCGTTTTCTTCTGCCGTGGGGAATGGGAATGCAGATGTTGTCCCTAGGAGAGCAGCTGCATGGAGGGACCCAGGTCCTGCCCTTGCATAATGCATTAAAGGCAGCGGGTTAGCATATGCTTAACCCTGCACAGCTGAACAAGGGAGATATCTGCAGCTTCGCTGCTGGCTCTGGGGCTTGTTTGGTTTGGGGGAAGCAGGGCCCGTGCAGAATAACATGCCTTTCCTTAGACATGGCTTTAGTAAACATTCTGGGTAAATCCCGGGTTCAAACTGCCACGTTGGCTTTCCCTGGAGGGAGTTTGGTACCTGTGCGTGGTGACAAGGGGAGCTCCCTGTAGCCCCTGGGATGGCAGTTCTTAAGGATGCCATGGTCTCGTGAAGCTACGGAAGAATAACTTGCAAGGGAGTGAGTTTGGAGAACAGTAGATATCCTCTAAAATGAAAAGTGTAGGAAAAACCAGCATTAACTTCAGTCTGGGCCTTGCAAGGATGCATGTGGGGGAGCTTTAAGCTCTGAAATAAGCGCTGGGTTCACGTGCGGAAGAACTGCAGCTCTCTTGCTTTGTTGGTTGTCTGCATGGGGAACTTGCAGCCAGGCAATCGTTACCGTTATTGCAGAGCCCCACGAGCGCTGACTCGGTTAAATAGTCATAACTATTTAATAACAACATGAGGGAGAGATGGAGCCTCCCTGTCGGTATTTGCAGGGCTGGGACGCAGCGGGTCTGTATTTGCCCTGCCAGGCAGGTGGAGTGCTCCTGTGACACCCTAACGAGTTTCCAAGGAAGAAAAGTGCTAATTGAAATCCCAAAAGCCAAGCTTTACATGCAAACATCACGGATTCTTTTGTCTTTACACTGCAAGTGTGATTAGATTTATTGTTTAGTTGTGATAGGTATTATGGAATAATCACTCCTCATTTTATTTCTAGCCTGTAATCCACGGAGCGCTTGCTGTACATGAATGGCTCGGCCGTATTCGCTAGCACCAGGAGTTAGTAATTCCTAGCTGGATTAATTCATTAGGCCCTGGTCTTGCAAACTGCATGGCAGGGAGGCAGCCTGGCCCAGGATTAACTCGCCGAGTTTTGTGCCCTGTAAAGCAGCTCCTCTGGGTGGAGTTGTTTGTAAACCACAGGTATTTGCTAGACTTGAGATGTTAATGGGTTCAGGTTCATTTACTTAATATTAAGCATGCCTATAATGCTGAAAATCTGTGCATTAAATAAGATAAGGCAGGAAGAAAACATCTGAAAGGAGTAATTTATTTATACATAT
>JAUBOD010000036.1:129364-141263 GCA_032353885.1 Nothura maculosa | reverse complement strand
CAGCGACCCCGCCACGGGAGCCGCGGGCCGGCCCAGCCGGAGCCGGGATGGTGCTGCGGGAATGATCCTGTCTGGGGGATGCAGGATGGTGCTGTGGGAATGATCCCGTCCAGGGGATGTGGGACGATGCTGCGGGAATGCTGCTGTCTGGGTGATATGGGACGGTGATGCAGGATGGTGCTGTGGGAATGCGCCTGTCTGAGTGATGTGGAACAGTGCTGCGGGAATGCTCCCGTCTGGGTGATGCGGGATGGTGATGCAGGATGGTGCTGTGGGAATGCTCCCATCCAGGTGATGCTCGGCTCCTGACTTGGAGCACGCAGAGGTGCTACTGGGAAAGGACATCCCAGCCTGCAGCATCCCGCATCCTGCCCTCCGCCCGGGCAAGCTCCTCGCCTCCCAAGGCAGGAACTGGGAATCCACCCCGGCAAAGCGGAGAATTTGTGTCTGGGGCTGCTTCATGAGCAGGGCTCTCGCTTTGCTGAGCAGCACTGGGAGCAGTTCTGGTTCCCTGGGGGCTCCCTCTGGGCAGAGCTGGGCTTCAGAAGCGGCTGCAGAGCCACGGGGCCGTGTCCCACCCCCTGGGCCTGCCCGCGGGTCAGGGGATGGGACGGAGACCCCAAACTTGCCCGGGGTGTCCCCGAGGGAGCAAAGCCCAGCGCTGTGCGGAGCGGTGGGGCAGGATGACTGCAGACACAGGTGGTGACGCCGCTCGTGATTCACATCCATTTGGTTTTATTGAGGCTCTGGACACAGATTTTTAGCCAAAAAAAGAATGCAATCCTTAGGCTGCCCTTATCCAGCTGAGTTATGTTCCTAGGGTAGCTTTAACATAAGGGTCTCTTATCCCTTGCCAGGTCTTCGTTAACATTTACCCTTAATTCAGGCCGTGTGTTTCTTTGCATGCAAATCTCTTGTGGTGTTTCCCTTGGCGGTCGTCAGGGTGACTGGGGTCCCTCGCTGGCTTTTGTGTCTGGGTTGTGATATGAGTGAGCTCAAAATGATGTGACAGGAGCCCCACAGCATTGGGGAAAGGCCTGATGGAGTGGTTGACTTGTGAGAAAGCAATGCCCCGGTCTTGTGCAGAATTGCCACAGCACAGGGGGAAAACGGCCCTGCTTTTCAGTTGCTGCTGGTGGGACTCCAGTTGAAGCTCCTCCGACAAGGGGGATCTGCTCAGGGTTGCTCCTCCTGGACAACGTTGGCGTTTCAACCAACTCCAGCAATGCAACTCGAGGGTGCCCCCGTGCCACACATGCAACCCCCTTTCCTCCTGCAAGGACAAGCAGCTCACAATTCAATCTTGCTCCTGACAGCTCCAGTCCCCACGTTGTTAAGGTGCCTTTCGGAGCTGAAACCCCTGCACCCGCTGCAGCTTCTCAGCTCGCTCCAAAGCAGCCAACGGGAGCAAACGCTGCTGCTCCGAGCGAACATTACCTCTCCTCCTGACCCACAACCGTGCACACAAGCGGAACACAAGAAGCAAAGGAAATATTTTACTATTGCTTAACTGTATTTCAGTTGCTCCCTACCTCTCTGCAGACCCATCGGGGTTCCCAGAGCTCCTGAATCAATTTTTTGCCCATCTGCTGCCTTCCCCCATAATGGTGCTAATGTGTCCCCAAAGGCTCTACCCCTGGTTGATGGCGAGAGGAGAGACAAGACCCTCATAGACTTCTAGGATGTATCAGGATGACTGTGGATACGGGCGAGTCAATAAGAGACACCCGTGGAGGGAACAGGGTGCTCTGGAGGCCGAAGGGACTGTACATACAGGTAAGGAGCCAGGGGAAGATGCTAACGAGGGAGAGGTGGTTGCCAGTAGTTAGAAGCTGCTAATTATCCCACGCGGCAGCCTGTCCTCCTGGGAGCTGCGGAACGCCCTTTGATCCGCCGGGGTTTCCTGGCCTAATTGGACGGGGCTTCCAGATGTCACTGCGGAGAGGCCCAGGAGCCCATGGAAGGAAGGATATTGGATCAGGGGCTTGGATAATCCCGGAGGACTTCGGGGTGGTTTGCTAAAGGAGTGTTCGGACACCATTCTCCTTCTTGTCCTTTTTAAGTTAGTAGCATTTTTTGTGTTTTTTTTAATTATATTGGCACTTGAATGCCCTTTTCTTTACCATGTGTATCCTTTCACTTAAGTTACATGGAAAACAGAGCTGAGTGTTTATTTCCTCCTGATTAAAAGAGGTTTGAATGGGATTAAGTTTGTGCCTCATTCCTGCAGTTCTCTATGACTATTCCAATAAATGGATTTACTGATTTAGCGGCATTTAGTAGATACTATAGCTGCAAGTCTGAAGAGAATTCCAGTAACATAAATGGAAAGGGAATTTTGAATTTGTCTTTACAAATATTCATATAGGAAGCCTGATTCCGACAGCTCGTTTTGTGAACAGAACATCCAGCCTAAGCGAAACGACTTGAAATGTGAAGATTTAATTTTTTGCTGCAAGTTGCTCACAAATGGGCTACAGATGAAGACATTTTCAGAAATCAGCTGCAAATGGGGAGGAAGAGTCACGTTTCCCATCTACTGCACGAGGAGACAAATGCACTGCCCAAACACCTGCTCTAATGGGACCTTCATTACGGACTCTCTTTGCGCTGTGATTTTCTTTGCTGTTTCCCAATGAATTTCTCCTGTGGCATAGGACTGGAAGAATGGAGAATTGTAGAAAAAGAAGGTCTGTTTGCAAGAAAAAAAAAAAAGATTAATGAAGCAATTAGACATACAGGTATTTACCTAGATGTGTACACTCATGTCAGCGCTGTTTGTGGTTGCTCCTGACATCCAGGATTATTAAGGATCTGGAAAGACGTGAACCATCCCAGAAAAGACTTGGAGTTGCTCTTCCAGGGCTGGCCTGTCATGAAGTGAGTTGTGGTATCTCGAGTTTCCTATCTCGTCCCACCACATGTGCTCTGAAAGGAACCACACAGGCCATTTCCTCCATGAGGAATGATGCAAATGACAGGGCCATATGCAAAGAGCGAGCAGCAGGCATGGGAAATAGGAAATAGCAGGGAAAGAGGGAGCGGAGAGGAGGGGAGACTCAACCCAGAAGGATGCAGAGGGAAGATTCGGCCTTTTTTTAAAGAACGTCCGTAAACAAGTCCATTTGCTGGGGTTGTGCCCCCCTCCCTGGGCTTCTCCTTGAGGTAATTCAAAGAGAATTACATTTGTTTTATAAAGAAAGAAATGAAAGGCTCACACTGCATTCATGTATTTCAAGAAGCAAACTACCAATCTGATTAGAATGAGGTCTAACTGCATCGGTGTGCACGCACGTATATGTCTTTATATACACATATGCAAACACAGATTACGTCTAGGAAGTGCAACGTGTCAGAGTTGGTCTGCAGGTTAATGCAATATGGGACTTGGTTAAAGCTGATATAATCTATGTGGTTCTAATGAAAACACTGCATGTGTTGGAAGAGCGAGGGTTGTTTCACTGAAATGCAGCAAAATCCCCATTCAGTTGAACCGGTTTTACTTTTGGTGGCGTTAACAGAAGAGGAGGAGAAGCTTGCACTCAGTAAGATACATAGAGTAAGAGTTCTTTGGAAATCAAGCAATAATTTAAGCAATATCTTACCTATAAATGTATTCAGTTACTTTGTCCAGACAATTTTCTGTTTGTTTCCTGTGGTGTTCCCATCTGTATCCTGATCAGCATTTAGCTGCAGTTGTGATTAGGGGCAGTTCTGCAAAGACGGACTCCTTAGGAACATAAAGGAAGAAACAAGCAGCTGGTTAGTGATGGACTTGGGAGTCTTCAGAGTATTTTCAATGGATTCGACTTTTTATTTTAGGGTGAATTCAGCCTTATGCTGTGGCCAGCCTTGCTTCTGGATGCACATGTAAGAAGTGTCCGTGTATTGATGCACCTACGAGGGCAGAGGGGACCTAAACGAGGTCTTTCTCCCGGTCCTCACGTTCTGTCATTGGCTCCAGCTTCCTCGCCAGGCTTTTCCAGGGGTGAGCAATGCGACGTGTGGTGGAAGGCGGCTCTTTGCCCCCTCAGCTGCTGGCACAGCTGCCGGCGTGCGGAGGCCGGGCTGCCAGCCGCCATATGGCTGAAATGCTCCCCAAATTCTGCTGATTGCTCCCAGAAAGAGCAGCAGGCTGTCTGGTGCAAATGGAGCCGCAGGTTTGAAATCTAGTATTTTTTTTTTTGTCTTTTTCAAGCTATAAAAGCAATAAAACAGCCTGCCTCGTGTGCCCGGTTCTGTTTTCCCAGTGCACGTCCCCTGCATCCTCGGCTGTGCCAAACGTGTGTCCCTGCTGCCGTGGGTGCCCCACTGGGGCTGCTCCCATCGGATTCTCTGCAGCTCCTGCTAACTCTGGGCTACAGCTAAGCGCTAAGAGGGATGGCTCTTGTGAAGCGTGCAGGATTCGGAATGCCTGCTGAGCCCTTCCTCGTGGAGCAAAACCTCCGGGTTTGTGACAGGCCGCGGAGGGCTTTCCCAAATGTGTCCTGACAACATATCTGTGTGCATGTGTCCCTGCCGAGCAGGAAAGGTTAGGGAAAACGCCTTGTGCGTTTTCCTTGTGCGTTGTGTGGGCCTGGGTACAGAAGAGCTTTGGTTAAGTCTATGGGAAACAATCCCCTTTCTTTTTCTCCTCTTGAAAATGAATTAGTTATTTGCAAGTATTTGCCAGACAGTTTGGGATGAAGAGTTTGAAGCATCAGGCATCAAGATGTTTGCGGTGACATTTCTGCAGTTGCCACTTGTGAGTGTGTTATGGATTACAGTTACTTGTTTTTGCTCAGTGCTTGAGTTACTGAACTTGAGAAAAACAAAAATAATTCTTCTTTTTTGGAAGAATTTAGGCATTCCGTAGAAAATGAGCATTTCTCTGATGTCTTTAGGTGGGCCACAGAAAGCGCAAGTACAAATACATTTGTATATGTAATTTGTAATAATGGAATTAGTAACGTATGTAACCTGTGCATATAATTGCACAGGTCCAAACATCGCTGAATTGTGACCATCGTTTTTTTGCACTCTTTGACCAATTCCCCTGTCCTGCGTGTGTGTGTATGGACCGTGGTGCTTAGAAAGGCCACAGGTAGAAAAGTTCCAGTTTGGAAGTCCGACAAATAGACAATAAAATTCAATGTTAACTAGTTGTAGCAGGACAGGTGGCTTGTCCACAGGAACTCTAATCATTGTGAGCAGCTCTAATGTGTAAATGCCTGTTTACATATTGTTGTGAAATTCCTTTTGTCCTTATGTGTTTTTGTTATTCATTTCTTATATCTTATCTAAGTTTTTTTGTTTGATTAAAGCGTTCTGTTGCGGTGTAGCCATGGCAACAGGTTTATTTAATGAGTGTCTCTTTTTTCTAGGAATGTAAGATTTAAAGAAGCCCAAAGAAGACAAGTCTTCCTATGGTCCTGGGTGGCTTTTATCCGTAATGATGGAGGTGCAAGCGAGCAGTGAGTGAGTACAAAGTCACTTATGTGCATTTGTCTCCACGGGTTCCCAGAGAGGTTGCATATTCTTGTGACTATTCATAGGGGTCTTTTTGGGTAAGTTTGCTAATTTATGGTCTAATATGATGTCCAGGTAGAAAAGCCCATGCAGGAGCTGCAGGCAAGATTGCCTTGTACCAGCACTAGCTAGATAGTTGAAGTGAAAAAATGCAGAAGAAATGCAACTTGGGTGAGAAATCCCTGCAGAAACATAGGTCTGCGGCAGCTTCTGTGTGGGGTTTGCTCAGAGTGTTGGTGTTTCTAAATTAACGTGTAGCTCTAGCAGGTGGAAACTTGCTGAAATTGCAGTATAGACATAGCCCAGTGTCCATACCTAAAGCTTTACCTTGCTGTGCCAACACATGAGCAGAAACATTTGTAGTGAGTTGTCCAGCTCTCTAGCAGGGTGCATTTAAAACATAGGATACCATAATGTGGATCCCGGTATTCCTAGGGCATTGACTACACTACATCCAGTTCCAGAAAGGAGGAGAAATAGAACAGTACAAAACTTGTGTGCAGAAATGCCCAATGACTTTAAAAACTTTTTAACCCAATCCATCTATACCAAAAGAGCTGGGAAATCAGTTTCCCAAAGTATGTTTTTGTTACTATAGTTTTAGGAGGGAAAGAAGGCAGGAAGTTAGGGAAGTGGAGTAGCACATAGTGATCTTTAAGTACTGGGACATGGCCAAGCTTTAGATTAATACATCATGGCCATCCCTTTGCCATCTTTTGATACAAGTTTTTCTTACCAAAGGGCCAGATTAGAGCAGTAGAATCAAAGGCTTTAGAAAGACGAGAGTCTGGGGAAGGTTTTCTGCCTTACAGCTTTGATAGTTCCAATCTTTCACAACAGTTGCAAGTTAGCAATAAATAACAGCTGAGGAGAGAGGAAGAGATGGGGGAGAAAGCTGCATTTTAATTGCAATATGGGCAAAAGGGGCAGCTGATGCAGACAGAAGCCCAGGGAAAGTGGCCAGTGGCTGGAACTGCAGAGAAGGGGCAGAGGGAACAGTCCATGCAAGCTCAGTTTTGAGGCTCATTCCTTATTCCATGGGTGATTTCTGCAAGTGCTTTTACTTACATTACACATGCACCGCTTGGATGTAGCTAAACTTCTTGCTTTCCAAATCATTTGCAGAGAAGGGCAATCTCTCCTGCTGCATTAAGGGGACTGGAACACTGAAGTGTGAAGTCGTTAAGAGTTTGTCATTGGTTTTAATAGAAACAGGAATACATCCTTGGAATTTCAACTCCTTTCCATAGTGATCTCAAGGCTGATTCTGATCTAAACCACCACAAAGCACCCGATCTTCCAGGAAGGAAGGGAGACGAATCTGTTCAGTGCCATATCCACCAAAGCAAGGGCAATGGCACCGCAGCCGCTGGCTCATTCTGCCTGGGTACTGATGCAAAAGCCTCTGAGCTACAAACCTGTTCACAGCACAGAATAACCCAGGCTAGGGAGAAAACACCAAAGCTGTTTGTTATTTAGAACAAGGGAGCAGCGAGTTCGGAAGCAGAGTCCTTGGCTTGCAGATAACACTTCCTTTGACCCTCCCCAAGACATTTCATTCTTGTTTGGTGAGGGTCAATCTACTTAGGTTCTTCTCATAGCTCCACAGGGCACTTGGGAAAGAGGAGACAGTCCCTTCATCTGCCTTCTGCTGGCCAAGACCGCTCTCTTGGAAGCAGACAGAATACCTGCGTTAGGTAGGGATGCATGCAATTTACTGTCCTTTGTGATGTGTAATGAGACTTCTATCATAATGCCACTTTCAAGAAAGAAAGAAAGAAAAAGAACACTTAACAAGGCTCTGAGGTGCTCCTTTTTCACTCCAGTAAATTGGTGTAGAGGCCGGTGTCTGTCAGCACTTCCCAAGGAAGCATTTTCAGGGGCAGAGCCCTTTGCAATGTCTTCCTTCCTCCCCTGAAACCCACCCAACCGCCCTGCTTGCTGGTGCTCCTGCTGCTGGGCTGTCAAACCTCTCTCCTAATGAATCCGCGTGGCCCGAGGCGACGAGCAGCGTCCCCGGGGATCCTGCCGGCAGGATCCGAGCGCAGGGGCTGTCACGGCTGGGGCACATGTGCACAGAGCGAGAGCCACAAGCAGTGGGGCTGGGTGCTGCCCACCTCGGTGGCCTGGGCAGCTCCGTAAAGGACAGTGGAGGAGCGTGAGTTTATCTAGAGGTGGTGTGGGTGCTGGGGATCGTGCAGGTCCATTGGGGTTGTGGAGGGCTCGAAGCTGTAGCTGCGCTGCCAGAATGCCTTATCCTTGGTTGGTTTGGTTTAGCTCGGCTCTGGAACCATGGGCAAGATGCTTCCAGACAATGGTCCAAATGGCATCCGTGGTGGAATCACATGAGAAGGGGAGCTCTGGAGGCGTTTGTGAGCACAGGGCGGGCATTCCTACGTGTACCTGTGTGCCTGTCTCCTCCCAGCCCCAACCTGTCTTTCCTGTAAAGGGGCAGGGCTTGTATCTGCCACGAGTTTTTAAAACTCATTTAGCACAAAGGACCTTTGATCTGAGCCGGAAACCCACAGGTTTACTGTCACAGACGTACAGAACAAATCACATTGAGAAAGTTCTCCCTCTTTTTACGGGCAGAATAAAGGAGGCCTCTCTGGGATAAGTAATTTGTCCATGAAACTGGTGACAGAATAAGGAGCAAAGTCCTTATCTCGCTACTTTCAGCTCTCTGCTTGAAGCACACGACCATCTTTCCTTGCAACGTGCTTTACAGCACAGCCAGCTTTTTGGAGGCATCGATACATTTGATGTGAGAAAAGGTCCAGGGTCCATTTAAACCCCACGTGATGTGTTCCAGAAGTAGAGAAGCACATGTTGGCAAGTGATCACTATTTATTTCATTTGTTGTGCCAATGCCTCTGCGAGAACGTTAAGAATTGTTCCTTTATTTTGCTAGTGCTGCAGAAACACAACACACAGAGAAGGTGACGTGTTCCCAGACATTAAAACACGTCCCAGCTCCTTAGTTTTGGAGTTGCAAAGTACACCTGGTTTCCTCCCTCCCCATATGTGCATGCTAAGACCTCTCCCATCCCTTCTCCGATGGTAAATCTGTTTACACTAATGAATCTGTTTGCACTAATACCATGAGCTCTCCTGTTAGAGCAAGAACTCAACAGCATGAGCAACCTCGTGCTGTTGAACTTCACACTGAACAACTTCACGCTGTTGAACGCAGCCATCCAGACGGTGCTCGTGCATTTTATTACAGGGAGACAACTTGATAGTAAATTGTTGTGCTACTGACAGGATCAGCCAGGCTCTGTTCTTCTTGAATCCCTCTACACAGCGGCCAAAACAGCTTGTTTCTATGTGGGAAGCCCAGCCCCAACTCAAGGCAGGCACCTCATGTTGGGTCACCATCATGAGGTCTCCCTCTTCCAGCCCTGGACCATAACTTGGCCAGTTGCACCAGCTTGGCCAGTGCACCCATATCCTGCCGGGCATCGGGGCTGTGAAGAAGCAGCTTCTCCCACACGAGCTCCTTTGGTTGCTTGGACATTTTGGGTAGAGCCAAGAGGGGTAAAAGACCATGTGGTCTGAGGCAAGTCACAAATGTGAACTTGTCACCCGTCTTAGCCCGCGGTTACTCATAGTGAGACTGAGCAGCTGCATGAGTAAGTGCATAACCCAGCATGAGGAGAGGGTTCACGCTCTGGATCTCAACCTCTTTACGCTTCAGTTTCTGCCCCGGTAAAGTGCAGCTAAAAGCAGCTTCGTAAAGAGGTGCTGGGAGGTTCTTTCCCCTCCTGTTGATGCTTTGAGGTTTTCTGAGATGGTACCAAAGGGCCAAGGGTTCCTGCTGCTTGAAACTGCCCTGCTGTCAATGGCTGGTTTTCCTGTGAGCAAATCCGCTTCTCACTGTCTGGAAGGTGAGTTTCCATTACCACTGTCTGCCCTATAAGAAAACAAGTAGTTATGAGAGGTAGAAAATTTAAGATTTTTATTTTTTTGTGTGTGGGCTGGTGATGGGATATAAAGGTGCCCCATTTGCCACTTTGTAAGGCTTGTGGGACATCTCTTGTGCGATGTTTAAGGGGTCATTTATTTTTATTCCCCATCCTCACGTCGTTCTTCCTGAGCAGGGAATCCCATTGCATCCATGGGGCAAATCCCTACACATACCATGTGGGTTAGTTTGGGGCTGTGCTTTCCTCTCGGGGCTCTTTCACATGGACCTCGTGCCACGTCCAGCCTGGCGCCAAGCAGAAAACAACTTTCTCAGGCATCTCCTTGCCCTTGTCCCATGGCTCTGGGAAAGGAGAAAGGCTGGAGTCCTCCCACACCAAGGGGCTTGTCACGAGCCGGCTGCCGGGGATGCCACTCGCGTCTTCCCGCTGCATCCCGGAGCAGCGGCGCGTGCGGATCCGGGCGCGCCGGCCGTCGCGCACCCCCTTGTCGCTGTCACCGCCGCCGGCGCGGCGCTTGCAAGCGCCTCTGCTGTTTAAATGGGCCAAGTTGGAGCGGCGGCGGCGGCGGAGGGAAATCTTGTTTGGTCAGAGTCTGAGCTGAACTATCCGGTGACTCCGGCGCTCGGATCAATACATGTCTGGCCCGGCTCGGAGCCCAGCGCCGGGCGCCGCTTAGGGCACGGGGGCAGCGGCACATTCCGTGCAGCGGTGCAACCTCCCGGGATAGCCATGTGTACGTCCGTGTGTGCGCGGGGCTATACGTGGATATATACACACACACTATATATATAGAGACACGTGAAATATAATATTATGGGTTTTTTTTAAGCAACGCAGGCAGCAGGGCAGTGGGAATAAATCCGGCCTCGCGGCGGCCCCCGGGGCCTGGCGCAGGTTGGGGGGGCGGCCCGGGCCACTTGGCCGCCGGGGCGTCTGGAGCCCCGCGCGGTGCCGGCGGGGGCGGCGGCGGGGNNNGGGGGCGGCGGCGGGGGCGCCGCGGCTCATTTTAATTATTGCATATAAATAAATAAACCAGGTGTCAGTTTAAAGGAAGGCTTGGGGGGCGGGGAGGGCGAAAGGGGGCTGGGTGGGCGGCGGGGAACCCTGCAGCCTGGTGAGAAGGTGGGTCGATGTAGGGGAATCAATACGCTTTTTTTTTTTTTTTTTTTTAAACCAAAAATAATGTCTCCGGCAGCAGAGCCCTCTCCGAGATGTCAGGTATCAGTGCGGAGGGGCAGCTGTGCGAGGCGCACGGCGGCTGCCGGCTCCGCGCTCCGCTAGGCTCTCCGTGGGAGCGGGATCCCAGACAGCTCTGCTGGGGAGGCAGCCCAGGAGATTTGCTCGCGGGCTGCTCCGGGGGATCCCAGCCGCCCGCGGCCCCCGAGCGCCAAAGGTGCCTGTGCTGCTGCTGCGGCGGCTGCTGCTGCTGCTGCTGCTGCCGCGGGCGCCTTCCAGCCAAACTCCATCCCGAGCGGGGGCAAGTTGAGCCGGAGACGTCGGAGGCAGAGCGGCGCGCCGGCACCATGCCTGCCATCAAGAAGGAGCGACTTGACAGGGAGGAGATGGCCCTGGCCGCCTTCAACCAGCCCCTGGAAACGCTGCCCGACTACCTGGGCCCTCTGGCCGCCGCGGCCATCCCCGTGGTGGCCCCGCACCCGCCGGCGTACGAGCAGATCTTGGCGCACCGCGCGTACCTGGGCTTCCCCGAGCCCCCCCCGCACGCCCACCACCACCCCCAGCACCACCTCCCCGAGGACCTGATGCTGGAGAGGTTCTCCTCCATCCCGGATTTCCAGCCCTTCTTCGACAACGGCGAGCCGTGCATCGAGGTGGAGTGCGGGGAGAACAAGGCGCTGCTCTACATCAGTAAGTTGTGCCAGGGGAGCAAGGGACCCTCCATCCGCTACCGGGGCGAGTGGCTCACGCCCAACGAGTTCCAGTTCGTGAGCGGCAGGGAGACGGCCAAGGACTGGAAACGCAGCATCAGGCACAAAGGTGAGGACCCTCCCCGGGGCTCCCCGCGATGCTCCCGACACCTCCTGTGGGAACTGGGGGGGGCGGGCAGCGCGGGACCCCCAAAACCTCCACGCAGAGAGGGGATGACGCGGGACCCCCGGGCTGGCTCCGGGGACAACGCAGGGCTCCGAGCGCCCCGGGCGCAGGGGACAACGTGGGACCTCCGGGCGGAGGGGACAGCGTGGGACCCCCAAGCCCCCCGCGTGGGCAGGGGGACAGCGCGGGACCCGCGAGCGCCCTGCACGGGGAGGGGGGAACCACACGAGCCCCCCCAGCCGGCGCTGGGGACTCGTCCTTGTCCCGGCGGGGGCCGACACCCCCATTTCGGGCTGTCTCTGTGGAGCGGCCAAGTTTTGCGCGCGGTTCGGGAGCGCTCGCGGGAGGAGGAGGAGGAGGGAGAAGAAGGAGGAGGAGGAAGAGGAGGAGGAAGGCGGCGGCGGGGGGGGTGT
>JAUBOD010000036.1:71674-82248 GCA_032353885.1 Nothura maculosa | reverse complement strand
TCCCCCCTCAGCCTCCTCTTCTCCAGGCTGAACATCCCCAGCTCTCCCAGCCTTTCTTCATAGGGCAGATGTTCCAGGCCCCTGATCATCCTCATATCCCTGTGCTGGACTGTCCAGCAGCTCCACATCCCTCTTGTACTGGGGAGCCCAGAACTGGACACAGGCTCCAGATGTGGCCTCACCAGAGCTGAGCAGAAGGGTCCACCTCCCCATCCACTCATCTACCCATCACCTCTGGAGCTTGCCCAGGAGGATGCAACCCAAAGTTGCACAGATCAGTGTTTTTGGAGCGATCCCATTCTGCCCTTCCCACCGTTGTCGTTCCCTTGGGTGGGTTGAAGGTAGATGAAGCAGAAAGGAGCCGGCTCTTGGCTTTGCCCTCTAGGCTTCAGTCCTGCTCTTTAACCCTAGATCAGGGATTCCCTGGGCTCATTCCAAGGAGCTTTCCCAGGAAACCCAAAATAAAAGCAAACTGTCAGATTCTGCTCCTACTTTCTTTCTTTTTTTTCCCCTCTCTTTCTTGGACAGCCTTCCCCACCCCCTAAAGCAATGTAAGATGACATGGAATTTCTTAGCTGAACCTTAACCGTGTTACATGTGTTTTATTATATGAAATCATCAGGCTGCTCTCTCCAGCAGCACAGGGAGTGTTTGGAGTTTGAGATCAGGAGAGGCAGGGGAACACTTGGGAAAACTCATTCCTGCCCTCTGATAGAGGAGGAAAAAGCACCTTTAGGGCTGGAAAAACCTTTCTAGGGGGAAGCAGCGACCTTCCCTTCCTCCTCCCTATGGCAGAGATCAAAGAGAGCCCCATCCATCGGGAACGGGGTCGCACCACTGCCAACTGGAGCAGAACGGCCTCGCGTCCGCTGTGGGAATGAGCGGATCCGAGGCTGGGAGCGAGGACCGCGCCGGCAGGTCCCGCGGGAAGCGTCTTCCCAAGCGAAGCCCTCGCTCCCGAGGCAGCAACGTGCGAGCGGGGCCGTTTCTGCGGTACCTCGAGACATGCCGTGGAAGTGAAGGTTGCCAAAGACAAGAAATATTTCTGTTCCTGCTCAAACTGCTGGAAAATCTGGAAGGAGCCTCCTCGCTCGGGAAGGTTCAGGGCTAGGCTGGACGAAGCGCTGGAAAATCCACGGTAGGGAACAAGGCTGCTCCCTGGGGCGGGCTGGTGACCTCATCCGCTGCTCTCGCTGCTGCTCTCACTGCTTATTGTGGAGCATTTAAAACAAAACAACATCCTAGTGCAGTGCTGGTTAATGAAGTAGACAAAGATTGGAGCTGGACCACAGCTGGGCAGCTTGGATGTGGGCTCCGCAGGGCTTCCCTGGGAGCAGGGGGCTGTCTCCATCCGCATCTTGGTGGATTTGGGAATTCAGTGCCAACAGTTGAGTTGGGAAGGAGTTTGGCGCCTTGAAGCGGCTCCGTCACACCTGGCAGCGGCCGGAGATTTCCCGGGATCAGTCTCCCGCATTA
Organism: Nothura maculosa; assembly: GCA_032353885.1. Taxonomy (NCBI): domain Eukaryota; kingdom Metazoa; phylum Chordata; class Aves; order Tinamiformes; family Tinamidae; genus Nothura; species Nothura maculosa. The sequence continues at coordinate 80,772 of JAUBOD010000036.1, read as the reverse complement.
GCCCGGTAATGACAAAAGCAGACAGAAGAGCTCGGGCAGAGCTGGAATTACCGCTGGCCGAGCCATGTGAAATCGCGGAGTTTTGAGTGTGGATATCCAGCCTTTCTCTGCAGGCTCCTCCTTCCTCCTCGCCCGCTCTTGTCACCCCCAGGCCCCCTCCTTTGGCATTGAAACCTGCTCTGAGGTTGATCCCATAGAGTTTATGGTAATTCAGTGTTAAGTCCTCCTCCACCCTCCATGTTTTTCCTCTCTAATGGCACATCTGTGAAGGAAAAAATATATATATCATTAATTTTGCCTAAGTCCAGACTGTGCTGTATGGCTTTGTTTGCAAGGCCTTTGGTTAAGATCATTGGGAGAGAAGTGAAGGATTTGGGTATTGCTGGAGGAGCCGGTGGGTTATCCAGAGGTGGTCTAAGTGATGCATAGTGGGGTGCAGGCCCTGCTCCCCATGGCTGCAGAGGAGCCCCGAGCTGCACACAAACACACCCGTGTTTGGCTTGCAAATTTGAGCACCTCGGGTTGCTTTGGGGCCCTTGCACCGCTTGGAGGAGGAGCCGGGCGCCGGGCTGTGCACCAGGGGAATGTCCTGGGATCGGGAGCATCCTGAGCGCAGCCTCCCTCCCCGTCCGCCTGTTCCATAGTTCCTGGGAGCTCCTCTGCGCTAATGAAGAGGTTTTGCCGCGGGCAGGATCCGCGAGGAACCGGCGCTAGAGCAGCCGTGGCTGGGGCGGGGAGATGGTAATTGCTGCTGCTCGCGGTGAGCGCAAGGGGCGCGGAGCTGTGTGTGTCTGTCTGTGAATTGGGACATGGGGGGCTGGAGCCGCGGCCTTTGGGGAGCCGTGTCCCGCAGCGGCGCTGCCAGCAGCGCTGTCACCGCCGCCCGCGGCTCACGCAGGTGCCTACCCGTCTCGCTGGTGACGGGTGACACGAGCGACACCAGCACCTGCCTCTGCTCCTTGCTCCCTTCGGGGTGAGGAGCTCGCCTGTGGTTTTGTGTGACCCTAATGCAGCACTTTGGGCTTAAATGCAGAGGTTCTGGAGGTTTCGAGTTTGAGGTTTGGGCTCAAGTGCTGTTGGAAACCCACCTGGGACCATAGGGTTTATGCAGGTCTGTATACGAGTAGCTTGTGGTTTTGGAGGTTGAGGGAGAGGTGGGTTAGGGTTATGGCCTGTAGATCATTTGGGCCCTACAATGGCACATCTTGGACCATAAAGACCGCAGCGGTCAAGTTCAGCGCACGCAGGATAGGTGTAGGAGATGGAGCTACCCCCCTTTGCCCCTCCATTTTCCATCCTTTCACCCCATCCCTCTGCTTGCCTGTAGTATTTGCTTTATGGGAGACAAAATAAAGAGAACGGCCACTCTTTGTGTTCTTAGAAAACTCCCACACGCCTCTGCTGGAGGACGCGGTGCCGCAGATGACCCCCGAGGAGCACTACAGGCGCATGATGTCGGCCCTCAACGAGCACGGCGCCTTCGAGGAGCAGCAGCAGCAGCAGCGGCTCTACCAGCTGGCCAACAGCATGGCCGTGCCCGGCCACGGAGGTACGGCCACCACGGGGGACACCTGCCCCAGGTCCTGCATGGGCACAAGGGGCTCCAGGCAGACCTAGCCTGGGCTGCGGTTAAAAATGTGGCGCCTTCGTGGCAATTAAGCACCCTGGGATTTATGGGGCTGCTAAAATAGGTAGGTGAAGTGAAGGTGCTGAAGAAGTCACCTTGGAGGGCCGGGTTGGTCCGTGGTGTCAGCTGTCTGCTGAACGTAGCAGCATTTGCCTCGCTGAGGGTTAAGCTGCTCTGTGTCACATGCATCCGCTCAGAGCAGAAAATCCAGCGCCTGGTTCCGAGCAGCCTCCGTGTTGGCCGGCACTGTTGTCCCTGTAGCTGCTTGTGTCCCGCGTGGCATCCCGAGGATGCCTTGTGGTGCTGGGGTCCCTGGTTCCCTGCGGAGGGCCTTGCTGCCGGAGTGTGCGGCCACCAGAGCCTGTGCGATGCCTGGAGAGGGACTTGGGAATTACGAGAGCCGCTCACATGGCTGAGGATCCCCAACGCTGCTCGGCGTCTGCCGGAGCCCTCCAACACTGGAGGAGCTCTGGAGAGGCCGGCCAAGTGCTGCCCAGATCCAGCTCAGCAGGGCCCAAGGAAGGGCTGCTGCTGTTCAGGCTTGGAAGCACCAGCAGCAACTGGAGCGTTTTGTGCCCCGTGCGCTGCTCCGTCCCCAAGGCCCCAGAGCAGGAGCTCAGCAGCATCAGCAGAGCAGCAGGAGCCGGCGGAGACGCCGCAGCACCAATCCCCAAGGCCTCTGCTCGTGTTAATGTGGAGGCTGCCGGCCCCTTCCCTCCGGCTTGGCTGGCGTCTCCGGCTCCTCCGGGGGCAGGAAGGCGATGGCTGCCGCTGCCAGGCCCTACACACCCATGCAGTGAATGCAGCGCTGCCCCATTGCAAGGGATGCAGCTCTTCGCATGCACCCTGCCGCCAGCATCGCTCCATGCGGGATGCAGCCGCATCCCTGCGCGGGGCCGTGCAGAGCGCAGCAGAGCCGGCGGCGGTGCCCCCGCTCGTGGCATGGAACGGCGCCGCACGGCGTGGGTGGCAGCGCCCGCGCGCGCTGCACAACAGCTGCTGCCACCCGCTCATCCCCCCGTGCAGCGAGCGGAGCAGCTCATTACCTTAAAAGCCCGGCGTTGTTTTTATGATTATGATTAATTTGTCTCCTCGGCACTCGCTGGGGGAGGGTCGCGGCGGGGTTTTGGGATGGGCAGAGGGGGAGAAGGAGCCTGCCCGGACAGGGGGCTCTTTTGCAACGCTGACAAGACTAAACTCGTGCCTTTTGGATTGTCTCCCCACCGCGGGGCTCGGGCTGGGCCATGAATTATTAGTGCCAGTACAAAGCGCAGTTTATCTGCGGGCTCGCATGGAGGCACCAATAACATTAATAATTTAAAAAATGTTAATAATTTAAAAATCCCTTTTTTTCTAATTGCTTTTCTCCCCCCCGCCCGTCTCCATCGCGGTCCTCCCAGCGGCGTTCCCACCGCATTCGGAATTCAGGCCGCGTCGGCGCCGGCAGCGCGGGGCCGCTGGCGTCCCCCTGTCACTCACGCTGATTTCCCAACCGGCCGCGCGCCGGGTTGTAAATCCGGCCGGGGGGGCCGGGCGGGATGCAGGGATGCGGGGGGGTGGCTGCGGTCGCTGGGGATCAATGCGGCTCCCGGCGCTGGCCGCGTGCCAGGCGTCTAAATTACGGCGGCCGTGGCGGGGAGGAGTGACCGGGGTGTTTCGGGTAATTAATTTATAAGCAGCGAAGGTGCCTGCTCCCTGGCTCCCTGGCTGGGAGATTTCGCCAGGCTGCTTTTGGATTTTTAATGTGATCTGATGGTGTTTGGTGTTTCACTCGGGTCTTTGCGGCGCGGAGTTGTGCGTTGTTTGGAATGCTGGTGTTAATGCACGTGGATGGGGCTGGAAAAGCGCAGGGAGCAGAGCGCTGCTCGGAGTGGCTGCGAGAGCTCTTCCATCCTGGCTCCCCGCAGCCCGGACACCCCTGAAATGCTTCCTTGCTGGGAAATAACAAGGAAACGCCACCTTGTTGGTGGGCAATGCTTCCTTGCTGGGAAACGCCACCTTGTCGGGTGGCTAATGGGTGGATAACGGGGCTGTTGAGCAAGCTGGTGCCTTGGGATGTGCGTGGTGCTCCCGGTGCCGCGGCCCTGGGGACCCCCCTGGTGCCACTGTTCCCGTGTCCCGCTCGGCTCCTTCCTGCCTCCCCATTCCGGGGCTGGGGGCAGCTGCTGGGCCTGGACAGCCCTCCTGGATCAGCCGCCCTGGCCGGGGGGCAGCGTCCCCAGGGCTGTGGGCTCCGTGTCCAGGGGGCTGCAGGGCTCCATGTGCCCAGGAAGACCCTCCTTGGTGCTTGGGTGACGCTGCGGGCAGGAGGGCTCCCCTGGTGCCCTAGGGGCTGTCGGAGGAGCCTCTGGAGCAGCAGATGAGCCGGGCAAGACTCCATGTCCCGCTTGGCTCCCTCTCCCTCCGCCAGGAAGGCAGTGGGGCACCAATCCCCCTGGCACGGTTCCCTCCATGAACAGTGGAAATGAGTCCCGTTGTGTTCCCAAGCTAGCAGCAGCACCGTGGGCCGGCTGCGCTCTGCCGATCCGCAGCACCCGCGGGAGCCGGGAGCAGCCATGGGATCTGGGAACAGCTGCGGGGGGCTCTGGCTCCGGGAGCACCGCAGCATTTCCCACTCACGTCTCTTCCGTCCCGCAGATCTGCTGCGCGCGCGGCAGGAGGCGGCGGCGGCGGCGCGCACGCCGGGCGCCATGGAGGCGCACGTGCCGGCCGCCAGCAACTCGTCGAGCCAGCGCAGGAAGCAGGGCCTGCCCCAGCACCGCGACACCCACTTCCCCGACAGGTACCCGGCGCCGCGCGGGGGCCATCCTGCCTCCTGGGGGGGTTTGCATGGATTGGGAGGCGCTTCCCAAGGGGTTTGCCTGGTGGGGCGCTTGATGCCGGATTGTTGGAGTTGGCACCAGGCTCTAGCCCGTCTTTCCGCACAGAAGCTGTTTGGGTTGAGTGGTTGATCCCTTCCCTGGGTAGGAACCAAGGGGAACAAATACCCTGGTGTGGATTGGAGCAAGGAGCAGTTTGGGATTTTGAGGGAAGAGGGAGGTGAGGCTTCCCCTTCCTGCTGCTGGGAGCGCTGGAAAATTCCCTTTGCACCCTCCCAGGAAACCCTGGCTCGTTGGTCTTGCTTTGTGCCCTAAGCCGGTCCCTCTGCAGTCAGGCACTTTGCAGGGAAAAGAGATGGAAGCGACGTGTCCTGGGAGAAGGGACAGCAGGGTGGAGGAGGGAGCAGGGTCTGGCTGTGGGAGGATGCGAAGCCCTCGCGTAGCCAGGGCCGAGCCGTGCAAGGCTCCAGTATTCGGCCTTTTCTGGCTTTTGCCTCGGGTTGCACAGCAGCCTGGAGTGCCAGTTCTGCAGCACACATGTGCACGAGATGTTTTTCTGCGCACGTCAGATTTGGAAGTTTTTTCTCCCTTTAGAGCCTTGGAGATCCCTCGCTAGGCTCACATCCCGTTTGCTCTGAACGCCCCATCCACCCTGCTCTGTGGCCCTGGCTGCTCCGCACATCCCGGTTGGAATGTCTGGCCGAGCAGCTGGCAGGGAGCTCCATCCGATTCCTCTGATTTGGATTGAGCTCCAGGTCGGATCCAGAGCGGGGTGGTCCCTATGGTCCCCCTGGGCCCATAAAGGGCAGCACAGAACTCGCTGTCCCTTTGTGCCTGCAGATCCCAAGGTTTTAGGAAGTCCTTGAATTTGCTTTAGGTCCCGTTCCCGGCGCCTCTGGACAGCGAAGCAGCGAGGAGCCGGATGCTGCTCGCCCGTTACATTGGGTTTAGAGTGTCTCTTCCTATCAAATGCAAAGCAACAGAGAGCACGGCTCTCGTGCATTCCCTTTTTTTTCCACCTTCTCCCATCCGTTCTAAATTTATTTCCATGCCCTGCCGGTTTCAATCTTCATTTCCTGGCCCTCCCGCACATCCCCAGTCACAGCCTGCGCTCCGAGCTTGGCACGTGCTGGGCTTGGCAGGGGAGGACGGGGTTAAAGCCAGAGCCTTGATTTTAACAGTATAATGTGTAACCCCCATAATGACTTTAAATATTGATTATTTGAAGGCCATTAGCGCTTATTGTTAAAGAAAAGTCAATACTTTTTAAGCCTTGTGAACCATTTGTCTCCTGTTAAAGGACATATCAAATTTAGCAGCATGCAGTGCAAATCCCCTAATACCCTGCTCACCAGCCTCCAGCTGGCAGAAAAAAAACAGGGTTATGGGGGGAAAAAGGAAGATGCAGTAAATGCTCACAGAAGGGCTCGCTGCAAGGCAGGGACGGGGCTTATCCGCTGGAATTGCCATGGAGAGGGTTTTTTGGAGTTGCCGAGGGATGGGAGCATGGGGCTGTAATTGCTGCCCTGCTCTGGAGGTGGCGGAGGAGGAGGAGGAAGGTGCATCCCGAGCGAGGGGAAGGCTCCGTCTCCACGCCAAGGGGCCGCAGGGCTTTGTGCTGCCTGGAGGCATTTCAGGCTCCTCCGTTGGATTTTGCTCCGGGGATGCCAGCTAATTCCCAGGCTTGCTCGGAAGCGTTTGCCCAAAGCCATGACCTCCTATGTCCTCCCTTCCCAGTCCCCATCCCGCCCTATGCTTCCCGAGCACGGCTTTTCTTCCCTTGGTGGGAATCGGGAGACTTTCCCTGTTTCCAGCATTCCCTGTGGAGCTCTCTGCATGCATCCCGCACCGGGGGGCTCCTGTGCTATTCCTTAGTGCAGAACCCCCCTTTCTGCCCCCATAGCAGGCAGAGCTGGGGAGCAGGGGGGCACGGGCACCGCTCGCCGTGGCTCAAAGCAGCTCGATTCCCCAAATTGCTCCTCGCGAAGCGAGCAGCACGTCTGCCAGGCTCGTCTGCCCATGATTACAGCTAATTACGATCGAGCGGCCGCCTCCTCGCCCCCGTCGTGCCGCTTTAATTGTCCGTTATTCATCCGCGGGCTGTCCGGGGTGGCCGAGCACTTGGCAGCCCCGGCGCCCGCGGCCCCGGCTAATTGCGAGGCCTCGGGGATTAGGGCAGGTGATTACACACTTCACGCTGTAATTACATAAGCATCGCTTGGCTGCTGCCCCGGCGCGGAGGCGAAGGTCACGCGCTGCGTTACCTGAGATTAATTGGAGCTGCCAGCGGCGCGCGAGGCGCTGGCGGAGCGGTTATACGATTAGCATTAACATTTCAGCAGCGCCGGATCGATGCGCCGCGCTCCTCCAGACACGGCGAGCTGGGCAATTAGTTTAGAGGAGAGCGAGGGGAGGAAGGAGGCCGCGGGAGAGCGGGAGGTGCTCGGAGCAAGGGGAGCGGGAGCGTGGGTGGGGGGAAGGCAGCAGTTTCTGCCCATGTGGGGTTACGGAGCGGGGTGTTGGGGTGTTTTGTAGTGAGGATGTAGTTGGTTATTCCAGGGGAAAAGCAGAAGCCTTCTCCTTGCACTGATTGCAGAGGGAAAAAAAATGGCATTGAGGCTGTTGAATGGGGCTGTTGTCCCAGCCTTGTCCCAAGGTGGTCCTTGGATGGTGGGATTCTCCCGGCATCCCGGTCCTACACACCGGGATGCGGAGGCGGAGGGAAGGAGCAGCAGCTCTGCCAGGACCCGGGCACCTTCCCGCTCCTCCCTCTCTCTTGCCCTCCAGCCTCTCCTGCAGCAGGTTTTTATAGGGACACGTTGTAAAATGAAAATAAACGGCACAGCACTTGGCTCTGCCTCTGGATGCCCTGGTGAAGGTAATAATGTTGTAAGTGGCTATCAAAAGGAATTAAGAGACAGGCAGCCGGAAAGCAGAGATTTGCTTGCAGGCTCCCAGGGCAGATTTGACTAATGGAAGAGACCTCGTCTCCTCTTCCCTTCCTTCATATTCTTATTATTTTTTGGTCATCTTTTTTTCCTCTTTCTACCTGCTTTGCCTCCAGACACCGTCCTCTTGCCCACCCCAAACCCGTGTAAATGTCCTTGGATCTGCTGGGGGTCTCCTGGGCAGCATCTCCAGCGCCCGCCCTGCTCCGTGGTACTTCCTGCCCTGTCTCATCTCCTTCCCATCCCTCCTGCCTCTCTCCAGCTCCCTTTGCTGTTGGAAGGAGGCTGAGATAAAATCATTTTACAGGGGAAAGGCCAACCCACGGATCATTAGCTGTCAGCAGCCAGAGCCCCTTGGATCAGGTGGAAGCCCATGGAAACGGCTCCATCAGGAGGGGGAGAAGCAGGTCCCGTCCCATGGGTCCCATCCCCTTTGGAGTCCAGGTGCTTTTTTCCCATTCTGGCTCTACGTTGTGTTTTTTCTCTCCCCCTTTCCAAGTCTGTGTAGGGATGAGCAGGGATGCTCTCACACGAGGAGAGCCTCCTCTATCACACGCAGCTCCTCTGTAGGAAGGATGTTCTTGCTGAGCTGGGGCTCTCTGTTAATGGAGCCTCCCGATTGTCACCGTGAACTTCTTTCCTGGTTCCTGCAGGGAGATCTCCCACCCGCCGCCCCTGCTGTCCCCTCAGAACGCGCCCCACATCGCCCTGGGACCCCATCTGCGACCCCCCTTCCTTGGGGTGCCTTCAGCTCTGTGCCAGACACCAGGTGAGAGTGCGACCCAGGGACCTGCATGGAGAGGAGGTCGCCTCGGCCGTCCTTCTCTTCTGCTTTCTCTCCTTGCTTCTCCTCATTAACCCCGTGTCCTTATTCCCTCCATCCCTAGGTTATGGGTTCCTACAACCTGCACAAGCAGAGATGTTTGCACGGCAGCAGGAGATGCTACGAAAGCAAAACTTGGCAAGGTAAAGAACACGGGAGTCTTTTCTGATGGATGGAATTCTTCCTTCCATTTTCCGGGAGCAGAGGGGATGCTGTGTTGGGCAGATAGTGCAAAAGGGCAGTGCAGTGTCCAAGAGTAGAAGAAATGCCAGGAGGTGGCATGTGGTGGTCAAGATCCATGCTGGTCATGGGTGGCAGTCAAGACTCTTGTTGGGTATGGGTGGCAGTCAAGGCCCTGTCCCATTGTGGGGTGGTGGTCAAGGCCCTCATGGTTGTGGGGGGTGGTCAAGGCCCATGTTGCGCATGGGTGATGGTCAAGGCCTTGTGCTGTCAAGTTGATGGTAGTCAAGGCACTGTTGATGGTGGCTAGTGGTCAAGGCCCTGTCCCGTCATGGGTGGTAGTCAAGACCATGTGGATGGTGGGTGGTGGTCAAGGCCCTGTCTCACTATGGGGTGGTGGTCAAGGCCCTGTGGATGGTGAGTGGTGACTTCCCAGTGACACTCCCTCTCTCCGCTAGGCTGGAGATGTCGGCCGAGCTCCTGCGCCAGAAGGAGCTGGAGACCCTGCACCGCCAGCGCCTGCTGGCCAGCGACCCGCTGAGCCTGCACCCGGGGCTGCCGCCCGACCACCCGGCGCTGCGCAGCGTGCCCGACGTGCCCGAGGGGCCGGCGCTGCGCGAGGAGCTGTCGCGCCGCAACGCCATGCTGGTGCTGCGGCACAGCGCCGCGCCGCTGCTCTCGCTGGGCACGGCGCCGCCCAC
>JAUBOD010000036.1:51072-71513 GCA_032353885.1 Nothura maculosa | reverse complement strand
ACGCCAAGGACGCGCCGCGCGCCCCGGACTCCAACGACGACGACATGAAGGACTCGGAGAGCGACGCTGACGTGAGCGACGAGAAGCCCGAGAGCCTCAAGGCGGAGGGCGCCGATGGCAAGGAGGTCAAGGAGGGCGGCAAGGCCGCCGAGGCCGCCAAGGAGCTGGCCGAGGCGGCCGCCGGCCCCCACGCCGCCGGCAGCTCCTCGAGCGCCGACTCGCCCAGCCACCTGCTCGGCGCCGGCCTCGCCAAGGCCGAGGGCAAGTACCTGCCGCCCGGCGCCATCCCGCCGCCACAGCCGCTGCCCTTCGGCTTCCCCTGCGCCATGAGCCCCTACTTCCACGCAGGTAGGTGCCCTCGGGGATGGGGATGGTGCTGGGTCAGCAGCACAAGGGGCGGCCTCCTCATCATGGCCACGAGGGAGGTGCATGGCCCATTGCGGTGGCCGGATCAGCACCCGTTGGAGCTGCTGGAGGCCGTTTGGCCACCATGGGCAGGTGGCCGACGTGGCAGATGGCCCTGGTGACTAGGGCTGGGATGCTGCGGGTTATGGAGGCTGCTCCGCGGCTCTCGGTCTTTCCTCCGGGTTCTCTGCCTTCCAGCTTCTCCTGTCTCGCCGTGGCCACCACAGTTGCTTGTTGAGGGCTGTGACACTCGGTTTATATAATGCTATAAACGTCCCTTCTTAGGCCAAATAGCAGCAGGTAGTGCTGAGTTCCCCAAGTTAATAACACTTTTTTCCTGTCTCTAAGTGGTATTTTCATGGGGAAAAGAAAGGTCTCCGTGTTTATCCTTTGCACACGATAGGAGGAAAGAGGCGCGTGGTTGGGGCCATGTCCCAGCCTCCGGAGCGGCGGCGCTTTTCCCAGCACCTCCCTTGGTGCCGCTCCTGACTCGCAGGCCCGGAGCGAGTGGAGGCGGTGGGTTGCCGAGAGCAGCCCTAGAGCCATTCCCGAACCATTCCTGAGCACTTGGGATCCATTCCCGCACGCTTCCCGCCTCGGCAGCGGTGGGACAGCTCATTCCCAGCATGGAGCTGTGGAAGGGCTGCACAGGGCCCGGGGCAGCGGCGCTTCCCGCCCCTCCTGCAGGGCGTTTTCCCCCTTTTCCCCCTGCCCCCTTGTGCAGCTGAGGAGCATTGAACACATGCAATGCATTAGCCAGGGCTTTTCCCACCCCCCTCGCTGAGCGCGGGACCTCCAGGAGGCCGGGGCCTGTGAATTGACCCTGCCCAGCGCCTTAGCTGACAGGTCATTAAAGATGAATGTGTGGCTGGAGAAATCCGCGGCGCGCAGGCGGGTTGGTGTCCGGGTGGGATTTGAATGATTGATGCCTCTTTCTCCTCCCCCCCGCCTCGGAACAATCCAGGCACCATGGGAGGTCTGTTTCTGGACGGCGAGGAAAGCCCCGCGCTGGAAGACATCAGCAAGTGGACGGTGGAGGACGTGTGCAGCTTCGTGGCCAACCTGTCGGGCTGCACCGAGTACACTCAGGTAAAGAGCAGCTCCCTGCTTCCCATGGCCACCATCCACGGTGCTGCCGGGTATCCCGCGGGTTCCTGGGGCTCCCAGATCCCTCGGAATCCCTCAGGGATCATAACCCAGCCCTTTGGCTGCCACTTGAGGTGCTGTCCCCACGTGGTGGAGCTCATGGGGACAGGAGTTCAGAGCAGGCGTGTGGAACAAGGGCCGGCTGCTGGATGTGGACAAAGGGAAGGAGCAGAGAAGCAGCTAGGAAAAGCCCATGGATGGATAAGCTGTTTGCAGCGGGGAGAAGGGCTCGGGAGCTGACGTTAGCAAGGCCGGAGGGCCCCATGTGGGCTGCTCACGGTTATTTTTGGGTAGGAATAGGGCAGGAATAGCAGAGCCGAAGCCCAAGGCGCCAGACCCACCCCTGCTCCGCTGCCTTCCCCGGGGCCACTGCAGCTTATCCACGTGCCCAGGGTGCGGAGCGCAGCTCAGGAGCAGGGAGCTGGAGAGCAGCTCAGGAGCAGCCTCCGGGAGCTGTAGGAAGGTTGGGACGGGTGGGAAATGCGGAGAAGCCTCCAGCACAGGCACTTGTGGGAGCCTCATCCCCCTGCACTCCCATGGCAGCCCCGAGGGCCTGGAGAGGGGGAAGAAATCAGTAGTTTCTGTGCCCGGGACTCAGCACCAGGGTGTTTTACGGCACCAGGAGCTGCTGCCAGCAGCCCCTTGCGCTGGCCGGGGTGCCCGGCTCGAAGCTGCTGCGTGTTTGTGCACCGCAGTTCTGCGCTCAACAATTGGGTGGGATTTCTATATTATTTATTCTTTTTCTTCACTCTGTGAAACTGGCTGCGGCCGCCAACCAAACCCGGCAGCCGGGGAGGTCTGGAGCCTCCCGCCCGGAAAACCCAGCGGGAGCTCCAGGCTTGTGCTGCGTGCTCCGAAACACGTTTCACACCAATGAAAGAGGGGGAAAAAACCCGAACTTTGGTGAAAACAAAGCTGCTGTTGCTGCTTTCAGCTCCTGGCACTACGCAGATCTGTTCTGGAGTGGATCAAGCCCTTGGGACAGGGAGGTGCCCATTCCCTTTTCCCGGCGGTTCCCGTTTTTCCCGAGCGTGTCCTGCTCTCTTGCAGGTATTCCGCGAGCAGGCGATCGACGGCGAGACGCTGCCGCTGCTGACAGAGGAGCACTTGCTGAACAACATGGGGCTCAAACTGGGCCCGGCCCTCAAGATCCGCGCACAGGTAGGAATAGCTGCCCAGGGCACTGGGTTACTGGGCAAACTTCCCCAGGCAATAACTAACTGTTTTGAACATAGATGTGTTTTTAATTGAGGGCTACAGGGAGTTTGGTTGTATTGCTGCTCTCCGCAGTGTTCCAGGGCCTCATATGGAGCTGGGAAAACAAGGGCACTGGTGCTGATAGCAGAGCATGGAGGGCAGGGGGTGAGAGAAGTGAAGGGCTGCAGCAGTAACTGCCCCCCTAAAATGGACCAGGTTGTGCTGGAATCATTGGGCAATGGGAACTAAGTCCATAAACCAGAGGTGAGGAAAGGAGGACTGAGAAGGTCTTAAAGTTCCTTGGATTCTCCCACCTCCTGGACTCTCCTGGACTCGCACTCCAGGGGAGCATCTCCAGGAGCTCCCGTTTTCCCTCCTCCTTCACTTACTGACTCGGAAAACAGCTTGTGACACATGTCAAGGCCAGCCTGTTCCCGTGTGCTCCCCGGGGCCCGCGTTGTGCAGGGAATTCTGCCAGCCCCGTGTGTCACATCCATGCACTGCACACGGGCTGGCTCCGTCCCCCTGACCTGCAGCCCCTGCATTTTTTATATTATGTTAAAACAATAAGAGCAGCTTTATGACTTTCCCTACAGCCCTCACTGTTTATGAGGGGGCTAATAAAAAGGTTCTGTGGGCAATTGTTCCCTGTGGGTTAATTCAGTAGGAAATAAAGCTCTTTGGTTTCTTAAAAAACGGAGAACTCTAAAATAGCTCTCAGACAGCCTTAGATCAGAGCTGGTGGGGGGGGGAAATGCAAGGTAGGGGCTGAAACAAGGGGAAAAAAATGCAGTTTAATCAATTGTGTTAAGCGCTCTGTACTAAGGTGGGTTTTCAGTCAAACGGCTCCCAAATACCGGGCTGCTTGTCCAGGCCCTGCAGCAGCCGGTGGGGGTGTTAGAGCCGCGAGGGGAAGCGGCCGTGGAGGCCCTGGCTGGGACACGGAGCTGCTGCAGGGGAGGTTTCCTTGGAGAAGGGAAGGGCAGGGAATGCAGAGGACAGTGGTTCCTCTCTGCTCCATCCCCATCCATTAGCCAAGTGGGCCGCTGCAGCTGCAGGGAGCTTCCCAGGGGGCAGTTTGTACCGTTTCCATCCCGTTTCCCCCCAATTTCTCACGTCGCTCTCCCTTGCCGCAGGTGGCCAAGCGCGTGGGCCGCGTGCTCTACATGGCCGGCTTCCCCATGGCGTTCCCGCTGCCGGCGCTGCGGGCGCCCGAGCGCGACGCGGAGCTGCGGCCGCCCTCGGCGGGCAGCGCGGCCGCCTCGCCCTTCGGCAGCGCCAGCCGCGTCTCGCCCAAGCAGGAGAACGGCGACGGCGCCAAGCCGCCCTCGTAGCCGCCCTCGTAGCCGGCACCGCGGCCGAGCACGGCGGAGGTCCCTTTGGGTGCATTCGTTCTTTTTTGTCTGTTTTTATTAAAACGAAAAGTTTTTAAATGGTAAAAAGGGAAGGAAGAAAAAGACGATCCAAAGATGTATGGAGACAACCCGTGTGAAGAGGAGGGGGATCTGTGGAGGATGGTGGCGGTGCCAGCCGGGCCTGGATGCGCCTATTGCCCTTCCAGGGCACATGAACCTCTATGGAGCCTCTGAAGTGGACGGGAAGGGGCCCTGGCTCCTCATGGGCACCTGGCTCCCCTTCAGCAACAAGAACAGCCAAAAAAGTACATGAAAAAAGGAGAAAAAGGACAAGAAACAGGAAAGCGGGAGCCCCTTCCTTCCCCGCTCTCTCCTCCTCTCTGGAAACTGTTCTCAGTTCCTCGTTCAGGTGTCTATGCATCTCTAGCAACTTTTAAAAATAATACCAAAGACACACACACAAAGACACTGAAAGGCAAGTTCCGGTCCATGTTTACGTCAGCGGGGACGGGGCGGCCGCCGCGGCCCCTTGGCCCCTCCGTGCACACAGGGAAGGGACGCGACGCCCTGCGGAGGATTGGTGCTTGGCGCGGCGGGGTGGATGTGTTGATTTAAAGGAGGAAATAAAACATATGTGTGTGGGGGGGTGGGATGGAGGGGCGCAGGGCTCCGGCACGGGGCTCCCCATGGGGGTCCGGGTGTTTCGCTCCCACTGAAGCCCTTGGAGCGGGATGGGGGGCACAGGCGGCCCCCACGGGACAGGACTCCGGGAGCAGCCGCCGCGGTGGGAGCTCCCGGTGCCGTGTACAGTTGTGAGCAACAATCACATGTGGTACTTGGGCTGTTTCTCTCTTTTTGTTTAAATATTGCACGTGCTACCTTTTTGTTTGTTTTTTTTTAAGCTCGGTGGTACATTAGCTTCTTTATATTGTTAAAAAGAAAAGTCATTATCCGTCACCTCACGGTAAAAATGCTTTCCAGCGATCAGTTTAAATAAAAAAGGAAAACACTTAATTTACCAAGGGGTCCCTTGCAGGGAGCTGCTCTGCTCGCCTTTCTCTCACTGTGTGCACATGGGGACTGTCTGTTTTACCCCTCGTGCTGCTGCTTTGGGGCTGCTCCGGTTCCATACGGATCCAGATGCTCATCCCAGGTTTGGTTCCCAGCTGCCACAGGGCACAAAGCACCTTCTTCAGCTAAGTGAGAGCAAAGAGCCAAAGCACCCTCTTTTTTGGGAGAGGAAAAGGTAAGTTTAAGCTCGCTTTCTTGCAGCGAGGGTCTTGGACGTGTCAATTTTTGCACTCCGATCCCTGGGCTCTCATGTATTTAAAGAGGAGGCCCAGGCTTGGTTACCTGCAGGAGCTCCCTCAGCCTGCGCCTCTCCAGCCCTCCTAATGAACAGCAGGAGCTGCCGAGCCCTGCCTATGAATTAAAGGAAAAAAAGACTTCATATTTGCTACGGTTTCCTCTTCCCATCTTTAGGACAAAGAGTGACTGGGTGCAGGTTTGCTGGGACATGTAATTATTGTAACTACAGTTCAAAAACTACCCAAATGAAAAAAAACAACCCCCCCCGACCTCGTTAGTGCTGTGGCAGTAAGGAGGAGCAGGAAAGGCGCAGCCCTTAGCCCAGCACAGTGCCCATAGAGGCCCCTGCCACAGTGCAAGAGTCCTGCCCCTCGGGCAGCTCCTCGGCACTCCCTGCAGGAACTGAAACTGAACCCTCTTTTATTGAAAAGAGTGGATTTTAATGAGGAGTTTTTATTACCCTCAATGAGCCGTTTTACTGGCCTTGATGGGACCACAGATTTTTTACCGTTACCAAAAAATGTAGTTGCTGGAAAGAGCCTGAGAGTCCAAGCAGCAGCTTTGCTGCGTCACCGAGAACGTCCTTGGAGGCACTCTGGGCTGATGTCCCCCCCAGGCGTCCCCAGCTCTTACCAGCACCTCCAGAACCAGCTCCTGGCGTGGAAAAAACTAAAAACCAGGTAGTCCAGAGGGCAGCAATTCCATCGGGGCTCTGCTTGGCGAGGCAGCTGCCAAGGCACTCAGTCTTCATCCGAGAAAGCCAAGTCCTCCACCATGTCCTCCTCTCCTTGCGCCAGCTGCTCCAGGTCGGCTCGTGACATCCCCTGTGCCCGCGGCCTCCGCGCGGGCTCCCCTGCACATGGAGAGAGCCAGAGGTGTAAATCCGCTGCTGGGAGAGAGTGAGGCAGGTGCAGGCAGCTCCCTGCTAATTAATCCCAGACACTCATTAATTTATCGGCGCCGCTGCCGCGCCGGGCGCTGCGGGATGCACAGGGAAGCTCCCGCGGAGCCGTTGTGCCCCGGGCAAAACTGGGAATGGGGAGGGCTGCAGGGCAGGGGCTGGTGCGGAGCTGTGGGGGCCGCCCCGTGAGCGGTGCCTGCGGCAGTGAGGGGGCAGCAGCCTCTGCCCGGGGCTGCAGCGATGCTTGGGTGCAACAGGGGCTGTGCAGGACACGCAGGAGGGGCCTGGAGGAAGGGCCATGGAGCGGGAGCATCCCTCCCGGAGCGGCAGCTTCCCGCCCTGGCTGCATATCCAGGCTCCATGAGGTTCTGCTCCCCAGCACGGCAGGCAGGAGGTGCCAGGAGGGAGGGCAGGGGCCGCCTCCCCGTGCTCTGTTAGTGCCAGAGTGACTGAACGTGGCCAGGGACGCTGTGTGAGGGGAAGGGGCCGCCGGGCTCGGGCCCCCTTCCAGCCGGGCCCTGGGGGGCGCAGCTGGCACCGGGGCAGCTCCGGGCAGCATTCCAGGCGCTGCTGCCTCCCTGGAAGCCGCCGCTGCAGCCGCTGCTCTGCTCACCCTCGGAGTCGCTGTCTTCCCATTCTTCATCCTCCTCCTCCTCAATTTCGTACTCTCCTTCCTCCTCCTCCTCCTCCTCACCGCTCTCTTCGGCGCTGCTGTCAGATGGACTCTCCGTCGCTCCCGCTGCCTTCTTGGCCTTGGCTTTACCTGTAATTGAGTTTACTAAGTGAATGGTGCTTCAAGGAGCAGCAGCCAGGCAGGCAGCGAACACGGTGGGCCAAGTGTCACCGTCCCCATGCTCACACCGAGGGGAAATTCAGCAGCTTTTCCAGGATTCCCAGCTGCAGCATCCGACCCCACCACCGCAGCGGGATATGGAAGCTCCACCTCCTGCAGGGTGTGGGTGCACATTCCAGGGAGCCTGTGCACAGCCCGGGTACCCTCCTCCTCACGCCGCAGCGGGAGCTGGGCCACGTTAGTTCGTCAGCAATCGGCAGTGTCTGATGCTTCTTTCCATGTTCGTGGCCCCCCCTAGCCTGGCATTAACCTGCTCTAACATGACTCCATGCAGGAGAAGTGAAGGAAGCCGTTCAAGCTCATTAGGGGCACCTGCTACGGACACATCCCTCATTACACACAGGCCTCCTCTGCCTGCCTTTAATTGCCTCATGACAAGGCAGGCCCAGCACCTCTTCCCAAGCCATTAATAATTTCCAGGAGCCGCTGCCTTTCCCGCCCGGAGATCTCAGCTGGTAAGTGAGGGGAATGCAGGAGCTTCCCCACCGCCACATATGGATTGAGCGAATCCACCTGCTCTGCAGCAGCCCCTGCCTTTTTCCATGCTCATTCCTAAAACGTGCTCAGCTTCTGATTCCAGCCCTTCAAGCTGTGCATTATCCCCTCAAGAAGGCCCTAAAAACCCCCAAAAGTGCCCGTACCCACACAGCTTGTGGCCTGAACCATGAAGAAAAACATGGGACCTAAGTGGGGCAGCAGGCAGCAAAGCAGCTTGGTGCTGCTGGACCCACACTGGAATTACAGCTGCATTCCAAAGAGATTCCTCCTTTAATAGATCCCTCAAGGTCTGAAGAAGCCAGAACGGACAGTCACCTGGAGAGGAGGTGTTTTGCTATCGTGGCTCTGGGTCCTACTGCTCATGCTGAAGTCGGGGTTACGACTGGCAGAGGACGTTAGGGAAGACCTTGCTGTTATTACTGGCTGCTGCTGGGCAAGGCCAAGGGGCTGAGCAGGGGTTTGGTTGCTTTGGGCTCTGCCCCACGTTAAGGAGAGGGGCTGGGGCTGCTCCTTGAGGCAGATGCAGCCTCGGGGCCCTGCACAAACCACCCTGAAGGCTGTGGAGAGGCAGTTCCTGACAACACACCTCTGTTTCTGTGCTAATTCCCAGGATTTACTCTCACGCCTCGCAATGTGTGCGACAGACCAGGACTCCACCTGCACACCAAGCCTCCCACTGAACAGGAAAGCCCTACATTCCTACATGGCTTGCTGGTAGGATTTGGAAAGCCGGTAATATCTCACAAACTTCCAATTACAGAGATACTATGGAAGTTTTTCTCCAAGCCACATGGAGAACTTTTTAGGCAGATTCCACAATTTACTGTGGCCCCCTCGTGGCCACAGCCTGGGAGGGACATCACTCATTTCTCCACAGATCCCCACCTTTCTTGGCCCATCAGGAACAAATAAATAAGCCAGAACTGTATGCACTGAGGGGACATTTCTTATCCAGCCAAGATCCTCCTAGCCAGTCCCAGCAGTAACTTGTGGAGATCTTGATATGTTATCGGGTAGAAAAAGCTGCTTATTCCTACAACAGGAAGATGCTGAAGGGCAGGAGAGGGCCATAAAGACCAGTGCAAGCTTTAAAATGAGCTGCAGTGACAGAAGAGAAAGAGGAGAGACACCTGAGCAAGGGGAACATGTGCCCAGCCCCACACCTTTCACAGGGAATCCAACACCTTCCTCTTCAGAGTCGCTCTCCAGCTCAAAGAGGTCCTTGAATTCCTTCTTATCTTCCTCCTTCTTTTCATCGTGCTTCTTACGTTTAATTTCTGGGAAGTTCAAGTCTTCCATCTAGGAAAAACACAAATGAAGCAGCAGTTAGAACAAGCTTAGTTTTTGCTTTTAAACATACATTGCTGAGCTTAAACACAAGGCTTAGTTTTGCTCTGTATGTGCAGGCCACATGGCCAAGAGGTTGCCAAGTAGGTGGACCAAGAGGTTGCCAAGTAGGTGGACCAAGAGACACATCTGTGAGTCAGTCAGAAAGGTGAATGATGTGTGTGAAGCACCGCTGATCTTGACCCAATTAACTGCTTTTGCTAATGACCTGCCAACCCCTGCTAGCACACCATGGATAAAAGTGCAAGAAATGCACCAGATTGTGCATGCACACTGTGCTGGCCACCATTGAAGGAGCAGAACTGCCCTGGTGCCCAATCTGTGGCACCTCCAGCCTTCTATGTGGCTGCACATTTCAGCCCAGTTACATTACAATGGGTTGAAGGAGCTTAAGCCAGGTCTAACGCCCAGCTTGGACGTTCACCAGCCCCCATGGAGTGCAGCGAGCCGAGCCTGACCCAACACAGCCCCAACATAGACCCAAGGTCTATGGGTCTACGCCATCAAGCACAGGCTGCAATGCCATCAAGCACTGGCAGCAGACACCACCTCGCTGCTCTTCACGTCTCTCCGGAGGGGCATCCGGGCAGGATTTCCTTGCAAGGCCTCGTGCCAAGATCTCTGGGATGCCAATCAAAGCCCGGGCGCGCTCCGAACGCCGGCTGCGCTGCGTGCCTGGCTGCTCTCCTCGCGGGAAGCGCTCCCATTAGCGCCCACTAGGCTGCTTGAACCATTCACCCCGTGACTAATAGTCATTTGCTGCCCCCTGACCATCAAGTCCAGCCCTCGCTGCCCTCCTGTCCCTGCTGGGAGCTTCCCCCTGCACACAGGGAGGCAGCTCTGGGCAGAGGAGAACCTGCTGCTCCCACAGGCAATTCCTGCAGTTTCTCCCACCTCTTTTCACGGTTATGGGTCCCAGCTGGGCCCTATTGATCCTGGGAGTTGGGTCCTTGCAGGCAAAAAGCTGCAGCACGAGGATGGAGAGTCCAGAGAAGGGGAGAGGGGAGCAAAGCACCAACTCCCATTCACAGGATCCTAATTTTAAACCATTTTCCCATCTGCTCTATGCTCCTATGCAAGATTTGTCCTGCCTGCCAAGCTCTTTCTGTGCCTGAAAGACATGTGAAGAAAGCAGCACATGAGAGGCTCTGTAAATCGCGGTCACTGCATGCCAGGGAAGAGACCCAGGAGGAGCTTATTCTCCCTTCCCACTCACACGGAGTGCAGGATAATTCCAGGGAATTTATCACTTAGTATGTTTTAAAATGGAAAATGCGAGCAAAATGCCCTGTGCACAGAGGTGTAAGGGTCCAACTTTTTCAAGGAAGTGCAGAGGGGGCACTTCCATCAACATCGTGGAAATACTTGCTCAGGACACATGTACAGCAGGTAGCCCAGACTTGCTTGGAATGTCTTAGGCATCAGGCACTACGAAAATAAAAACATGAGTCCTCATTTCCAAAAGCAGTTGGTTCTGGATGACATCAGCCTCGCTTAAGCCTAAGCCTATTAGAAAGGGGCTGAATCATTCTGAGAGGTGTCACCACTAGGACCCAACCCTCCAGTGGAGGGCTTCAAACTCAAGACACTAAGAACCCCTATTGTGCAAAGGAACGAGGGTCTGCATCCTCCGACACAGCCTGTGTTCATCAAACGGGAGCAGGGAATTGCTCATTTGGAGGCCAGTCTTTAATCCCCAGCTAAGGGTTAATATCTACGGAGTCTCCTGAAGCTCATTAGTCTGCATCCCATTAAGAACCCTTAGGAAATGCAAATGGAACAGGCAGAGAACAGGAAGGTGTTGTTACATAGGTGAGTTCCATAGCAGCTGCTGTGGTTTTTTGGTTTGATTTTCTCCACCAAATGGCTGCTAATAGGCCATGGATTTTCCCAGCCCTAATGGGCCTCATGGTGCTCACTCTCCTGCTGCTCTGCTCTCACAATGCTGCAGCATGAAGCTGCAAAGGCAACAACATTGGGCAGCCACGTGTCTTTCCAAAACCTAACTCCCAAATCCACCTCTCCTAATAGTTCCTGTCTCCAAGCCACTTCCTCCAGGAGCAAACCAGTCTCAGTCTACCCCTGGCTCAATAAAAATCTTCTCGAACCTCTTAAACTAAAGGAATCCCCCCCAAAATGGGAGCTCACTACCTCAATTTCTCCCTGCTACGCCAAGGAGCTCCAGCTCCTCCCTTTAACATGGGGCTGCTCTACAGAAAAGCTTCATCTCCCTCCTTGGAATCGATGCTTCAGCACCAAAAGCTCCCAAGAGCAGGGGCACTTTGGGAAAAGGAGTCAGTCCCACTCTTAACCACCTCCTTTTCTGCTGGTTCTTAGCCTCACTGGGGTAACTGTGTTGCTGCAAAGGCCACATTCTCCTGCTGGGTCTGCAGAGCAAAAAAAGGTCTGTGGCTGGTAGGCAGTTCGGAGCACATCCTAGGATATCCTGTGTCTTCCAACATGCTCTGGGACTTGGCCCCGAGCCAACCATCCTAATGTCCCATTGATTATTTTAATTGTTCCCCGCCATATGCTGGAGACACCAATTATATCTATTTCCTGCTCCCAGTCAACAGTCTGGCTCGGCCACTTTCGTTAAATTAGCCCTGAGCCAGCTTTCCCTGGGGCTCCTCACTTAGGAAAGCTCCCACTTCCTGCATCCTGGAGCACAGTGCTAAGGGGAATGACCAGGAATGGCCACACAGGAGGTGTGGGAAACGGCAACCTCAACGTTTCCATCGTCCCGACCAGCCATTCGTATGAGTGGAACAAAAAACTGCTCAGGAAAAGCAGCTGAACGGGTAGTAAGTTGGTGGTTTCGTTCTTACTCTTTCTTTGCCACTGATTTCCAGCTGTATCTCCTTCTCCCTTAGCTTCTTCCACTGAGTGTAATACTTGGTCAGAGGTGTCCCCTCTTCCTTGACCTGCTTCTCCCACTGCTCCTGTGTGGAAAGAGAGAATACAAATTTCAGCAAGGTGCTCAAAGCAGAAGCTTTGTGATACAATAGAAAACCTTGAGAGAACTGTACCTATTGTCTGGATTACCAAAGTGTCCAGAGGCTTTGCACTAGCCCACAGTTATAAAAAGTCCATCTAATGCAAGAAAAGTGACAGGATGTATGAGTTGGAACTGAAAAAGGAGGAAGGGAACAAGCAGCAAGAGCAGAGATTAGCACAGATCCAGAAAGAGCCTCCAGAACCCAGAGCTGGGAACAAATACATGGTGCTGTGTGGGCAGCTGGGGAGGTGGATGGGAGACAAGGAGGAGCAAATCATCCCCAGCCCCTACAGCTTAAACAACCCCTCAACAGAGCTCAAATCAGCTGTGCCTCAAAGCCAGGGGCCTCTCCTTGTTGCAGCCTGCGAGCCAAAGCGTGGGGAGATTGTTCAGAGAGCAGCGTGTGAGGAAGGGGATAGAGAAATCAGAACAGGATAGGAAAGATCCTTGGGTTCCACAAAGCAGCAAGGACTCAGTGAAGGCTGGCAAGTGGCAGACAGCTCTCGCTCTGGCCCCAAACCAAGAGGCTCTGCAGCTGCAGGAGCTGAACGTTGCCTGTTGAAGGGTGACCAGCCCGTGTCACTGCTCTCCAGTGGCAAGGAATCTATTTATCCCAGTGCTCCGGCAGAGCCCTCAGCTTCCTGCGGCTCCCGCTCATCCCGCCCGGCGCTTCCCGAGGAGGGTGAAGTCACCACGTGAACATGAGGTTTGGCCTGGGCTGCCGCCTGTCATCAATGTGCGTGTTGACGCTGCCAACAGCCTCCCAGAAAGGCTTCGGAGGTCAGAAGTCTATTTGGTTTGGGCAATTTGAGTTTTAAAGGGTGCTGGATCCACAGATCCAGCTCCTTCCCACTCTTCCCTGTTGAGCAGGGTCCAGGATGAAGGAAGCTACGGCCAGAGTTGCTCATTTTGCTCCTGGATTCAACTGCAGCTGCATCTTCCCCTGCTCCTGGCTCCCCTCCACAGCCAACACCTAGGATGCAAGGAGGGACCATTCAACAGCCCCTGCACGTTAAATACAACATCACACCCCACGCTCCCGTAGCACTGGGTTCAATCTCCAGGCTATTTCGTCCTCAAAATCATCTAATCCAGACCCTTGGCTGAAGTACAGCGTTCCTAAACACTGCTACTCCTCGGTGATTGCAGAACCACTCACCCTCAGGACTGCTCTTCTCCCTGTTTACAGCCAATCCCTCCTGCAAAAGCTGGATTTCAGTGCATTGCATGGAAGGATTAGCTCAGAATTTGGGCTCTGCTTCCTACAAAACTAGCAAAAACGCAGGGATGCGAATACCAGAGAGCATTTGCTTTCAATTGCTCTTGCTGGCAAGGGCGACATGCAAATTCTTTTGGCCTCTTTTCTTCCTCTCCCCTCACTCCCCCTCTTCCCTTCCCTCTTCCGGCAGCGTTTGCTGATGGGAAGGGCCAACATCCCACATATGTTGCAGCCAGCCTGGCAATCTCAGTCCAGACTTTTAGGTGCACTCGAAATCACTCTGCAAAGCGCAGCCTTTGCCAGGGCTTTGGAAACGAGCACCATCTGTTTGCAAAGGAGTGTCGGAAAATACACGGCGATGGTGCCCAAAATCTGCTCCTTAGGCATAAAAAATAAGCAGTCACTTCCATAGGGTGGAAAGGACATGGAGAGGGGCCTGGATGGCACTTTGCACCGTTGCTGTGTCCCCTTCAGCAGCTCAGGAGCAGTCCTGGCAAACCAGAGCCTGTCTCTCCCACCCTTCAATCCACATGAATCCATAATTCCTGCAGCAAAGGACTCCCATCCAGAAGGGCATCTACCCATCCCAAAGACAAGCAAAACTTCATTAACCCTTTGGGCTTCATTATTGCAGGGTCTGGATTTCAAATAGCTCCATTTAGCAGGTCAAAAGGTTCTGGAAGAAGAACGGAGCTCGGCCAAAGAAAATGTTTTGAGGACATAAAATGGGATCTCTTGACAATATTTTACCCCATCTCTCTGAGGACCTGGCTTGGAGCAGGAAAACAAACAGCACTACCTGTCCTTGGGCACATAAGCAGGCTGAGGAACCCATGTCACGTCTCGCAAGCCTGACAGACCCCGGCACAGGATAATATTGCCCTTCCCTGCCCTCATCTATCAGGCATTTCACAGGCAATTATAGAACAGGTACCATTCCCAAGCCCCAAAAGGAGGGACTTTAACCCCTGAAGAAACACTGCAGATCACAGACCAGGAAGCAAAGGGAACAGCAAGAGAGGGTTGTCCTTCTCCAGGTCCACGGTAATAACTTCCTTATGGGAAGACTCCGGAGCACATCACCTCTTGGAATGACGTAAAGGGCAGCTCAACTCTGCTTGTTCCACACGTACCCCACCCCTTCACAGAGGGTTTCTTGAGATACTTTAACCTTGCTCAACCCGTGCTGCCTTCTGCCATCCAAAGATGGAATCGGCCTGAGATTCAGCTCAGTCATCTCCTTAGGATGTGCCCCAAAGGGAGGCACATCCACACAGGGGGGTGTGTTAGAAACATCAGAATGGTGTAATTTCTGTATGAAGCTCTGCCTACTGCTCAACACGAATGGCTGGAGCCTCACTGGCCTTCCAGGGAGCCCAAATCCACGTAGGGACTCACCACAGCCTCCCTGTTGGCCACGCCAAACGGGGCTTTCTGGCGCTTGCTGGAGATGTAGGCAGAGTTTTCCTGCAGTTTCTCCAGGAGCTGCCGCATGGGCTTGCAGTAGTTGGCAATCTTGCATTCCTTCAGGAAAGATTTTAGCTAGAAAGGGGAAAAAGAAGGAAAGCGATGAGATGGTTTCCATAAACAGATCCCCTCAGGAAAAATACATTGCCCACCCCCAGTGGCAGGAACATGGAGTGTCTTTTCCCTTCAATTTATTCTATACATTCCAATGTATCTCCCATATTCAACCACGGAGGGTCCTGCCAGCCTGGGCTGAAAGGATGCAAAGAAAGACAGTGACAGACCAGATGTTTGTACAGTCTTAATTAAAACCCAGCTTTTTCAACCAATTTCAGTGCACTTCTTTCTGGCAGGACACCTCAAAAAGTCTCTGTTCCTCAGGGCTTCAGCTCCCACATTGAGATGAGGATGCGGGTCAGCCAAAAGCGCAGGGAAGCCAAGACTGCAGTGGGAAAAGGCGTCTGTGGGTTAAATTTATAGCACGCTGGTGGACAGTGAGGTGGGGATGCTGAATAGGTGACGCTTATTGACACTGAAGGAAGGGATTGAAGCCGAGATTGAGCAGGCACCGAGAGTGGCACAGACCAGGGGAGTCTGTGGGCTGGAGCAAAGGGTTTTCAGGGCTGTTGTGGGTCAGGACAGAAGCACCACAGAGTCAGCTGGGGTCATGTTTGCTCCATGTCTGACCAAGGCAACCCCAACTGGCAATTCTCATCTCTCCGGAGCGCAAACTCACAGTGCCACCCCCCAAAAACCTACGAATTACCCGTCCTGTGTGGAGCCTCTCACAACGTGTGCCTGGATAATTCCTCCTTGTAGACCAAGGCCTTACAGGGAAGACCACCAGGAAACCACAAAATCCACTGTTATGTGACAGGGAAAGGGCATCCTACTCGCACAGAATTGGCCCCTGCAGCATCCCTGAGCAGGATAAACACTTCCCTCTCACACACTGAGGTTATTTCACTGCAGGATTTTTCTTCTTTCACTTCAACAGTCTTATCCTCGGCAAGACCTTATTCTCCCCACCAAAAAACATCTCCTCCCAATGCAAACTACCCTCCAGCATCCCTGCACTGCTCCAAACCAAAAGTTCGGGCAGCAGCAGATACTCTGGCTGACAAAGAGAGCTGGGAATGTACAGGCTGATCCATTGCTTGAATGTTAGTTTGGTCTCTACTAACACTTCCAAGGGTCTCCCGACAATTTTCTGGACAGCTCTCCAAGTTTGGCAGGGCAGACTCTGAGCTGGAGCCAAATATACACTACACTGCACTTGCTTTACAGAAATAAACCTGAAAAAAAGAAAATGTTTAACCACAGCGGAGCCTTCCCCTCAACTGGGACCTGCTGATGCTATCAAGGCGCAGATAATGGCTTTTCAGACAGCAAATTCAGTCCTGCCTTGTCTCCTTTTGGCTTTAAAAGCTCCACCTAAAAGGGAGCTCGGGGAAGGAGGTCTCCCTCCTGTCAGGTCTGCGTGTTGGCTTGATCTTACCTACCAATCGGGTGGGTATTAATGTTAATCAAGAGGTGACAGGCACAGCTGGCCCCTCTCAGCAGGGTGCTGCTCTGATGGGTGCTCTGCTGCTCACTGCATGCACACAGACTGTCTCCTATCCCTAGGGGCCTCTCCGCATCCTTTATCCCCAGGATAGCTCCAGCCACACTCATTCACTCCAAAAACCTGGGATAAAATAGACAACTTGGCCCTATTTCACAAAGCAAGCAGCCTATCAAATAAGTATAGAGAAACCACCAGCAAAACTATCCTGCTGCTATTCACATTTGTCCCATTCTCCTCCCCCCATTTTCTAAAATATTTATTTTGTAGAGGCTGCATATTTATTTCTACTGAGGGATGCATTTGTCATTCAATTTCTCTCGCTTGAGCCCCCCAGCTGCAGCCCCAGATCCATTCCATCCGCTGGCACATACATTATCATTTTTCTTTCATTGCAGAAGTGTCACCAGAAATCCTGCAAAAATCTCAGGCTCTATCTGTGCAGTTTGGTGCCGCGTGTTGGCTCTCGGCACCGTCTGCTTCAGCTCTTCCTTCCCCCTCCTTTTCCCCTGCAATTTCTCCCAGCCCTGCTGCTATCTGCCGTGGACGTTAACAAGAGGTAATGAGATCTCGGGCCTGTGTCAAGAGGCAAGGAAGAAGCAAGAAGCCAAAAGAAGATAGATGAGAGGAGGAGGAAGGGACTTTGGGGTGTATTTCTGCACTCCGCCAAATATTACAATCGTACCTTTCCAGAATAAAAGCAATCAGAAGTGTGTGTATTTGTGTGGTCAAGCCCCAGCGTCTGCTCCCAGCGAGGCAGCTCTGCGATTAGTGGGATTGATTCTGTTGACCCGCCAGCCTTAAACACCAATGGTTTATACCAGCAGAGACCACAGCAAAAGCCCAGCTCCTCTTACTGTAAATGACGCAGGGAGCTATAAATGATCTGAAGCAGCTGGGCTTTTGTGTTCCAGGGATCCTAAATCAACCCCAATGCTCCACTCGCAAAAAGCAGAGGGAATGTTCAACTGGGAGCAGAGACCAGGAGCAGCTGCTGGTGCCAGGACCGGCATCTCCCGTCCTTCTGCCAGGCTCGTGCCATCCTGCTCCTCAATCCAGCGCTACCTCTCCCTTAGCTGTGCTCACCGTCCCCCCTTTAACCTTCTACTCTGCTCTGCGATGCCAATTAGGTGCTGGGAGAGGGAAGAAAGGCTCCTCTGAGCATCCTGACGCCTGGGATCTGGGATCCGTGCTCCGAGCTCCTCCGCAGTGTGTGGAAAGAGCGGCCCCGGGGCCGTCCCAGACGGCTGGGCAGAGCAGCAGCCTTTGAACCGTCTCCCTCTCCTCCTGCCTCTGCTTTCCTTTGATCTGCCCTGGTGCTTCCTGCCTTCCAGGCAGGGAGGTTTCCAAGAGCCGTGTGAAGGCAGCTCAGCCTCGCTTCTCCGCAAGCCGCTGACCAGGAGACGAGGAGCGCACCCGGCGCCAGCTGGAATCCAGCCCTCGCAACGAGGCACCGGGAGAAGTGTGAGCTCATCGGGAGGGGAAGCAGCGGCACAGATGGATTTTTATAGTTAACTGGAACCACTCCAGGGGAAAAGCCTTCCCCCGCACGCTTCCCCGAAGACTTTGTGATTTTGGGAAGCTAACCTCAGCACCCCGGCCCAGCAGACGCCACAAGGCTGCGGTCAGCGGCAGCCAAGCAGCAACCCGATCGCACTAATTCCCTGCGGGAACACCGGCTGGTCCCGGGGCGCGCTCGGAGGCCACGGGGAGCTCGGTGCCAGCGGGCGCGTTTCAGCGCAGCTAGAACATCGGCTCCGACAGCGTGGCTGCTCCCGACAGCTGCTGGCTGGGGGGAAGGCTCCGCGGAGCCGCGGCGGGCGCAGGGAGCGCCTGTCAGCTCGGATCAGCCGAGGCAGCGCCGTGCCAGGCGGCGGGGCCGCGGCCAAGAGCCGCGCGCCTGGCAGATGCTGCAGCGGGAGGCAGGAAGGCGCGGATCCGCCTCCGGAACGGCCGCGGGCGCCCACCGAGTCGCCGCTCCGCGACAACCGCAGACATCCTGGCAATGGGGTACAGGGACAGGCCACCTGGGATGGAGGCGAATGGGCCAAGGGGCTACGGAGATGGAACAGGTTAATGGCATCAAAGCAAAGCAGGGAGGTGTGGGTTAAACAGGGCAGAGCAGCAGCGCGGTGCCAAACTGTGCAACACCTGCTGCTTAGGAGTTAAAAATAGACAGGACGGGGAGGAAGGGAGGAACAAGAGTTCCAAGGTATTTGCACCAAACAAATTCAGCGCTCAAAGCACAGAGGTCAGAGCTCGTTCAGGAACGACACCACGCAGCTAGTGATGTTTGGGAAGGGTTTTACCCTCCACGGCGGTGGCCGTGCAGCCAGAGACGGTGCTGTTGTGTACAGGGAGCTGGGCCAAACAGCAAGCAGGTCTCTGCACAAAGCAGAACCAGCAGATGGGCAATAGGCACTGCTGCTGGCTGCGAGGAGGACGAGGGACAGGGACAGCAAGTCTGCTGCTTTGCGTGGAAGGACTTAGGAAAGGGTCCCTGTGGATGGGGATAGTGTGAAGCAGGTTGCCATCTTGTGGAGATCTGCAGGGTAAGGGGAGGCACAGGGATCAGCCTGAGAAAATGCAATGGTTTGGACAACTCTAAACTGCCAAGAGCCCATCCACACTCACTAGTCACAAACACATCTTCAGCCCTGCTTTGTCTCCCAAGAGTGTAGCTACAAGCACTTCATCCTGTATCAGGTGGGATCCCTCTGCTTCTCAAGAGTACCCCAAAATACAAAGTAAAAATACAGGGAGGAAAAGGGGGATCTCCCCTCATACTATGAGGGCTGCCTAGAGTTCACCATTAATGTAAGTGGCCTTATGGCCCTCTGCCCACATTCATGGCATGCCCAGGAGTGGTCTTGCACCTTACCTGAATGATAGTGGGGAGAACCAGCTCTGGGAATCCAATGCTGTAGGCCTGGCAATGGACATACTCAAGGATCAGGTCGTACAGCTGCTCAATGAGTCCATCCTGAGCAAGGGAAACAAGAAAGAGATATTGGGAGCTAAATCCTTCACTTCCCAGGCTGAGGAATGAGTCTCCAATGCTATGGAACAGAATCACGAAAACCATCTCTAAGGCAATTGTGCTGCTTAGAGGGAAATTTTTCTCCGGAGGGTTTGTGCTGTTGGCATTAGGGTTCCACTTACTCGGAAGGCCTTCTCCTGCAGGTTGGCATTAGAGAGCTTCAAAATCACCGCAAAGTTTATGGGTTTAGCACTCATACGGCCGGGCTTCTTGTTGAAATCCACTTGCTGGAAAATCTGCCACAGAAGAAACAGAGTTTAAAGATGATTAGACCACAGAACAGGATGGATGCCAAGAGACTCGATGAAGCATTGCTACCCAAGGGGAGCTACTCTAAGGGGATAACGCAGAAACCCCAATCCTTGCTTGCCTGTTTGGATCATATTCCCCAGCCTTTCTTAGTGCCCTATTGAGGGATAGTTAAGGAAGAAACAAAAAGCACCCCTGAAGAGATGTGAGAACAAAGGATGCTACAGAAGCGTGAAGCAAAATGAAAAACACAACAACACAAGAACTGAAAATGTAATCCTTAGCAGACCCACGCTTTTAATTGTCAGAAAGATTGTACTAAAAGCTTAAGTATATTTTGGAGCTGTCCCTTAAGATGAGTTGCTTTTCCATGGTAAGATCAAGCGTTACTTAAAACGAGTCCATTATCCTTTAATTGTCCAAGAAAGAACTGCAATTCTCTTCGGCAGCAAAGGGACCAGCAAGTCCTTATCACAAATACCCCTTGCCAAACCAGGCTTCTGTTAAACACATTTCCCCCTGCAGCCCCTTCTATCAGCTACACCTGAGCAGCCTTTGTATAAAGGCATTTTATTTTCTGTGGACACATCCAATTTTACAACAAGGGATGTGGGAGAAACTGCCCCTTTTCCCGGGTGTGAGAAGAGGCCACGCACAGCGCTCAGTGAACATCAAGCACATTGAGGCTCTGGGGTGCAGCTGGATCCCCACTGCTGTGGTGCATGGCTGTCAAATGAGAGACCTGCAGTTCTGCTGCTGGGTTTCCTAGAGCTTGTTTAATGATTACAACGGGGAGAACAGGACTGCTAGAAGAGAAGGTATAACACTTACACACTATATACAGGAAGAGGGGAAAGGGAGTTTGTACATAGGTGTGTGGCCGACTCTCCATGG
>JAUBOD010000036.1:38213-50972 GCA_032353885.1 Nothura maculosa | reverse complement strand
ACGCACTCAGCTCTAGAATCCAGAACCTTTTTGCAGCTCAATCCTGCACAGGAAGCCTCTTCCCTTCACTCTGTGCAGCACCACAACACTTGGGAGCAGAGCCCGAGCAGCCTGACAGCAGGGGAATGCAGCACACTGATTGCTAGATGATTAGGTGGGGGCAAGGAAGGTCGTTCAGGTCACACCGATGCCCCCAGGCCAGAAAAGCACCGAGACGACTATTGATTTTTTTGTATTTTATTCCTCGGCCCAGGTTGTCTGGGAGGGAGGGACAAGCTTGGTGCCTTGTGAAAGCAAAGAGCCCCAGCTCGCCTAGGGAATTGATGCTATAAACCTCGTTATGCACACTTATTTCTTTGGCCAAAAAAGCAATATTGATCCCCCAAGGTCAATGCATTAAGGGAAATGGTGTCGGGCTCTGCGGGATCCTAACGCAATACCAGGCGAGCAGGGAAATGCAGCCAGAGGTCTGAAAAACTCCCTCCCAAGAGGGGCTAGGAGGGCTGTCAAAGCACAACAAAAATCACATTTCCAGTCCCAAGGAGGAAGGAACTAACAGCCAGGCTGACAGAGAGGGTGGCACAGAGGGAGCCTGTGCAGGCTGCAAAGGCAAAAGTGCATTCCAACCCCTGGGGACTTCCATTTGGGATATGCAGCTTCCTTCAGAGAGACTCAAGTCACTTAAGCAAAAATAAATAAATAAACAAATAGTCCTTTCTAAGCACGTCAAGGTTACCCTTCCTCCTCATCCTCGGCAGAAATTCATTTTAAATGGGCACAGCAAGTGTGCCCACAGGGAGGTTTCCACCTTGCTTAACAACACTTGCCTTGCAGCGAGCGAGCCACCGGGTCTCCTGTAGGGAAACCAGTGCCAGGCCCAAAACAACTGAAACACGGAGGAAAAACAGAAAACACCTGCAAATTAACAGGCCTTTCGAGGGGAAGAACAATACATAAAACTGGAAACTTTTTACTTATTCTCTTTGCAAAGGCCTCTCCTCCTATTTAATGGATATTTTACCACGATTCTCCTTCCTTTGACCTCCCTGTGTCTTCGTTACCCTGACTTATGGAAGTTAAAGCAATATAATTGGTAATAGGAAAGAATATGCAGACAGAACAGCACACGATCACCCTTCTGCATCTCTCTGTTGCCACAACCTCAGAAAGTTCAGCTGGGCAGCACCTCACAAACCTTCTTGATGGGATCAGGTACAGTCGGGAGCTTACGGATGCTGGGGAAAAGCTCAGTGTGTGTGGAATGGTAACACCTGGAGCCTGACACACGGATTGGAATGAAAGTGTCAGGGGTCAGAACACAAAAAGAGGGGGAAAGCTCTGAAAGCGAAAGGTTTCAAGTCTCAGAGCATAAAAACTGCTCTACCTGCAAGCCCCACTATCTCACAATATGTCAAGGAGATGTTGCTGTCACTAAATCTGCTTGGCAGAACGTCAAGTATGAGCGAGCAAGAGGAAGGAAGGAGGCAGAGGCACAGGGGCCAGGGAGCAGCAGCAGGCAGGGGACAGGCAGGAGGAGATTTATAAACATCACTGGCTTCCACAGACTCGGAGGATGTGGTTTTCAAGGGACGTTTACAACAACATAAAGCCACAGAAGCCTCCGCTTCCACAGAACCCAATTAGGGACGAGCCTGGCTGGCTCAAGCCATTTAATACAGCAGTCTCCCTCACCCCTCCTCTCCGAACCTCCAGCCTCGTGCTGTACATCCACAAAGAAAAACAACTCTGACTATTTAAGGCTGGAAACACATTCATTGTCAACAGCTGCATTCTCTTGCAATGAGTGTTGTCTTCTTCCCAAGATTTTCACATTCACTTAGGTATTTGGTGCCAGAGTTCTAGAAAAGCCTTTTTTTTTGCACCCAGCTCGCTCAGATACTCTTACTTCCCAGGCCAGTAAAAGTTAATCCTATTTACTAACCCCACAGTACGTCCTGCCTGATGGGGATTTGAGAGAGCGGAGCAAAGCAGGCAGCCCTGGGAGCTCTTGGTGCCCAGCAGGACGCCCGGCCCAGCTCCCGCCGCCTCGGCGGGCACGGACCAACCTCCAGGATGAAGGGCAGGACGGGCACGAAGGTGCGCGTGTTTTCCGACAGCAGCGTGAGCGCCCGGACGCAGTGCATGCGCAGCGGGTAGAAACGAGGCGTGGGCACCAGCCTGGAGGGGAAAACACAGGAAAGGACATTAGGCAAAGCTGGGAAAGGACCGAGGCCACGGCCCTCGTGCTTCAGAGGCCTTCTTCTCTTTGCAGGACACAGGCAGCTCTTGCATAGCACAGGAGACTATTTGTGCTGCTCAAACCATCCCATAGTGGCAAACAATTTGCACATATTGAAGGTGTAAGAGTTTAAAATGAGGTTTTCAGCTTCTGTACAGAGTGCTGCAGCCTCCTCTGGCTTTGGGCTCTAATTGCTCCGCTTATATCCTATCTTCCAAGTGAATTAGATGGGAAAGAGCCTCGATTTTTAATCAACAGTGGCCAAAATTGCCCTGAAGTGGCTGTCATGTGAAATAGCCCCTATTATCATGAGAACACTGTCCTCAAGGCCCACAGTGTCTTGCCTGTCTTTGGACAAAGAAGCGAGGACACGAGGCTTCATGCTGCAGGCAGGGAAATATGTTCATGCTCCAAAGTACGAGTCT
The DNA here is from genome assembly GCA_032353885.1 of Nothura maculosa. Classification (NCBI taxonomy): domain Eukaryota; kingdom Metazoa; phylum Chordata; class Aves; order Tinamiformes; family Tinamidae; genus Nothura; species Nothura maculosa. The sequence goes on along the minus strand of JAUBOD010000036.1, from coordinate 48,308 downwards.
GAGCAAAAAAGAACATGCATTTTCCCCTGCTACCATGTAATTAAATCATTAACACATTAAAACATTAACATGTAATTAAATCATTTCAGAAGACTTTACCCACAGATCTTAAAGCTGAGGAAAGCTAATCTGGAGACAGTCTGACTGCAGTATCAGCAGGCTCTGTGGGCGAGCAGCATTGAAGGGAAGTGTAGACGGAGCTGCCTAAGGTAGTGAAATCGAGGCATCCATGGTGGGGAAGCAGAGGGAGAAGTCCTCCAAAACGAGGGACTTGCAAATTAAGTTCCTCATTGATGCTGGTTTGGGATGCTGGACACTTTTGGATCCCAAACAGAGGCAGGTATGTGAGGAAAAGAGGCAGGAACCAGCAATAAAGAGGGACCTTTCGCAGTCCTCTCCATCCCAGCATAGCATTTGGGGATAACAAAGAAATGCTGCTAAATGATACAGAAAAACAGCATTTCTCCTACCTCCTTCAGAGCAGCCGCACGTACATTCACACTCCTCACCAAGAACACTCTGCATTGGAAAGCACTGACGCTTCCAACATGAACAAGGGTGGGTTTCAAAAACGCAATTCCCAGAGAACAACCTCAAATCTGATAAACCCCCTCTCCTAAGGGAAAAAGAGCTTGCTGAGCAATCCCAGCGGGAGAAACTGCCAGACCAGGCACCATAAATCACCCCCATCTCTTTCCCTCCTCCACCAAATAGCGAAATAATTATCACTGGATCCATTATAGAAATAAATCTACTTTGCACCCCTGATCTGGCACCACTGGAGATGACGAAAGCCTTCCTCAGGAATTAATTGATCACGGGATAAACCCGTTAAATGTATAGATTTACTGTAAACCAAGACTATTAATTTTAAGAGTGCTCCACGACACAACAATCTGCTCAACTTCCCCATGTCTGGGATGCGTAAGGAATACAAAACAAAGCCAAGGGAGGGCAGACTGCCTAGTGACTCCAGGATCTAGCCAGGGGCTTCCAAAAGCCCCCACCTCGAATTTACAGCTTGAGCTTTCCATCTCCAAGGAGAGGGGTCTCCAATGTCTTCCAGCTCGTGTCTGTCGGAGCGCAGCTGCCCTACTTCTCTCGTGCAGCCAGGGCATATGCTACGGTGCAGAGAACAGCCTTAGGGCCTTCCAAGGATTATTTTTACTAGCTGCAGCTCCTTCTGTTTTGCTCCTGGCTAACCACGGCCTTCCTTCAGCTGGAGAGAAGAGAAAAAGGGTGGGTTTTGTTTTGTTTTAGCATTAAACTCTGCCCCAGTAAAATAGCGCGGCCAAGGGGATCTGCTCAGGGATATTAGGACCTTCCTGGCATCCCTAAGAGGGGACTGGACCTGCTGGGAGGCCAGGGACCAACACCTAAGGTGCATCACAAATCCTCTTTTAACTATAATGCAGGCAGGGACTTTGATTATAGCTTCAACTGGGAGCAGGGTGGAAAAATCACCGAGGCAAGGACAGAGAAACACTTCCCGTGCTGATGGGAAGAGGGGTAACATGGAGCAGGGGCCTCTGCAGAGCTGCCTGCACAGAAACACCAACTCGGGCACGAGCAGACGGAGCTAAGTGAGGCACTTAAGCACTATGGAGACCAAGGAAAGCAGAAGGCAAAGCAAGGGATTTCGTCTCCCTCTGCACTCTGGCATCTCTGCAATTTCTGCAGTGCTGTCCCCATGGTCAAGCCAATTGCACACCTTCAGCTCCCCTGCTTTTCACAAAGCAATTCCATTAGCAAACTTGGAAACGAGGCCCCACAGTGGCCCAAGATCACAAAACAAATAGAGCGAACCGGGCTAGAAAGGGACCTTGAGAAACCATCAGTTCCAGCACTAGCCTGTTCAGTGGCCCCCAAACCACATCTTGAGCGTGCACAGCTTGGGGAAACACAGGGGCCATTTCTGAAATGTGTTACTTAAAATAATCCAGTTTTAAAACGCTCTGCATGCTGGAGAGCAACAGGGGAGAGCAAGAATACCAGCAAGCTAATTTTGATTTTCGCAGGCAACTCTCTGCCTATCAGTTATCTTGTAAAAGCACATTTCGAATTCCGCCTTTGTCCCTGCCTGGAGCAAAAAGCCTGGAACGGATGGTAATTCTTCCCCAGTTCCCTCCTGTGACAAGCCAGGCTGGCACTGGGAGAGCCTTGCACAGGGACACACAGGGCCCTGGCAGCCCCTTTGCTGGGAGCAAAGCGACACCTTCTGGTGCAGGGGACACTCGGAGGAGGAGGACAATCCCTCCGGATTGTGTTTGGGATGGGGAGGGCCTAGGGCAGCCTGGTTTGGCCAATCCATCCCCCTCGCCCTTCGGGGGTCCCAATCCTACACATAGAAAATTCAGGAGCTGCGTTTCGCCACGGGCTGAGCGAGCAGCGTAAGCTGAAGATGCCTAGAGGCATCTACAGAGCAGCATAAATTACCCAAATTCTCAGGCAAATCCTGCAACATTCACTTATCACCCATCAGAGAGTGGCAGGTAAAGAAATGCCCTGCAAGACGGAGGCCCTTCCTACTAGAGAAGAAATCACGAGTCAATCCCACACGATGCATAGATTTCAAATCCTCTTAAATTCCTCTGTAGCTCCACTTCTAAGAGAGCCCAAGATGACCCCCTATGTGCAAAAAGAAGCCTCGGCCACATAAAAATGAGAACAGAGAAGATGAGACCTAGCTGGGTAGTACTTTTTTTTGGGCCCCTTCCTGTCCCCAATCTGCTCATCTACCTACCCTCTCTTTATAGGCTTTTGCTTAGCACAGATGCCAGCCTGGGCATCGAGTTCTATTTTTCCTCACCCTGAAGCCCATCCTGCTGGGCTCACAAACCTCTTAAGTCTGGTCAGCTGGTCGTTGTACTTCATGCCAAGCATCCCTATCCAGATGCCAACAAATTCCACTTGCTGCCGCTGCCGAGCCTCACTTAATTCACCTTTCCTTGCCCCCAGCTTGCTGATTTATCTGCCCAGACAGGTGGAAAACTGCCTAGACTTGTCCGTAGGACAATTAAAGCTCTGCAACAGCAGCAGGAAGCAGCCTGTGCAGAGGGGGGCTGGGGAAAGGGATGTACACACGCTCTAACCATCATTTAAACCTGCTTATCTTCATCACCATTTGGAGCCTAAGAGCAGGCGGGCGGTGTTTTAAAGCCGAGAATCTAGTTACAAAGCTAACAGGATTTCAGAGATCGCCGGAGATTCAGCAATTCCCTTTATGCCCATTAGCAACAGCGGTCTCAAAGCACCGGAGTTTCACATTCAAACACACAAACTAGTGGAAAGCAAGCAAGAAATTCTCAGCAGAGACTGACTAAAAAGAGCAAACATATCCTCAGTCCTTCAGCTTCTAAGAAATACAGGCGTGCACAAACTCGGGCACAGAAATAAACATCTAACTACTTTTTCAGAGCTGCAGATAAGAACTCGATTCTGTCCCTCACTCCTATCTCTTGGGAAGCCCTAAGGCAAATCAGTCCTGCTCTTCCCTACCTTGCACACTCCTGCACGCTGCACAGTTACTGGAAGGTATTAAAGGTTTATCTCCCAACTTGGTCACCTCAATACACACACACTACCAGGATGGATTCCCATTTTAACCCCTGGAAGAGATTCCAATGGTGTGTGTTCCTGGAGACACAGCTCTTTAGGCCACGATCTCAGCTACTGAAGCAATTCTGCCATATCAAACTGTTAGGGCAGGCAAGGAGGCATTGCCAAGACAAAAAAAACAATTTAAAAAAGTCCCACTTACTTTATACAGCCAATGATGACCTGAGTCAAAGGATAAATCAAGGGCTCCATGACTTCACTGGGATAGATTGTGCTGAGAACTCGACACCAGAAATACAGGCAGTGGATATACTGCCAGTTATAAACAGATTGGAAGTTCTCCTGCAGAAAGAGGGGGGAAACAAAGGCAAAGCTGAAAGTCAGGCCTGTGAGCAGTTCACTTTGTTTTTTTTCCTACCAGACTCCAATTTTAGACCTCGCCATCCAAGAAGACAGGGTATAATGTTCAGAGAGGGAGAGAATATTCCAGCTATCTCTGGTCTCCCACAAATAGCAAGGCTGGAAGGCACCTCTGCAAAGGCAGTTATACACACCAGAGAAAAGGGGGGCAAATTATGTAAAGTTGCAGTACAGACTGAGTGCAGACAGGAGAAACCCGGATGATCTGCCTGCAAACTTTGGTTGTTCTAACTTGCAGTTGCTGGTGCAAGTCTTGTGGTAGGGAATGAGACTGCTGCTGGTCAAGATTCTGCTAGAAAGTCAGTACTTGAGAGATGCATCAAGGTCTGTCCTCACCTTTCCTTGCACGTGAGAGAAGCAAACTGCTCTTGTAACTCACCTTCCACAGCCACTCATTGCTTACTTTAAATTGGCTTGTTGCTGTGGTGTGGCATTTTGGTCATGCTAATGTTGTTTAAAGTCCCCACATCCCTTCCCAGCTGTGAAATCAAGGAGATTTAAGTCTTGTCTGGGCAAGGGCTGAAGGTGCAAGAAGCCAGCACAATCCAATTAAGGAATATGCAGCCCAGACTTCGTTTATCTCTGCTCAGTTTATCCCTATGTCTGAAGAGGTAGAAGATTTAGCTGGCCACCAATACTGCAATGTTTGCATGTAGCCAGACCATTAATCTGCAGGGGTCTGTTTGGTAAACATGAATAAAGCCAGGATTAGTAATCTCAGTCTGGACTGCTTTGTTCAGTGAAACCCTCCAAATCGCGGGGACAGGAAAATCAGCTACTGAGGAGATGGGGCAGATGCAGCAGTGGAATTGCACGTCACAGGCACTCAGAAGACTGACTTTGTAGTCATCATGGAAAGCCTCACACCGCTGTAATTTTCCCTTCTCCACATATTTCCCACAAAAGGGCACTTCTTCCACCCTGCTGGGCTCCTACCTTCTTCTTTATGGTCATGGCACTGCGCAGGTGGATGGCAAGCTGGCGGATGTAGATGAAGGCGTGCTGGTAGGAGGCATGTGTATCCAGGGCATACAGCTCCGTCAGCGTGCGCTGCATGAAGTTGATCATGGGCAGGGCATTGGGGGATGTGAATCTGGAGTTCTTCACAAATGCAATGTACATTTGCTGGAGGGAAAAGAGGACAAGACACGACCTCATAAAACAGCTGCAACTAGAACAATCTTTCACCAGGCTTCTCCTCCTCAAGTATTCCAAAACTATGAAACCAGTGTTACTTATACAAGTTTTCTGAAGGTACAGGCAAAATTAACCGAGATCCTCCAGCAGGAGCAGCCGTGAGAACATGAAGGATCTCACTCTTCAGACTCACACATAAGTTTCTTCCCTGTATTATCTTCTGGGTGGAGCCAGCATTACCTCTAGTACCTGCCCTGCCTTGCAGGCTACATCTTGTGCCCTAAGGGGTTTGCATATCACCTGGGAAAGAAGAGCTGCAGGAAAAAATAGCAAGTACCAGGCTCACCTTGAGCAAAGGACTTAGGTACATCTCCTTCTTGTGGCGGCACATCTTGTTCAGCACCAGGAAGGCCAATACTCTGACTGTTTCCTCACCTGTGCTCCACAGATGGATTGTTTGCTGGAAAGGAAAAGAAGATGCAGATAAGTGAAGGAGAAAGAGTCTTTCCTCATAACAGGAGACTGACACAAAACCACAAGGGAAGAGGAAGGTGATAAGAATGGACAACTGTTGTCATGGAATACACAAGAAATTCATACTCTAGATGGGAGACCACACAAAAGGTTAAGGCCGGTGTTCCCACGATGAGTACAGAGGGAAATGTCCAAAGCTGGCACCTCTGAGAACACACACATCTGGATTTACACACCCAAACACGGATTTAAGCTTCTGACTATAGATGTGAGCCTTAGCATCTGCTCCAATCTCCCAGCCTTTGAAAACATTCCTTGTCTATTCTAAGGCACAACCAGCTTGAGTAACTGCCCACCAGGAGTCATACTGCCATTCTGGACAGGAACACTATATTCCAGTTTCTCTAACGAGGCTACTAAAGATAAGCCCTAATCTCCCCTGAACAGAATCAAGTGTGCTTTCTGGATTTACTTATTTTCCTTGGCACTTAAGCTAATTAGTTCTGATTTGCTATCTCCACTAATGAGCTCTAGAGAACCTAGAAGATTCTGGCTACACTGCAGGGCTGGACATACCTTCCTACTGTAACACTTAGCAAAGACCTTTAGACACAAGGCATAGGTCTCTCCCATCATTTTATGCTAACCATCATTAGTGTCAAAGGATTCCCGTATTAATCTAAATGTTGTGCTGCTGCCCTTCATTTAAATGTCATCCTGCTGCCCTCTTCTGCTCCTCCATGCCTCTCTGCTTTGTTGCTCTTAAGCACTCAACAGTTGTGACTAAATTGCTGCAAATATTCCACCCCCAGTTCCTGACGGTGAAATCTTATCACAGATGTACACCCAGGCTCTGCGTACAGGCAGCAATTTCTCCATCTGGGATGAGCAAAGAGAGCTTCCCCAGAACACCTCCACGTCACTCTGCAGAGGGACTAGCAGCAATTACAGGCAGAGCCACATGCCCACTCCCCTCACTTCACTGAGGGGAGGCACGTGGCACCCAGAAGGCCTAAGAGGCATCAGTCCTTTCCGGGATCAAATGAAAAGCAAGGGAAGAGGGTTTCAAGACACTGGAGCAACATGCAAATTAGCCCAAACACCACGAGAGATTAATGTGAAAGGGTAGAGGAAATGCCTGTGATCTAAGATCACCTCATCTTACCTTGAGAAGCATACGGCACTGCTTGGGAAAGGACAAGAAGTAAGGAACTATGGAGTTAACGTGCTGAAGGACGGCTGCTCCGACAGAGGCTTCGGTTAAACAAGACAGCAGCTATGGGGAAAGCATAGCAAGACACTGGTCAGTCTGTAATCCCCATCACCTCTGCAGTTTTCAAGTATTTCCATGGTACCAAAAGCCTGGAGGGGCACCCCTCCCCATAAGCAAGCCCAATCTCCATCAATATCAGGAATGGAGCAGGCCCACTGCAGGATAATTCAATTCCCCCTAAAATATATCTTTGCAAACATGAGCTCAGGCTTCTGGACATGTATGGCTATTAGCACCTGAACTCAGCCCATGAAAGCTGGATTGGGGATAAAGCAGCAACTGCAAACTTGCAAGTTGCAGATGCCCAGGGCACAAAACCTTAACAAGATGCAGTGCAAAGCAGCAGCCTTTGCAGGCAAATCTTACTCTCCACTACAGAGAAAGCCTCAGAAACAAGACCTAAGGTCCCAGTCCTGCAGTGACCAAGAAGCCACCCTCAAACTGGAGTAACTGCTTCTTCAAGAAAAGCTCCTGAGGCTACAAACATCATTATCTACTTCAACTGTGTTCTTGATGGTCAGGCTCTACTTCGAGTCATGGTGTTGGCAAATGCAAAAAGCCATCACATTGTAAAAGCCCATTGATGCACAGGGTGGAAGTGTGAACACTCTCAGGTTTCTTACTTGGATGGTACAGCTCAGGTACCCTTTTATATCCAGTCGCAGCTTGCTCCAGAGTGGGCTGGTAGAAGGGAGGACCATTCTAAAAATTTCAAAAAAAAGAAAATGAAACAAAAATGAAAGACTTCAGCATCAGAAAGAATGGTGAGTTCACTTCCTTGCTATGGCCAGAGAGCTCACCCCCAGATGGGAACTCACAGTTTAGTTCAACCTTCCTTTCAGCTGCAACAGGGAAATTAGCAATAACTGCCTGGAGCAAAAACTATTTTTGAAAGATTGACTGTTTTCCCCGCACTTTCTCAAACAGGTTTCAAGTCTGAACACACCCAAGCAGTACACTCTCACCTGCCGTTCTCAGACTTACTTTAGTTTGCTTTTTGGAGTTTTAAACAGGAGAAGTTCCTGCAGGCAGCTGAATAGGTCCCGGATGCAGAACGACACCAAGGCATTGAACACTGGTTTAGAATAATAATAGTGTAAAATTAATTAATAAATCACTTGCAAGCTATTTTCCATTTATTCCTGGTTTCTCATCTAATCTGGAAGATAAGGAGCTAAAGTCAGCAACTCTTACACCAGAACAAGGGAGTTCCCAAAAGTTTCCTTAAAATATGAGTTTGTCTTTCCCTACAATTCTCATCTGAATGAGAGGATGACAACTGACAGTCTTCTGGAAAAGGAATCAGCTCTTTGCTCTCTTAAGAAACAGCACAAGCCAGGACCAAAGTCCAACTCATGACTATGAAAAGATGGGTATTTTTTTCTTTAACAGTCACAGCAATGGACAAGCAAATTCTGTGCAGTGCCTTGTACTAAACAAAGAAATTCTACAGAAAATAAAACCAAATGAGCCCTATTTGGGCACAAGAAAGGATTAAGATGGGCATGTGTTGTGCAGCCTGTAAAAGGAGAAGGCAACTCCAGTCAACACTTATCTTTGCTGCTTTCCAATAACTTAACCTTGCCCAGCAAGTGACTTCAGGTGTGGTAAACTCACCTGCAGCATCCGTAACTTGGAATTTGCTGGGATCAGCCCCACCGTGATCACCTTTGGTGGTTGCTACAGCTGCTTTAAAGGCTTGAGTGATTTCATGGAAGAGTTTTGGTGTTAATCGCCTCTGGAGAAAGAAAAAACAGATTATGGAAGAGAAAAAGCAGTATTCTATAACTATGGAGCACTTAACTACAACAGGAGCAGGGAAATATATTTTAATTTTGATTGCAAATTAACGCCAGCTTTTAATGGGTAGGAAAAATGTCAAAACAGTGTTAACAGCTGCTAGTGGCTTTCACTTGTTCCAAAATAGATTTTAACATTTGTAACTGGTTGGAGGTTGAAATGCATTGACTTGGCTGTGAGCAATTCCCACTTTTACCTTACACTCCCCAGCCCAGTCAGGGGCAGCAAGTTGTCCCATTACTGCTCTAATTGGGCTTTAAAAAGCTCAGGTGCAAGCAATGGGATGAGCAAATAAAAATAGAATAAATCTGACTCTTCTGAGTCACTTCAGTTTTTGTAACCTCTCCCTCAGATGGGGCCCAGATGTTCCAAGTGTGCCCAAACACAAACTGCACAGAAAAGTGATATTAAAGTAACAAGATTACTTTGAAAATAACTTTACATCACCTTCTCTTAAATGGGGATGTAAGAATAAACCAGAAGTTCACCTTAAACCTTAAAGAATAAGCCAAAAGTTGCTCTTTTAAAGCTCATGATCGATTTTGAGCAGTGTTAGAACACACGGGTGCCTTGTGTTCCAGCTTGGTGCTTACTTCAGCAGCCTTTTTCCAGTTTTCAACCATTTTCATGCTCACAGGGATGAAATCAGCTTTCTTCTTTTTAACCGCTGCACGTTCTTCTTCCTCTTCTTCTTCTTCATCACTTGCTTCCTAGAGAAGTTAACAACAGTGAGAAAAGTTCTCTTTTTAAACCCATTTATTATGCTGAATAGCAACTGCCGGTACTTGTGGGCTGCAAGAAAGGCAGTTACTTCTACTCAGGCTGCTCTCAACCCTATAAAGCAGCAAAAAAAAATATGGATTTTATGCTAAAAAGAAAACAAAACTACACCAGTCCTGCAACTTTGTTCCATTAATACAACGTGCAATAGCTAAAACATTACGGAGAACGCATATCCCTGGAAGTAAAATGACATTTAATTACGAAATGGGATAAGAAAAAGCCGTAAAGGGAAAATCCCACTCCAAGGCCTTTCCTTTGGGCTCAAACATGCCCGGTTCGGATCCAAGGCCGAGCTCAGGGCTGCCCGCACAGCTGCGGCCCATTGGGGACCGCGGCCTGCTCAGGGCGGCCCCTCCGCGGCCGTTTTGGGCCCAAATACCCCGATTCCGGCGCAGCCGAAGCCTCCCACGTGGCTCTACGCCCAGGGCCGCTACCTGCAGCGTGTCGGGGGGCACGTGCACCCCTCCATCCTCCTCGTCCTCCTCCTCCGAGCTGTCCGAAGCGTCGAAGTTGAGCAGCGTGCGGTCGTTCTGCTCCAGAAACTTGTAAAACTCGGGGTCCTTCTCCTTCAGCCGCGACAGCTGGTCCTTGTGCTCCGACGCCTTCCCCTTCCTCCTAAGGGACAAGCAGCAACGCGCGCTCAGGGGGGA
>JAUBOD010000033.1:1389840-1405061 GCA_032353885.1 Nothura maculosa | reverse complement strand
TTTCTTTCAGCTGAAATTATAAAATGATGGAATTTCCCTGCTATATCACACACAGATTTGCTTGCTCTCAAATGTTACATTTTGCTTTTCACTGGCAAACTTTTAAACTGCATTTAGAGAACAGGATAGGAGAATTATTTGGAGACAAAGCCACAAATGAGCAGTGGCAGAAAGAAGGTGACACAAGGATGAGAAGGGCCCAGATTGCCTCTGCCTACTCTGCTGCAGGTACCTGACTAAAGGTTTTCCTTCTCTAAGGACAGTAACCTAATCCTTTGACTTTATGCACTCCCACATTTGCTCTTTGTCCCTTATAGATATTTTTATAAACCAGAACGAATTTAGTCAGGGAGATGGAAAGCAACCTAATCCAGAAGTGACTCGTGTCAAGGGCACTCTTGGGGACATTCACCTACACTGAAACCCCTGCTTCAAATCCAGCCAGAAGGGTAGGAGAATGAGTGGTCTTTTAGCTTTACTAAGTCACTAGGCTGAGGGAAATCAGGAAGACCTTTCCCTTCTTTTGGAGAATAGTGTCCATGTTCCTTTGTGAATCTAGATTAAAAAGACACCTCTATTTTAGAAAACATAAATACTAAATAACTTTATTCTCATTTTTTTTGGTTTAAACTACTTGCTAAATTTGACGCAAGCTAATAAATAGGCCCAAAGTGTTCAATAAGTGACCAACTGCATTTCTTGTTTTTTTTTTTTGTTTTTGTTTTCCTCCTGACCATACTCTAGTAATTGTTTCTATTTACACTGTTAGGTTTAAGCCTAGATGACACTAAAGTTTGCTGCCCAGCGAGGCCGGCAACATCTCTATTAGTTTGTGGCTGCCAGGTAGCACGTAGCAGAGATGCTTGAGCTGGCTTTAATCGGCCAGGCGGGACAGCGGCAGGTCAGCTGCAGAGGGGCAGAGGTTTAGGCTGGGCTCTTCTGCCCTGGGCCATGGTGGGGGAGGCTGGCGGACGGCAGCACATGCTGCAGCTGCTTCCACAGCAGGGATGACTCCCAAGAGCCAAAACCCAACTTAGACGAAAAACAGACTGGTGCTTCCTGAACGACTCCCACCCTGGGTCTTTTTTTAGGGCCCCACAGAGGCCTGTGTGGGATGTGGCAGCACTGGAAGCCTACTAGCCCCAGTAATAAGATCTCCAAGACAGGTAACTTCATCTGAACTGGGATCAGTGGTCCCCCTAAGGCTAAGTACTGAAAGACTGCAAACCAGCTTTTGTACCTTGGGTGTTCCTGTGCATGGTGGCAAATGGGGCAAAAATGACAGAGGGGGCATCCATGGGGACGTGGGGGGAACAGTCCCATATAAGGTGAGTGTCCCACACCTCGAACTACAGTGCAATTATATGTTTAGCTTGAACAAACCCTTGAGCTTGAACAAACCCCTGAGCTTGAACAAACCCCTGAGCTCTGTTTCAGCTGCTCATGCATGGCAGTGACCTCAAACGTGTGCAACTATTGCATATTGTTCTCCTCACTTGAAAACAGTTTATCTTATCCTGGGACATCAACAGTCAGTGAACTCTAAGGCAGCTTAACTACCAGTGCAGTTAATCCAATAGCCCAAATTTCATCGCTACATATGTTGCCAAGAAATGAGTGTAAAAGGCAGAACAGTAACCTTCTATTACCAGCTAATAGAAAGAAGCAGACATCGAGCCTTTACAACAAATCACCACTCAGCTGAAGTTTTCATACATGCTACTGTGAACATGCTGAAAAGGGCTGGCACTTGAGATGGCACTCAACAATACAGCTCTAGTTAACATATATCCTGTTTGGGCTGCACAGTTGTCTTTAGTGATCAAATATAGCAAAAAGCAGTTACAGTGATACGGCGGCAACCTGAGAAGAGCTGTGCAGTGACAGAGACAGCAGAGCCCACAACACAATATGGGAATGAACAGAACAGACGTGCAATGAACTCGAGCCCCTAATGCAGGCTGACAGGTTCTTGGGTTACGCGATCCAGTTGGTCACATATCCATGTTAATATCCTGTATGTTTAGGAGAAAGCCGGGATTTATCAGTTTCCAAAGCAGAGATTCAGGTTCTCTCTCGCTACCTAGAAGAGATGGTCATTCAAGGTTACGGGAGAAGTAACTGAAAGATCAGCATGCCAAGCCTTTCATGGCAGCTGCCTTAGTCTGTTAAGGCAGGCTTTTCCACCCAGAGCAGATGGCGTGGAAGCTGGCGCACAAACCGAACGGACCAGACAGTCACACATACAAAAGCCTCCATGCACTGATGCCCTCTGAAGACCAGTCACACCGGGCTTGCTCACACACAGTCCCCTCAACACACGTGTGGAAGCAGCTTTCAGCCGTCTCCTTTTCAGCAGGAGTTTTGTTCCCAAGCTTCACTACTCAAGGAAGGACCAAATAGCTGAAAATTCAACACCAGCACAGTTGTGCTGTTGCAAGAGAGATGACAACAGAGTTGTTCATTATCTGCCAGCTTTCACAACATTCTGCGCAGGTTTTATTTTTGGATCTTATTAAACACTAGTAGTAGTGAACAATTTTTTTTTAAATAAACATAACTATGTAGAAGAGCATTCCAAAACAGAAAGCACTGAAAAAAATTTGTTTTTTTCTTGGCTGCCTATCCAAAGAAAGATGACAGCATATATGAGTAGAATGAATCCTGTTACTTTGCTTTAGGGGAGGGAAAAAGACAAACAGCAATGAGAAAAGTCAGCAACCTATTCCCATTCCTCCTGGTGCTTGTAAAGGTTTGCTGAATTGTACAACTGTGCTGCTGTTCCTTTACAGAGGATTTCCCTGAAAATGACCATTAATCATCTCTCACAGAAGATGGTCACCATTTCCTAACCGACCAGCTGAGTCACCAGAGTGCTGATTATCCAGTATTCCTTAATACTAAATGTTCTGCCAGTACTTTACTACTGTAATGGCTTGTCAGCAATGCAGAACAGAATAACAGACTCTGTTGATAAAAATTAATTAAAATTTGAGTAAAAACCAGACAAAGGTTAGCACGTCAGTAACACCTCAGGTAAGGTGCACGTTAAAATGCTGGCTCTAGATGATGAGTTAATCACATTGCCCATGCCAAAGAGCCCATATTTCCCAGCTGAACGGTGTAAACGGTGAGCTATTTCAGGGCACCGTAATCCTCAGGATCAATCCGTGCAGGATGTTTGCACAGAGGCATGCGTGCTGCAGGCGGAGCCGCCATCTCCATTGTCAAGGCTTTGTCACAGTGCCTGGGAGCTAAGCAGGAAAACACAATTATCACCCCCACCGAAGGATGAAGAGCTCAGGCTAGACATGTGGTAGAGCCATCAGGAACATGTCAGAATTGGGTAACAATAACCTCTAAATGTGTTCATGTGACCTTTCTACAGGGAAAGGGAGCCCTATAGGAAAGCAAGCCATTTCTGAGCTGCCAGACAGGACAAGAGAGTCAGCACAGCACCACCAGTGCTTTCACTTCAGCATTTGGAGCAGAACAGAGCCCATGCTTTCACCGATGACTCCTTACCTCTGACAAACAGCACTAATTACAAGCACAGAACTGGAATTTCTCTTCATTGGAAACTCTCGGGAACCCTTCAGGAGCCTTGGGCAGAAGCAAAGAGAAATGCCTCTTTACTCAGCATTTCCTGCTGACTGTGTAGTTCCCTTTGCACCTTCAGCAGGGAGGCAAAGCCAAAATCCTAAGTTCTGGATTTAGGCAAGGACTGCAAATGGGCCTTACTCTCCCACCTTGACACAGCCAGGCTGTGCTTGGGCCCTCAGCATGTGCTGCTTGCTCCAGCTGTAACTCTTCAGTGACACTTAAGAGGAACAGATGAAACATTTCCACTGTTTCAGCAAGCAGGGCCCACGAGGCTTCGGTAACCTTAATCAACTGATAGCTATCCTTTGGCTGGGCTGTTCCTAAATTAGGTTTCTTGGCTTCTTTGCATTAAAACTTTCCATATGGTACAAAGCAACAGTTGTCACTTTTCTTATGGAGCAGAACTGACCTCTGCCTAAGAGCTTGGCTCCCCCTGAAGACCAGGGAGGCAAAGCGAGGCGAGGCTTTGTTCCTGCTGGACAAAGACCACAACTGTTTTATTCAAGCTTTATCTGGTCTGCTGCCCCTATGGGAATTACCAGAGAAAATCTTGCAGATTTCTACAACACTTTCTTGTCTACCGCTGTGCCCTATTATTTAGGTTGAATTTAGGGGTTTTTTTTCCGCCCCTCAAGAAATGTGTTTGCAATGACACACGCTGTAATAACCTTACTGCACTTGCTCATACTGCATAATTCCAGTAGTGCTGTGAGCACAGCCTGCAAGGGACACACTGCAGACACCGTGGAGGCACTGAATGCTGACAAAAGGGACATGCTTAGATGGACCCGAAGGAGCAGACTGGCACCTAACACTCTATAGGACAGAAGAGACATTAGTTATATCCAAATTTTAGCAGCACTAATTTGTGCCAGGAAGAGCAGGTTTGAACATCCCGGGGTTTAATTAACCCTACTTATACAGTCTGCACAAGATCGGGGTAGTAATTGCTTCTAGATAGGTCCCAGACATTCGAGACAGAAGATATGTGGGAATTTTAAGGAGAGAGAAAGGCCGCCAGGCAAGCCTGGCTGCCCTAAGTGGCCCAGGGAGGAGAGCTGAGCTGCAGCTGTCTGGTTTCAGCACAGGAGCACAGGGAGCACGTACAGCTCCCAGGGGCTCTCAGCATGAACAGCCTGTCTAGCTGGACACACACAAGAACATGGGCATTTACCTCCAGCTTCAGTATCACCACTATATTCCTTCTGACTCCAGAGCTCACTCCCCTGACGTTAACTTCAGTATCTCAACACTCTCTTCCTTTCATCCTTCCTTGCACATGTGCTCTTCATTCCCAAAGAAATCCCAGAATTTGCCTTTTATGCAGACAGATGTGGATAGGCACATAAACACACAAAATTAACCAGCCTGCCCTCCTACAATCTGGGCAACTATACCAGATCACAAATCAACTTCAGTCCCTAAATGACTCATCGTACCAGTATATTTCTCCAGGTCCCTTATGCTAAGGGGCATTATGCCATTTGGGTTAAATGAGGCAGTCTAGTCAAGCGACTGCTACTGTAATAACATCTAGTGCTTATTGTCTAGTACTGTTTTTAGAGTGGCATTTTCAAATATTAAATTTTTACAACCCTGATGTACAGTTATTTATAATAATATATATGGCTGCATGCTGAAATAACTTTTCAAGACATGGAAATTGAGAGAGTAAGAGTCAAAGACTCAATTACAGGTGCAAAACCCCTGGCAATTTGGAAAATATCATAACATACACAACTTATTTGAAAGTAGCTAAGGACTTTCAAGTCTACCATTTGTGCCCTCTTTTCATTAATGAATAAAGTTTAAATGGGAGCTTCATTTAAGAATATCCTTTTCAATACTCTCTGAAAATAGAATATTGTGCATGTGACCACACTTTACTCATTCCCTTTGCAGACCACAGGGTGGCAAAGATAGCTCAGTGCTTGACTTCTGCATAGCAAAATGAAACAGAAACATTAGGTCCTCTGCACTTAGGTAGGTAGAACTGCATAAAGTGTGCAAGTCCTTGAGTGAACAGAAAATAACCTCAGGTATACCGGCTGTATTTTTTTCTATGCAAAAGACACAAGATAAATAAGAAACACTCAAATCCTACAAGAACAAAAAACTTTCTAATGAGTCCCATAAAAGGCAAGGTTTTCATGTATTCCAAGTCTCTAGCACCTAAAATGGACCTGTGTCATGTCAAGGCAGGCTGATGATTCACACTGTAAATAAACTTCAGAAGGCAGCAGGTGCTGCGCTTGTCAGAGGGCTGGGTACAATTGTTTTCTAGTGGAGAGGGTAATTTGAAAGGTATTTGTGCCGTCTTGCCAGAAACACAAACTGTGCCACAATTATTTTTAGATGCAGATATCCCGCAGGGGAGATACCACACTGGTTGTCACATACAAATCAGAACTACCTGCCTGTTCTATCACAACTCACCAAGCAAAACTGCGCATTTTAAATCAGACATTGCACCATGTGTGGCCAGGCAACCAGCTACCTTGCATTAATAAATACCCAAGCTTTCTTTAAATTGCATGGCAAACTATTTCCTCCTGAGGGGGGAATAGTGTTGCATGGAAAGGAATGGGATTCAGGCTCTGAATTCAAGTTATTAGAACATATAATGCAGGACCATGCTGGGAATCTGGGGGGACATAAACCCAACCTCACTACAGCAGCTTTGGGTACTCCCACAGTGATCAGGTGAGGAAAAGGCTCTCATAGCCTCTGTAATTGATTAGCCATTAGAAGGGCAAAGATCTATACTGGCCTTATCTGAATTATGCTTGGCTGGTTTTAAGGTTATTTTTTGTCATATGTATATATTTTTTGAACTTATATGTTTACAAATGAACAACTTCCTTTGCAAAGAGAAGCTACTTGCCAGCATCACACTGCCGCACTACCAGCTCTGCAAGTAATGCGCCTGCACCACTAGCCTCCAGAAACTCACCAAGAAACCAGCATTTCCCCAGCTGCTGACATCCTTAGGTGCTTCCCAGGAGCAGGTCCCACCACCACAGGGCTCTTCCCCAAAGTAACGGTTAAATTAAATCCTAACACATGACCTATCACTGGGCTTTGCACAGCCCTGCCATTCTATGCATCTGCACCTCACAGATCAAATCTTCCTTCAAGTGTCAAATCTCAATCAAGTTAACTAGATTTGTGAGCAGCGAGAGAAAAGGGGTCATACCAAAAAAAAAAAAAAAAACCAGAAAAAATAAAGCTTATCAGCAAAGTAGATCATTTCTAGAGGCTGCTTCTAGTCATAATTCTGATGACTCTGCAACGTGTACTTTTCTATGTGGCATTTAACGTTATGCTTCCATACATTGGTTATTCCACAGAGAAATAACTCCATACGGCAGACAGGGTTTGGAGGCTGGAATTCCTGTGCTAGATCACCTTCTCCAAGGCCAGAGAGCTGCCTGCGCCTCGCTAGACTGAGCTCCAGGGAAAGGCGATATCTGCTCTCTAAATATCACCCAAGTCCCAGCAGGCTGGGCAGCAGGAGCATGTTGGAGTGAATGCACAGATCCAGCAGCTATCAAACCGAAATAACCCTCACAGTTATTCCTGAAAACTTGCTCCTGAGCCTTGCTTGCTCCTGCTTGGGAGGGAGGAGGACAGGTAAAGCTTTCTGGGCTTCACTGAGATGAGGCTGTGTGTTTTTAAGCCCACCTGAAGAAAATAACGTGCAGAAAAATCTTTAACGTGGATGCATCTCCAGGTGGTGAATGTTGAGGCAGGACTTGCACCAGCTTGTGGTCCTCTATCCTCTGTTCCTCATTTTCATCCCTTGTCTCTCCCACGCCACAGTTATCTGTGACCCCTGGATTCTATGTTTCTCATGAAGCCTGGGTACCTCTGTCCTCCTCTTGTTTCCAAAATCCTGCATCCTTTCACTTTTGCCCTGAGGAACTATTAAGCAAATGAGATGAGTCATTCAGAGTTTAACCACTCACATAATCAATAGAGTTGTTTACACCTGTTAAAAGCCACCATTCCTCTCAGATCCCTTCTTTTAGAGCTCCATACAGAGAAAGTCATGTAAACTGCTTTCACTTCCCATTAACAAGTGCTATACCCGTCCTGCTTTCCATAGCTGCAAGCAAAAACCACATCACAGTCCTGTGTTCTCCAAGGGACAGTCCTGCCTGCTTCCCTGCTAGCGCTTTACAGAAGAGGTCTGGGTGTCTCTGTGTCACCCAAGCAGGTTCTGCACCGCCCGTTTCAAAGCAATCTTTTCCTCCCTGCAAACTCCCTCTGTCGCTTATCATTCCTGTTGTGTACGCTTACGGATACATACACCCACAAAGGGAATTCCTTGGTAAACAAAACTTTGTCATTCATAAATGTGCAGTATAGGACAGGTTCCTCTATCACAGATCGCAGTCTGCTCCACAGCATATTAGGATTAAACAACTGTATGGCTTTAATGAAGTCAGTAAAAGCATATTTCCTACTGTCCTCCTACAAACGGTAATGCTAATTCCTACCCCAAATCAGAAAAATAAATGTATCCAAAAGTCAGTGTAGAAGTCTTTGGATACTTTGAGTGTATAAGTCTTATGATAGCAATCTAAGGATTTACATATGTTTACAATTTCACATTTAGTTTTTATCCCTATTGACATTACCCTTGAGAAGCAGTAGCTGTTTATACCATGACCCACAGACATTCAAAGCTATTTAATCTGGGCAAAGTACTTGCTAGGACTAATACTCCGAGTTGTCTTTTCACTATCTGATTCCAACCTCTTAACTCGAGGCTCATTTTCCCCCCATAACTATTAAGTACTTAATACTGCTCCTATCTGTGCCTTAATTACTCTTTCAGTAGCTTCTCTGATTCCACTCTATTTGCTTGCAAGTATGTCATTGCATGCCCTGTACTAGGAAAAATAAAACGAGCCTTCTCTTGACCTCATATGTCCCTGCAACTGCAAGCCCTGCTGAGCGAGCTGGTGACCGGTGCCAGCACCCTCTGCTCTGCCTTTAGGGAAGCATCTGCAGAGCACCATTTCCTCCCCTTGCCCCTAAAGTGACATAAACATTTTTTCTACCTGTCAGTTTCTGAATTACATCTGTTTTATCTTAAAATCACGATGAACAAAATACTTTTCTCATATTTAGTGGGAGGAAAGCATGCTATTGCTCACACTTTTTCCTCTTTCTCTACTGCTTCACATGAAAACAGTAAAAATAATTTAAATGCAGGAAAAGAGCTAAGAAGTTAGAAAAGTAAGAAAAAGGAGTGCAATACAGAAGAGAAAATTTCCCAAATGCTAAAATCATTTTCTTCTACCTTTCCTGCTGTTTGGAATTACAATTTAAATCTTATTCAAAGGAGAAAAATACTTTTTCCCCTCCTCCTCAAAGCAAAAACAGCTCTGCAATGAGCCTCTAAAAGCAAGGGGCATTCTCAGTTTTTGTCACTATTATTTGGCTGTGATTTTACATGTGCCTTATTGGGACTTCAACCTTTTTTTTAAAATATAAATTCTGCAGTTTTAAGTGCTAAATATACCAGTACTGCAACTTCTCTTGGAGATTATTTTAGGCATGATGAGGTTTTTATGATCAGTCTCCATGTTTTTGGCTTCTAGGTAGACCCTCTGTTTTCTGTCCTTATTTCTGACTCTCTCCTGCAACTGTTACCTTCTGCATGACACAGAAGCATTTGAGGCCTCAGTTTTGCTCTTTTATGCCACGTCTCCACACGTAACAGTCAACTACCTGACAAGAAAACCTGGGCAGCTTTGTGGCCGCCAGACAGAGCTCTTCCAAGAGATGATCCCACTTTCCACACCTTTGGCTTCAGACATCACGTGCCATCTAGCTGTAGAAACTCAGATCTGACCTTTGCATTTAGGAGATAGGCCACCCTGGCTGCTCATCTGGGCAGCTGCAAGACTATCCCAGGGGGAAGCTAAGGGGTTCAGAGCAATTATCTAGTGCATCAGCTTTTATGCAGAACCTGGAAGAATTCTGGATCTCTTTCAGGCTCTCGGCAGAAATTACAAACTGTCATTGCTCTGACATTGCTATTGCTACCCTCCATCCACACCCTTGCCTGTTCTTCCATATAAATAGATTAAATTGATTTTCAGGATGACCTAGGAATTACTAAGTGCTTTCATGTAGATGTACAAAACTGGGTACTTTGAACAGACAAACGCAAGGGAGCTCTAAATGCAGAAATACAAGTAGTGAACTTGCCTACACAGATGTTTCACTGCAAAAACAAATGGCTGATTTGCACCTGTAATTCGGGATCTTGCTTCATTCTGAGTACCAGAATAAAGCTGAGCTTCTTCAGTAAGTAATTAGCTGCACCAAGAATAGCAGCAGTTCCTCTGGTGTATCATGCAATTGCTCAGCTAACAGAACCAACCAAAAAAAACCCTTGTGATATCAAAGGAAAGTTATTTTTAGTTAACTACAAAACCAAAAAACTAGTAGCTTGTCATGCTTGCCAGCTTTGCTGTTGAAAATTTCTCCAAAATGTTCAATATTCACAAAAAGTTTAAGATGCACTTCCCTTGGGAATATTCTTCGAACTCTGAAGCCCAGCCCTAAATAATTTATTTTCCTCCTCTGTTTTGTTTCCTATTTTTTTTCCTATGCTCAAGCATAAGAAATAGCCCAAGTATTTCTACATAGCTATTTTGTGCCCCATATCTACAATGAAAAAAAGTTTTTTTTTTTAATCAAAAATGAGCCAGATTAAAACAAGAGGCTCAGGCTACATGCAACAAACACCTCAAGGTTGTTTAACAGTTCCTCCCTATATTAGTAATTGCTCCACAACTTGAGTTTACCAGGCATGAAAAATAGTGGCCATGTAGCTAAAATAGATGGAAAAAAAAAAAGTTAAGAAACAATCATACCAAAATTCACGACTATCCCAGCAAGCGTGTGATCCCCTAGCATGATTGTGCCTGGCTTTCCCACTCAGTTGGAGGGCTCTGTTACAGAAGCAATTCAGCAAATCAGAATTCCTCACCCCACACTCTATACCAGCTGGATGTGAGCCAGTTCTGGCCTCAAAACCCAGTATCTATGTTAGCAGGGCAGTGGGCATTTTCACTCTGGCCAGCTTAGAGCAGCAACATTAACAACTTCATCTCAGCTTCCCTGCCTGAACCCAGAAATAACACAGGCTTCTCTCAGATTATTTCACATTTTTACAGTGCTCTGGCTCCCTGTACTGTAAAGTGGCTGTAGGAGTATCCCAGATGACAGTGCAAGTCTGCCACAGCATATTGCAAAACAGTGCTCCTGTAAGGGAAGCAGATTTGCTCCAAGCTTATCCCAGCTTGCTTCAACACTGTCAATTCAGGCACAGAGTGCCAAGGTGGAAGTTCAGTCACAGAAGAAACCAGTGGCAGAACGCAGCCCAAAGGCTCCCTTGCACCACACAGACCTACCTGCTAAATCATATTTACCCCATACTTGGATATAGCAGTGGCAAATATGATCTATAGCTGCCTAGCTGTATTTATACTGCAGCAAGCGCTGCAGTATCTGGGGAGCATGGTATAAATACAGCCAGCGTGCTAGCCAGGGAGGCCCAGAGCGGGCAAGGAGGGCGAGTGGCCAAGGCAGCTGAGGGAGCTGCTGATTCAGGGCATCTCCTTCAGCTGGCCTCAGCAGCGGGATCCCGTGGAGCTGAGCTCAGGAAGCTCGCAAGAGCTTATCTTTCCACCATCACCTCAAAGGCATTTTCTCTTTTTACCCCCTCTAGGGCTTTTCTCTCACACATGCACTATGGAACTGCAGGGCTCTCAGACACAATCACTGTGAGGAGCCGAGTCACCTCCGTAGCTGAGCTCTGCAGACACCTATTGTAGGAGAGCAAGTGCCCAAATGAGACTGCTGCTGGTCAGACTAGTGCACAAAAACACTACTCTCCTGCATCACCCACCTGGTTAACAGGCACAGGAGAGCTTCTTCCCACCTCCTTGATAGGAACTGCTCTGTATCAGTTTGAAAGATGTGGCTAACGTTGCAGTACTCACTGCAACAAGAATGCGCAAGCTCCTTTCTGACAAGATTTCCTCTCCTTCTCTGCTATTACACCTTAATGACCTACAAACTTGCCCTTGGACAACTGTTCTTTAATGTATTTCACTTCCCTATATTTCTAATGTTAACAAATGCTAGAAGTTAAGAGTAGAATAGAAACAAAAGGTGTTTTCCCGTATGAGGCATTTTAATTTACAAGGATAGCTAACATTCCCTGTAAGGAAACCTGAAAGGAAGCTTACAGTACCTAACTGCATGCTGGTAACATAAGGCAGCCAGTCAAGTCTCGCTCTGCACGATGTGCAGCAACACAACAACCTGAACAAAACCCACCACCCCTAACTCAAAGAGCAGCTTGCACCTTGAACCTGAAACAAGTGAAAACCAGCAAATGCCTTTCCAAGCACCAACGGGGCTGCAGCTGCCTAGGTTATTTCTTGTAACCAGGGCAGCAGACAAAGAATCCAAGTGACATTTTCCTTCCTGGTATTAACTAAATGGCTCACTCCTATCTGATTCCACATGTTTTTTTTTTTCCCCCTGGAAATGCTGAAAGTGTAATCCTTATTTGTATGCCACTGAAATATATCCAATATCTCCATGTTTGATATATCTACATTGAATTTGCAGATTTCCTTTGACAAATAGGATTATGAAATACACCATAGATAAGGGTTCTTCAGTTTATGAGGGTCCATACTTCTCGTTACATCCAGATTAGACTGCCATAAATTCTTTGTCTGCAGCTTTGCCAGGAACATTCTGACATGACTGGCAATACATATAGGAGTCAAAATACTTATCACCATCTATGACAAACATTTTGCTCTATTCCAAGACCTCTACACTGAGTCTACATTTCTTTACTGAGTGATTTTTTTCCCAAGGGACTTGAAACTTACAGTACTTTGGTTGTATTCAAGTCCACCTCCAACTGCTATTAAACCTACAGAGAAACTACTGTGAATTTCAGTACTATTTCTTAAACAGCAGCATTTCGTAAACAAAGGAATTTGACTTTAGCATTTTAATAGGTTAAATCACACAAACACTTTTTTATGACCATGCCACTTCCTTCTCTGGAGCTGGTGCTTTGCAAACTTCCATTAGTGCTGAGGCAGAGAGGAGAAGCAGACAAGTCCCTTGCCAGTGTTGACAGGTATTAGCCCTTAAACCCACCTGTATTGTACTAAGAGCTGTGCTCTTAAAAGCACCACAGCTCCCAGCTCTCTGGAGAGGCTGCCTGGCCTCTCCAGACCACTCACTTCCCCCAGGTTCTGTTTCTCTCTTCAATGAGTATAATTTTGAACTGGCCAACCTGCATGAAAGATGACAGGTCCCCGACACTGGTACATGGTATGAGACCTTTGGAAGCACAAAGTCTATAGGTCTATCAAGCAAAACATTGCAAGCAGCAGCAAGTGCAAAGGGCCACTGCAGCACTATAGCTGTTTTGCTTCTGTGTATGTTTGTTGCTTATATTAGAGTGTGACTCATATTTGTGTCTCAGAAATCCAAGAACCCTTGCTACTAGCAGGATCCTATGGTCACTACTGTAGGGAAATATTATGTGTAGTATGTAAAGCTATTGCACTATGTGTAGTAACTTATACATGCACAGTATATAATTTTACAACAGTTCATAAAACACTTTGTTTGCAACATTTACTTTGGCCAGCACTGTCTGAAGTGACAGTCTCTTTTTGCATGGCTACAAGTATCTGGATTGTTATGGACAAAAATGCAGTTTATGCAACAACAATTTCCAGGATAGAAATGTTCTTTTTCCTTTTTCATATCCCTTAACAGATATGTCCATATGTTTTTGATTCATATTCCATCTTTTGGCAATCATGACCCTGGACCATCATATGACCAAGCAAGCAGTTCATTTAAATTTAAAATTTGATAAATATGATATAATAAATCAGTTCAAAGTGATTCATAAATTATGAGAGCTAACACCTTGTGAATTCTTGTCTCAAATTTAGGATTTTCTTGCAGCATCTACACAGCCAAAACAAGCAAAAACAATCCCTGAACTTCCTCTACAAGCATCATACATGCATAATATAAAAATTGGAAAAGTGCCAAGAAATAAACATAACCAACAAGAGTTACAAAATTCCAATTCTTAAAATTTCTTGAAGACATGGAAAGAAAGCGATATCTCCTACTGAAAATATATGTAAAATTAATCTCTGAGTAGATTCCTTCCTGAAATCAAATTGGGCTTTAATACGACTCCCATACTTCTAAGAGTTTCCTTAATTTCTTCATAGTATCAATTCTCTCTCAAATCTCAACTTCCTCAATTCCTCCTCTTCAAAGAGACCAAAATCCTCCCTGCTTTATTCTTGGGTAATGGGCAAATTCTCCAGTCAATTATTATTTTTATTTCAGTCATCTGCATTGCTGAGTAATACTGTCTTTTTAATCAGATTCGCCTCTCTCCAGTGAAATTAGATGAGTGGCTGTACTTGGAGCAGAGCCACGGAGCTGACACGGTTTGAGCTAAACCACTTTGCTGCAGATAAACCCGAGCAAACCTCAACCTACTGTAAACACATGTAACCTGAGAATACAGTTTGCACCATTGCAAATATACCAAGCAATATTGTGCAATCCTTGCACCACCAATAACTGCAGCAGAGACAAGAAGGGATACATTTATTTTTGCTGCAAAGTGAAACTGTTGCACTAAAGCTGCATGTTCTTCACTTCAAACAGAGCTAGTCCACCGTGCTGAAGTCATGTTGGCAAGGACACATGAACACCCAACTCTCCAGCCCCTTGCTGCCTTACTTGCTTATGTCAATCAGTTGGAGATTTTTAACACTTGAGTTATGTTTATCTGAACTGGTTTGCAAGGTCTAATTATAACCCTCGAAGCAGGGTGAGATTGCTGCTATGAAAGTCGCAGTATAAATAAAAGACCTGTCGGGCTGGCTGATACGCTGGCACAGAGCACACATGTATGTCACGTGGAATCTGCAGCTGTTGTAGTCCATGTTACAATAAATAGCTATGGAGAAGCTGCATGGTCATATAATATTTTTTAGTACTGCTCTGCTAACTTGAGTGACTGTATTTGTGTTGCAAAAAATATGGTGTATCTGCAGTCTAAAATGCAGAAAAGCAGTCCCACTAGCACAACAAGCTTGGTGCATTTAAAAAGGATCTGGATGACCAAGTGGCATGTCTGCCTCTCTCCCTCCCTGTCCTCCACTCACACAATCTTCCAAAGATTACCAAAACACATCTTCCCACTCAGCAACAGCCACAGTGCCCTTGCATTTTCTTCTCACTTAGCAGGAGCTCTATACTGGCAGAGAACATGGTATAGAAAACCAGGCAGGAAGGTGTACTTTCTGCCTCCTCGCTTCATTGGGGGAATCAGCTGTGACTGCCAAGCAAGTCATGCAAGGACCACGCTGTGCAACACACCGAGATGCTTCAGGTGAGACAGTGCTCCTGGAGAGGAGCTCCTATTTATAGGCTGGACCCCCACAGGTGGTGGCTGCAGGGTGTTAATGTGACAAAGTATTGGTTTTTGGAGTAGCTGAAATGCCTCAACACAGAAC
>JAUBOD010000033.1:1359674-1384122 GCA_032353885.1 Nothura maculosa | reverse complement strand
CTGCTGGAGCGGGAAGGTTGGACCAGATGATCTCTAGAGGTCCCTTCCAACCTTATAGATTCTGTGATTCTGTGTGAAACCACAAGGCAATCCCTAAGATGTTGCTGGTTGCACATGTAGCCCCGAGGCTTGCCCTGACCCAGCAGCCCTCCAGCGGGTAAGACCTCCCTGTGGGAAGGGGATAGGCAGCTCCGGGAGGCCTGGGGAGCATCATCATCCTCATCATCATCATCCTCCCAGCGGTGTGGAGGACAAGGCTGGGTGCTGGGGGCCAGACCAGAGGCTCCTTTCTGGGGCTGCAGGAAGCCTCGTGGTGAGGCGGGTGGTTCCCACATCTCCACAAAGAACACACTGTGCCCAGGCACACACAGAGGAACCGTGCTCGCTACATCCTAAAACCCCCTAGAAGTACGTGGAAATCCAGTGAAATCCCCCGCCGAGGGCTGCGCGGGGCGGCGGTGGGAGGCGAGGCCGCGGGGCGGCTCCGTGGCGTGGGGCGGGCGGGCCCTGCCGCCCCGCGGGCGCCTCCCTCCCTCCCTCCCGCCGCCCGAGCACTTCCTCGCCGCGCCGCGAGCATGGGCGAGCGTGGGGACGAGCCGCGTCCCGCCGGGCAGCCGCAGCTCGCCGAGCAGCTCCAGGCACTCGGGTAAGACCCCGCCGCGCAATGGCGCGGCTCGGAGCCCCGCGCGGCACCTGAGGGGCGCGGGGCTCCCGCACGCGAAATGGCACCCCCCGCTGCAATCACCCCCTCGCGAAATGGCGCCCCCTCGCGGTAGCCCCCCTCGCGAAATGGCGCCCCCTCCGCTGCAATCACCCCATCACAAAATGGCGCCCCCTCGTGGTAGCCCCCCTTTACCAAATGGTGCTCCCTGCGGGGCAGCACTGCAGGAGGCAGCAAAAAGGAGCAGGAAAAGTATGCTGCCAACTCTAGTAAAAGGGACAAAATAAATAGCGTTTTTGCAGAGCATTCCGCCGAGAGATGCAGCCCCACGCTGCATTTGAATGGGTTGTTTGAGGTGCTTGGAGGCAGGTTACACGCAGCAAATAGACTGGTATTTGCAAAAATAACTGGGAGAGGAGAAAGAAACAGCTACTAGACAGATTATTAACAGTAATAAGCATCATCCGTTGGCTCGCTCACTGCCCAGCATCTTCTAAACACCATTTACATGCCACCAAGGAGAACCCTGCTCGCACCACACTATCCCACATGGACCTGCATCACTGCCAGCCCAACACAGCTCCTCTGGGCCGTGGACTACATGTTCCAGCTGAAGTGCCCACGCTTGGAAAGTGAAAACCAAGAAGCAAGAGGAAGGGCAGAAGTTGCAACAGCTTCTTCCTCCTCCTCCTCCACCCTTGACCATCCTTAAATGCAGCACGCTCGCGGTTTGGCTTCTGCAGCCCAAAGGCTTTCCCACACGGAGCCCTGCGGCCCGTGAGGAGACACTGAGGCTGGAAAAGCAGCATAGAGCAACTGGACAGCTAAGTGGAGGACCAGACGAGGCAGGAAAAGCAGAAGAGCAGCAAAGAGCAAAAGGGCTCTGGTGTTGTCTGCTAATTCAGAAGGAAGCAAGAGTGAAAATAGGTTATCATGAGAGGACTTGATCATCTACTTCAAATTTAATTAGTGAAGAACTGGAGTAGCAGACCTGCAGTTACCCCTATGAGGTGTCATCTTCCCCCATTTGGGAGCACCTATTAGCTAAGAACTGTTTTTTTAAGCATCTAACAAATACTGAGTTAAGTCACTTAATATTGCAACACAGGATGTCTGTTATGCATTTTTCCTTTTACTCTTGTAAAATTATTCTCATACAAAAATAAAAAAAACCATCTTTGCCTCAACTGCTGAAATTAAACCTGTTCCTGTGCAGCAAATATAACTGCAAATCACTAGCCTTGCATGTTGCAAAACCAGAATTCGTTCAGGCTGTATGACCTGAATCATGCTACAAGGAGTCTGCGCTCACAGATAGCTTTGCAGTTGGTGAGGAATTGATCCTCACCTTGCAGTATCCCAGCCTGACCTGGATCAAGCAAGGTGGCAAATCTGAGAGCGAGAAGACTACAAAGATGCAAGAGAATCTCCAGCTTTAAAATACTTATGTGTCAAGTGGAAACTCTTCACACTAGAGCAGGACAGCATCTATTCCAGAGCAATCTCTTAAATCAAATAAATGTGAATAAGCATGCTGAGCAAGGACTCCTGTGGAGTTGCTGATTGCAGCCTTTCTTCCAGCTGATATTAGGTCCACTTTTCTTGAATTTTGTCAAGAGGAAAGAATTGCTTCTATATTTCTCCACATTGCATATTAACCATGCACAAAGTGTTTTTTTAAATCTAGTTATGTATTATCAGCTGTGAAAAGTGGCGCTCAACAGACACAAACCATAACTTTAAATCATCAGCCACCACAAGTCTTCCACCTCTCTCCTCAAACTGTCCCCAGTTCTGTGACAGTGACAATTTCTCCTTTTAACAGCACAGTGCCTACCACAAATGAGACCTGAATCAGAGTAGGACCTTTGTCTTATATCAGTGTTTTTTGTTGTTGTTGCTTTAAACTTCATATATATCATGGCAATAATAAAGATCTACAGAGACAAAAGCTATTCACATGAGGAGCAGCTTTGAAATTCACCTGCCTTTTGGAGGAAATTGAAGGAGGTTATTTTTAGATCTTCTGCTTTAAGTTGTACAAAAAAAACACAAAAAAACCCCAACAAGAACATCAAAAACACAAAACAGGAAAAAACAAAAGAAGTTGGAGAAGGTTTCAAGAAGTGTTAAATGGGAAGCACTTGTTCTTTGCTTCTGAGAGAAAGAAGATGGAGTACCACAATGTCCTCATATTTTGCCAGGTCAGCTGCCAACCCAAACTGCAAGTGGACAGCAATGTAGAAGAGTTTGCACTGTAAAATCTACCTGGATCTTTGCCAGGTTGACGTGCCTTCATTCTTTTGTTCCTGCTTAACGCTTCAGCAATTACATGGGAAATGTTGAAGCTGAGAATGCAGAAAAATAGGTTTAAAGAGTGAAACCATCAAGAATGCCATTTTGCTGCTGGGTCTAAGCACAAAGTATGCAAAAACCCAACCTTTGCTTACTCCTGCTCTACAAGTATCCTGAAAGTGATCCATCCATCACTGAAAGTGAACAAGAAATAAGGATTTAACCATCTAACCATTTAACCACCATAAGGATTAAGTATTTAACATAATGTTCAAGGACAACCATAGCCACTGGAAAAATTTAGAAATGTCTATAATTGTTGACCTGATTGGACTGTTTCTCTCCAAAGCCTCAGTATTTCTCAAGATATACTTTTTGACCACTTAAAATCACACCAAAAGAAAGCCAAGTCTATCACTTTTCCGTCTTTAGCCTTTTATGCTGAAGGAAAAATAGTGGCTTGGATATATTGGAAGCTCTCTAAATTATTTGGGTGGTCAGATAACAGTTATATAATTATTTGAGTTTCAGTGGTCAGATATCACAGTCAGCATTCAGAGTAAAACTCCACTGTCAAGATGTTTATAATTAGAACCAGTGTCCAATGAAGAGAAGGACCAAAATAAGTATAACAGTGAATTAAAAAGATGCTAGAATTAACATTTTCCCTAAAATGTATAGATAGGGCAAGGAGACAGACCAAAAGGAACACCTGTGTTTAAAGAAAGAAGAAACCAACTTAGAGTCTCCAGCTCTTCCTAGAGTCAGCCTGTTTCCAGCAGGATTTATTGCTGCTTTTGCTGAAGACATCAGCCCCTGCGTGGTGGCACAAACTCCTCTGACCGATTGCGTGTAGCGTGAGGCTGGGGAGCTCCCTTTTCTAACTCACATGTTCACTTGCTCCAGAGATGGGAACATGGAATAGCCCACCATCCAGGTAATTCCTTGGAGGCTCGTGTGGTAACACGGCTTTGGTGCCAGCATAACGCAGCTTTGGTGATGCTGCTTTGTTTTCGTCTTTCACAGGAGAAAAGAACCGGGGAGGAAGAATTAAGTTTTTGCAATTAGACCTTGAGGCCAAGTAATGTGATAAAAAAATTATTTCTGTGCCCAGGAATGGAAGTGATTAAGACAGGGTAAATTATCAGAAGAAATTGCCTTCATCTATGCCCCTAGAAGGGAAAAAATATTTTTTCAAGGGCAAAATTGTTACAGTTAAGAACTGGGTAGTGACTTTAAAGGAGACATGGGTGAAAGCCAGAAGAGAGTCAGTTGAGAAAAGGGGAAGAGAAAACAAAAGCGAGAAGCAGAAGCTGAACTAGTGAAAACCTGGTGAGAGATAAAGAACTTCAAGGCTGGATACACTGATGGCACTTAGATTTCCATTTTTAAATATTGTTTTCCTCTGTGAAATAGCACCTTTTTATTCCAGCAGCGTACTCTGCAGGGGTGAATCATTTAGTCTTTCAGCGTTATAGATTGAAAGGGCGTCTAACAAATGCCATTTTTGGTCGCATGTCACCTATAACTCCTCTTAGCATTCATCTAATTTCTCACCCTTCTTATTAATTTTCTAGAGCTCTGCCAGTTCCTAAGTCCTAAGAACCATTGCAAAATCTTGTTTTACTGATGGGAAGTACAGAGAACCCTTTTGACTTCCTGATAATAGGGGAGGTTTCTAGAGATTTTCAGTCTGGTCTGGAAGCTGCTCACGTCCAGCCTACAGCAGCCCATGAGGCTGTTTGGCAGAGTATTTTTACAGAAAAGGCAAACAAAGCATCTGGCCCAAAGAGATAACAAATGCTTTGCTACTGCTACTTGCTTGATCCGGCAGTGTCATAACTCCCCTCAACTAAGTAGGAGCTTGCTTCTTGAAGTGGGTTTACAGTTTCAACGTATAGGACAGTTCAACTCATTCTGCTGCAGAGAAGAAAAAGCCAAGTCTACTGGTATTCACCACTGTGGAAAAACAAGAATATCTTCTCTGGAACAGCTTGGGCAAGAAGCCGTCCTGCGGGCGCACGTGGAGCACCTGCCCCAAGGTGGCTCTGCTGCAGTGCAGAGGTGGGCGAGCAGGGGGGATCCAGGTGGATCCCCAAGGATCCTCTGAGGAGGACACAGAAAATAGGCACAGCCCTTGCTGCTTTTGGGCAGCACCTCTCTCAGCTGGGCACACTCGGAGCTGAGCATCACTCCAAACTGTACAAACAAGTGGCATTTACAACGTTTGGCTTTGAAAAAGCCAAGCAAGGATTTCTGTTGAGCATTGGCTGAGACGATGATCCAGAAGTAACATCGCTCCCTGGGTTAACCACAGCTAGAAGCATTCCTAGAAGCATTTACATCTTCCAAACACAGAGATTTGAAGCACAAGACCAAGAGCACCTGTCAAAATTCTGGATTTATCGGTGCTCTGAGGCAGGGGAAAGCTCGGCTCCCTCTTTGCCCTTCTCACCTGCTCCTTCTGAGTATCCATCGGGGCCCCAGGCAAGTTGTGCTCAGTCTGACAAGTATCAGCATCCAACAGAAACTATTTCTGGAATTTCTGAAGTGAATACAAGATCTATAGGTTGAGTCAAATGGAGGTGAATTTTGGAAGGGCTTTTATAAATAGTCCAATGCGCAAGATAACGTGGTTCAAACTGGAAATGCCGGTAAGACAGAATGCAGTTTTCTCCCAAGAAAGTAAATAACTAGAATGTTTGCTCAGGGTCTTAGTAAAAGCTTTAAAAGCTTAAAAAAAAGCCAGGTATTTGTAAAGCCTTTTGTTGCATTTTATTAGTTTTCTGTTTTAATTAGGGAGATCTACCAAATTTGCAACAGGTTTCTAAAATTGTACCTTGTTCAGTGTGATTTGAACAAGTTTTGTGTGACCATTCGTGTGGTTCAAACAGTAACAATTGACTTTTTGGGGGTTATTTTCTGATGTATCCCTGATATTTCACTAACAGGAGAAAGGTGGAAAAAAACAACAACATACAATAGTTTCTGTGGCATGAAGAGCCATTCCATGGCACCGTTTCTGCCTTTGGAAGCAAGCAGGAAGACCTTAGCATTTAAGGGATTTTTGCCTGAGACAGTATATTCAGGATAGAATGGTGCAACCTTTTCACCAGCGATTAAGATCTGGGCTTTATGACCATGTTCTTTTCCCCAAGCAGGGTGTTTCGTAGGTGTTTGTTTTTGGGGTGCTGCACCGTGGTCAAGTTGCCTGGTCAGTGCCGTGGTGCCGCCTTCCCGCTCCAGGTCCGGCAAGCCCAGGTGCCAGCACCAGCCTCCTGGCACCAGGACAGACCCGACCTTTGGCTGCTCCCAGCTTGGGCAGCTAATCCCAGAGCAGACTTTGGCTAACAGGTGCCTCAGAGGATGACCCTTTGATCTTTAAACATTCATTATTTTACTCCTTACAGCACAGCCAGCCCACAGAGCACACCCTAGAGCCAAGGCAGCAATATCCTGCCGGGATTAAGTTTCACAGGGATCTTGCCTTCCATAGGGTTTACAGTCTGAAGTCTTTCCCAGGGCCATCCATCAGCCGGCTGCCCTTTGGAACGGGCAGCCTCTAAAGCCAGGCTTAAAGCCCCAGGGGCGCAGCTGCCTCCCTTAGGCGCTGGTGGCAGCGAGCAGAGGAGGAGCAGCGGGTGCCCTTGCAGGCCCTGCAGCGTGGGGGCTGCCACGATGCCGTGTCCTCGTCACACTCCAGCGGCTGCTTCTGCTCACACAGGCTCTGCTTCCCCTGCCTTTGCACCTGAAGCTGCACACACAACTGTCAGCATGCACAGGACTTGGGAGGGGATTTCTCAGCAGTGCTGCTTACTTGCCCCGAAAGGGGAAGTGCCCTGGAGCGTGCAGCTAGGTCAGGAAGTGCAGAATTAGCAAACAGACAAGGGACCCGAATAGCCCCCCTCCAAAACTGCCTTCACCTACATCGCTTTACTTTAGGGCAATGTCTCATTGCTCGTGCAGGCTAACTTTGAGATATGCATATATAGATATATATAAATTCAAACTGTCAGCTGCTTCCAAATTTGTAAGGAACTCCATCTTCAAGAGAGACCAGCAGAGGCTGGTGCACAAGAGGAGGAACCCACTGCTGTCACAGCCCAGGTACAGAGCCCTGGGCCTGCCTTTCCAGCCCTGCCTTTCCAGCCCTGCCTTTGCAGCCCTGCCTGCCTTCACACCTCAGCAGCCCACAGCCAATGACATGGCTATGAACGAGCAGCAGATCAGTTTTCACCCCCGTTACAAGCAACAATTCATTTATTTCCCCCCGTTTTTGCCTTCCCAGGTGGTACCACGACAGCCTCACGCGGCACGCGGCGGAAGCGCTGCTGCTCTCCAACGGGCAGGATGGCAGCTACCTCCTGAGGAAGAGCAATGAAAAGGAAGGCCTCTACTCCCTCTCTGTAAGGTAGGGACACGGGCAAACCCGCTGGTTTTTAATCTATTACCAGATGAGGGTTCTGAGGTCTTCACTTATTCCCGTATCTGTTCGCGGCTCTCCTGCGTTGAGGTGACCTACGAGTTTCTTTTGACAGTGCAAACAGGAGCTATTTAACTATGTTTCTAACGGTGCAATCCTGCTGAATGACATGTTGATAGAAAGAAAAAGGATTTTGGAAAAAATAGAGCAATTTCCAGTTCAGAGTATGAATTCATTTTCCTAGGGAAAACACCATGATATAGCTTGATTGTATAGGTTTGTTCCTGCATCTTTGAATGTAAAAATCGTTGCCAGTCACAGGAGTTCAAGAAATAGACTGAAAATAGAAAAGTTGTACGAGGAAGAAGTCATAGTACTAAACATATAGATAATAGTTGATAACATGACCAGTTTCTAGACAGTCTGCTCCTATACAGCTCCCCGTATCCATTCCCAGGAACAACCATTCTGGAAGATGAGGCTTACAGTGGGTTTCCCCATTCTGGGCTAAGACTGTTGTAGCCAGTACTGCATGACCAACGTGAGCAACATCCCAGCATAACAAGCACCATGCCCTCGAGGGCATCCAAACTGCAGCGTGTGCATCAGCTGAGGACGCAGGCAGCACAGAGCACACACTGCTCGGCCTGGGCCTCGCTGCTGGGCACGTTTCAAGAGGCTACACCAAGGCAGTTGCTGCCACCAGGTGAATGGAGATAATCAACACCGAGTAACACTTTTTTTTTTAAAAAAAAAATAAAGCTTAATATATCTTACAGGCTTACCAGTGGCTAAAAAAAACTAGTGCCTTTGACCTAATTTCACTGCAAACTGAGTGTACAGATGATTAGCGACCAGAGCTCAGCTGGATCACAGGAACTCTTTAGGCTAAGGCCACTGTAACAGATACATTACACTAGTTCTTCACAGTGCTAGTAGGAGAGAACGCAGCACATAGCCTTGAGCTGAGTGATTTTCCATGCACTCAGTACCAGGAACCATTACAATTTGGAAGTGTAGCCATGTAGAAGCTGAGGAAAGTACTGTTTGTACACACCCTGTTCCACAGAGGCAGCAGACACAAATACAATTTGCTTCACTGCCCTTTTACAGAGATCCTAGTGCAAACACTCCCATACTTACAGACACTGTAGACATATTGGACACTGTGGACAGCCAGCTATGCAACAGGTTTGAGGGGGTGCCTGTATGTGAGCGCACTGACTGGGGGCTGGCTCCGCAATCCATCTATTAGGATAAAACTTAAATTGTTAAAATTAATACCTTAGCTTTTATTCCCTATTAAAAGAAACTAAACAAAGTGGTCAGAATAAATTCACAGTTTTAAATCTAGCCATAAAATAACTAGAAGAGCCTCCTTCAGGCCAATTTCAGTACTTCAATCAACTCTCCACATAACATCAAGAAGCCCTTACTGAGTTACTGGAAGCACAGAGCATATCCCAGACCCTGATATTTTACTGCATTATATTAGTTTTGTGGCAGTGCTTTCTCAGCTCTGTTGAAACACTGATTTCCACTTTAAAGTGTTTTATTTACTCATTTCATCCACACATTTTTCAGCATATATGCTGAATATATTTTTTTCCTGAGCTTCATGTTGCCTGGACCGTTTTGGATGCTTACCAGTAACATGAACAGAACTGGCCTCCTCAGGAGGAAGGTGCCCCAAGTGCTTGGCTGGCTTCGGACCTGGGACCAAGCAGCCGCCCCACGAGGGCACCCTAAACACAGGCAGCCTTTTCCAGACAAGGGGTGCGACTGCCCTGAGGGACAAGGGGCTGGAATTCACGTCAGACAGGGCCCGTGGCAGAGAGACCATTCGTGCGCGTGCAGAACGGCCTCAAAACCCTTGTTGCAGGGGAAAGGAAAAAGGCTTCAAGTGTCTAAAGTAATTAAATCTACTCTTATCTGTGAATCAGAGATAACTACAGATTTGATTTTTCAGAGGTGTTGCCTGTTTGTGTGGGATGGCAATAACACTGATAGCACTGCCAAGACAAGAGATATTCAACCTGCAACCTGTGGACTCCTTTGTATCTATTCAACTGCAGGCCACTGTATGAAGCAGGCCCTGCAGCTCTAGATCTCCTGCAATGAAAACTGCTACTCACAGGCTATAGGCACCCACGTGTCTCAGGCATTTGTGTCTTGACAGATTTTTCATTTTCTGTTCTAGGGGAAAAGATTCTGTGAAACACTTCCACGTGGAACATACAGGAACCACATTCAAATTTGGATTTAATGAGTTTTCTAACTTGAAGGAATTGGTCATGCATTTTGCAAATCAACCTTTAATTGGAAGTGAGACAGGTAAGCAGAGCCCCACGCGCACATAGGTTTTTTTGCTGTAATGCATCACAAGGTCCTTTTACTCCCATCTTTCTTGGCTACCTATACTGCTGATAAGCTCCTCTTCAGACATTCTGAAGTCTGTCTTTTGTACCAAAAAGCTCTTTTCTCTCCCAAGTCAACCAGACACTCCCAAGCCTAACCTTGCAAAGGTTTCAGATGACATAGAGGAATATTCAGGCACACATTCATTGCCTCTGTTACAGACATTAGTAATTAAGGGCTTGGTGTTACGTGATCTCTGCAGACAGGATCAATGGTGCCGAGTGATGGGCTCACTTGCCAGCCCAAAGCTCCCTCACCAGATTATGCTGGCTCTGTGGAACCTCTTAAATTTAAGATGGAAATGCTATGAACAAAGAATTGCAATAAAGAAGTGGAAAATAGCAATTTTTTTCCCCCCATTGGAAGACATCCTCCACATTTCCCCGAGGAGAGCCCACGAGGGCCTCTCAGGCCGGGCTCAGCCCTGCAGTGTGGGCAGTGCAGGGCCGGGCTTGCAGCACCAGTGACCCTGTGTGGGCACAGCAGCACGTTGGGCTCCAAACCTCACCCACTGCAGCTTCCTTCCTGCTTTGCTCTGCATGTTCACATCCATTTTTCCTACGTCAAAGTTGACACTTCCTCCTGAACTACAGATAATTAAAGAGGAAATTAAGGCTAATGTCATCTGTGAGAGTTTCTCAGACTGACTATTCAGTAGCAAGGCTAAGCAATACGCATCTGGATATGAACAATTTCCAAAGTGACAAGATTAAAATTTTGCTCTTACCCATTTGTTGTTTTATTTACCAATTTTTAGTTGCATTTGGAAACAATTTAGGAACTTAGAATCACAAGCCAGACAGACAAGCCAAAGTTCCTGTAACTTGACTGAGGTTTCCAAGAACGTGGCTACACACCAGGTTTTGTTCTTCCTTAGAAACATAAACATGTGGGAAGACTTTTGCTGCAGGGCAGCTGGATCAGCTTTTACTAGATCTTCAATAGTTATAGAATAACTATATGAAAGCATCTTTTGTGGAAGAGATGGAGCACTGACTAGAAAAAACAACCTTCTAAAATGTCCTTCTCATCCCTATATAAGGGTGTCTATGATGCACATAGGACAGTACTCTGAGTCTGCCACAGGCCAGGAGCAGCTTCCATAGGTGAATGGAAGCTGACGATGGAGGTTCTCAGCCTGCCTCCTAAGTGGTAAACCACCTTTCATCTTCCTCCCCTTCCCAGATTAGGGAAGATTAATTGATTCAGACTTGGGGCCTCTTCTCAGTTGAATATCTCACATTTGCCTACGCTCCTGTGTCCATGACCAGATTTCAGTTGCTTGCTTCATGTATCATTTTTCCACTTCCCTTTATAGCCCTTCCCTGTAGAGCCCTGCCTACTACAAAACTAACTATATTTCACTTCCAAATAATAAAGATATTTATAGGTTTCCAGTTCAGTTCTTGGCAAGCCAAACATCCCTGTGCTCTAAGGGCTGACACCACCAGCACAAAATAGAAATACAGCAACGTTTAGTACCATTTAACAGCAATAAGATGGGATGTTAAAGCAGCTACTGGTTTCAGGAGGTTGTTTGCTACTGTAGATAGTGTCAAAACGCAGCTCTTCAATAAGAGACCCCAGTAACTGGGACCTTATAACTCACTGTTGCTCCTTTCCTTTCCAGGAACCCTGATCGTACTGAAACATCCCTATCCACGGAAGGTGGAGGAACCCTCCATTTACGAGTCGGTGCGAGTCCACACGGCCATGCAGACGGGAAAGACGGAAGAGGATCTCGTCCCAAACGCGCCCTCCGTACGTTGGGTTGTGGCACAAGGGGTTTCTCCCAGCCCCAGTTTAACACAATGGCTGAAATCAGCTGTGAGAAACACCCGTAATTCTGGCTGTTATGGGCTGTTAAACACGGGAAGGCTTAGTCAATAAAAGCAGAACAGGAAGTTTTATTAGATGCAGTCCACAACAAATAGGGCCCTTCATGCTCTTGGTCTCCAAGGCCTTCAGCACAGTCAGTGGGAAAACATTCCCAGGCCTGACCCACACACCTGGCCATCCAAACACAGCTCCTCTGTATTTACTGCCCTTGCTTGGAGCTTTTAAGTAGTTTTTTTGTAATTCCTCCACACCACACACACCCACAAAGCAAGCACGAGAAAAGGGTCCTTCTCACTCCCTTCAGACCAGAGCCAGGCTGTATCCAGTAACACCTGGGTAGCCCCTCAGGAAGCTCCTGGGGCAAAAAATTTGGCAAATCTTTTAGAGCCAGTGGGAAGTTTCTTCTCTCCAGAGGCGAGGGGAGGAATACTGCAAGTAACAGAACTGAGAAACTATCACAAGATTTACTCACATTTTGTCTCACTTGGTGAATGGCAGGATTAGTTGACAGCAAACAGCTAGTGATACTGGACAAACCTGCCATTTCTTATCATGTTAGCAGTTGGCAACGCCAGCCTCACAGGAAGGAAGGAAAGAGCAGCTCCAACTTTCCAACTTCATTAGAAAATGACCCTTTGAAATGAAGGGGGAAAAAAAGAATAAAGTATTCCTAAGACAGGAAGGGACCCCAACCCGAAGCATGATGCAAGCAGGTTATTACAGATCATGATTATATATATATATATAATGACATTTTCACATCCAAGTTTCTTCAAAGAGACACACACACACACAACACCCTTCACAATCTGCTCGCCTTAAATCGCCAAGACACTTGCTGAATTTGTCACAGACTTGTGCCTAGCAGTATGATAGAGAAAAGCCTCCCTACTTGCACCCCTAATCATTATGAGCACAGTAAAAAAAGCTGTGTCACGTTAGAAGCTCTGCCCTTCTGGTATGAGAAACAAGAGAACATCTTCATATCCACTTGGGCCACCTGCTCTGACATCTGTGACTCACTTGGACAGTAATTAGAGACTTTAAATCCCTAGTGTCTCATATCCGAGCAGGACAGGTGTTTTGTCTAGTAGTGCCCAGAACAGAAAGGTGAGGTTTTTTTTTTTTGAGAAAAGTTAATAAGGATTAGCATAAAGTGGTTAAAACGTAGAAAAGTTGTAGTGTCTGGACTGTTCCAGCTTGACTTCCAAGGAAATATGACCCTTTGACACACACCAACAAGCCCAATGTTTTTTTTCAAGAGCAAATAGCAATTCACTAGACAAGAATCTGTTTAAAAGAGGAACAGTCTCACAACTAGATCCCTACGCAGAGTTTCAAGAAGCATCTAAATTGAAAGCCAGTTTTTCAGTAAGTATGTCTGAATTTCGAGCTTATCGCCCTTAACTTGGATAGAAGGAATAACCCATATAAACAACTTTTTTTGGTTCTTCCCGAGATTTTGTATTTCAAGGAGACCAACTCAAACAGCCATCAGACCCTGGTTGCTCCTGGTTTACTGTGTGTGGCTGACAAGGTACAAGCCAGGAGCTGGCCCGGAGGGGCAGAGGCTCCCATGGAGCCGCTGCAGCTCCCGGTGTTCCCCCCACAGCGGGAATGTGGCCGTGCAAAGGGAGCAGCACATGCAGGAGCAAGGAGGGAGCAAGCAGTGATAGCTCAGTGTGAGCAGGCTGCTGCCCTACGGGGATAAAGGCAACATCTAACCCCCTTCCCTTTCCTTGAAACACAAGCACAGCCCCACATTTAATCCCTGTCCCTGTCTTTCTTACTTCACAGCTTGGCACAAAAGAAGGATACTTGATCAAACAAGGCAAAATAGTCAAGGTAAGAAAAGCTCTGTTCTTGGCTTCCGCCCTGCAGTCACGCACAACCAGAGAGGAGCCGGAGCTGAAGCAGCTCTGCCTGCATCGCTCTATGGGGCAGGCAGTTATGGGTGCTTGGGGGGCAGCAAAGCCAGCCTTCAACCGGAGCTCGTCTCCTTCCACCGTGTTACACTGCAGCTCTCAGGAGGATTTCCCTCCCGTCTCCATCTTTCAGAACTGGAAGACACGGTGGTTTACGCTGCACAGGAACGAGCTCAAGTACTTCAAGGACCAGACAGTAAGTAGCAAACGCCAGTTCTACGCTGAGTCTCTGCAGAGGAAAGTTGCAGCTCCCTCACACCTCTGCTTATCACGTGCACCTCACCATTTCAGCTAAGAGCCAGCCAGCCTGTCGGGGCATTTACTGAAAAAGTATTTTGGGGCACTTCTACAAATGTGGCATTTATGTTTTCCCTCCCTTGGTTTAATCCTCTGATTGCCAAAAAGTTTCACAGCTTGTGGTGACCCTCATCTAGAGGGCTCTTCCTTCCTAGCCTTCTGCCATAGATTAACCTGTTACACCTAGGAAAAAAATGCTTTGTCCTTACAGTTGTCCTACTCCACTTTTTATCTTAAGCTGAGTAAAACCAGCACATACCTCCAGGGCACCTCTAAGGGCCCCTCCATAAACACAGTGAAACCTCTTACCTGTGCTTCACATACCTCTGGCCAAGCCCTGTACCAAACATATAAGAGCTTTGAACACACCAGGATACAATTCCCCTCCAGCATTACCATTTATAACCGCTCTTGATTTACGGGCCTTCCATCAGTTTTCACTGCAGTTTGAGCCAGCCTGCCTTCGGTTTCAAGGATAACATTTCAGAGAGCAGAGCACTAAGCAGTTGAGCAGCATTTGTGACTTACCCAGCAAGAAGGAACCCTTGTCAGAAGGAGCCCTCCATGCTCCGCTGCCCTTCCCTGGGGCAGTGGGGCCTCCTGGTGCTCCCCTTGCTGAGGAGGCTGCTCCTCCTCAGCTGCCTCTTATAAGGCACTAAACCAGGTGAGGTGGAGGGAAGCAACGAGGCCAGGGTGCTCGCACCTGAGCGGGATCAAGCTCTTAGCAGGCTCAGGTGTTAGTGACGTGTGGTCCCCACGCACAGCCCAGGTGTTTGGATGCACACGTCGTTCAGCCGGTCACAACCGCTGCTACCGCTGCAGCGGCTGCTGTCCCAGCTCTCCTTCGGGGAGAATTTGGGGAATCATAGAATGTGTAAGGTTGGAAGGGACCTTAGAGGTCATCTAGTCCAACCCCCCTGCACCTTTTTCCTTCTTCTCCTTTTCCAGCTCCAGCCCTTTAAAAGCACTTTAGGAATTACTTCCATGTCCAGCAGATGGTTAGGGCAAGCCCCTGTAAAAACAATCCCTAGGAAAGTGCCATGGAAGGGATGCCAAAGGGGTTTCCATGCTGGTCATGCGATAATGCATCAAACGTGTAGGGCTGCGAGCTCTGAGTTTCCTGTGCTAGGGCCGCACTGTCTTGTTTGTCTGCATCTAAACTGACTGTCCTATTCCTTGTGCTTAGCTGAGCTCTTCTTGCAGGAGCCCTGCTCTGAACTTTGCTAGTTTGTGTTTACAGGGCTGTAGCTCTCACACCTGTGTCTGAAAAAAGTGGTGTGTGGAGGTCTGTGTGCACGGTGGATGAGCTTAAGTGGTTTTACCTTCTGTTTCTGTTTTAACACCCATTTATTTTCAAGGCCACAGAACCAATTCGGGCACTGGACCTAACTGAATGCTCAGCTGTGCAGTTCGACTACTCCCAGGAAAGAGTCAATTGCTTCTGGTAAATTGCTGCACGTTTTTCTGCCTTTTGGGAAAGGTCAGAACAGCTCAGGAGGTCTGAAATGCGGTTGCTTCTCAAAGCAGCTTTGATGGCCACAGTCCTGGTCTCCCTCTCACGTGTGAGCCTGTTCTTGTTGCCCTGTGTCCAGCTTGGCTTGGCTGGAATCACCACTGCCAGAAAGGGCCTTTCCTGGTTAATGGGAAGGGAGGAGGCCTCTTTTATTCTCTGTCATTCTCTACAGTAGTGATATATAAGAATATCTATAACTAACATAATGTTATATAACTAATATATAACTTATATAAATATATAACTTCTATAAATTGTAATTTATAATATATAAACTAATATATATATATATGTTTGTGGAGCTGCTGCCCAGGCCTGTGTTCAAGCCTTGCAGTGGGTCACACAGCCACCACTTCCATGCCCGAAGGTGGGTGTTTCTCCATGCAGGCCCTGGAGAGCCTGTCCCGGGTCCGTGAAGGCCTCTAAGTGACACTTGGCTCAGCTCTGCCCGGCGCCTGTGCAGGTGCACAGTCCCCCTGTGTCTGCCTTAATGAACACAGTGCTGTTTTAGGAGAAACTACCCACTCTTCTAGCAATTTAAGAAGCAGTTGCCATTGTTTCACCTGCAGCTTAGTGTTCCCGCTAAGGACGTACTACCTGTGCGCAAAGACTGGCATAGAAGCAGATGAGTGGATCAAAATCCTGCGCTGGAAACTGGTAAGATGCTGCTGCTAAATGGCTGCACACTTCAGGTAGCCTGTGGTGCCCTTGGTACTGCTGGAATGAAAGAAAAGAATTATTAGGTGCCACCGTCCTGGGGTCTGCAAGGAGGGGAGCAGTTGTTCTGCCTTGCTGGCCAGCTGAGCTGGCCTGGGATGTGTGGTTCAGATAACACACAGGCCTGCAAACCTGCTGTAGCGTTTTTGGGGTGTAACACCTCCTCGTTAGGAAGAAGGAATTGCTTGTACCTTTAGGGATGTTGTCTCACGAAGACTATAAACAGTACAGAGCATCACAGACAGCACGTGTTAACAGTGTGGAGAAAGCAACAAGCAGACAGGATTGGACAACATTGGGAAACGTCCCTTGCTGTACTCGGTGCTCTGCTCGTGCCACGCTCCCGCGGCCCCCTGCCCACAGTGACTCCGTGTCTCTCTCCCAGTCCCAGATCCGGAAGCAGCTGGAGCAGCGCGACGCCCCCCCCACGCCGTAGCTGCGCCTCCGATTCCCACGCGCCGCATCCCTCTCTGCCAGGGGGAGGCGGCCGGACGCGAGGACAGTTTCCCGAGGCTCCGCGGCCCAGGAGGAGCCCATGCGGGGCCCTGCGGACACCGGCTGCAGCCAGGCTGGCCACACGCAGGCTGCTGTGTCGAGGCCGTGGCACAAACCCACCCCGCTGGTCTGGTAACGCAGGGGTTGCCTTTGGGAAACGTGCTCAGCTCCCACGCAGGGGGACTCACTGCTTAAAGGGGCTGCGGAAAGAGACACCACCCTGGAGGATGTGCTGCAAGCTCCATCACAACTAACCTTCAGCAGCACATGCTGATTTTTATTCTGTTCTGGAAACTTTGAAAATTTCTTCTGGAGAACCTGCTCAGGGCACAAGTTAAAAGCAAAACATCAGAGCTGATGCTTTCCCATAGCTATGAGAGTGTAAACAATGCCTGTGTTGCAACCCAAAGATTAAACTGATTTGAAGGCCCTTTTCCAAGTGATGGACAAACAGCACTTTGTTCCGGTCAGACTTTTCCGTGTGGTTTAGCTTCCCGCTGTGACTCCAGGGCCACGTGCAGGCAGCAGTGGGCAGCACCAGGAGAGTGAGCGCGGGCAGGGGCACGAGGAAGGAGGCAGCGGCCTCAGGACATCCCTGCACAGCTCTGCTGGCAGCAACCACCGCCCTTCCTAGCAGCACCAAGCAGGATCCCGAGAAATCCTCCCTTAAAAACAGGCTGGATTTGGTGCCTGTCCCTCCCTCCCTCTCTGTAGAAATATGCTGGGTGAAACAAGAGAACTTGATGTTCTGGAATTAAGCACTGCTTGCTTTATATTAAGCAAATGAGCAGCAATAATAGAAGAGCACAGTCTTTTCTAAAAATAACATAGGAATTTACAGAAATACAGTCTCTATATAACCTGAGGTATTTTTGGAGACTGAATAGTTTCTGTGCTCACTGGAGTTTTGCAAGCGGAGGCCAGTACTTTGGTGCTGGAAAGGGGTCACATTTTAGAAGCAAAACGTGGCACACGAGACATTTTCAAGATGAAACTGGGTAAAAGCCCAACGTGCAGGTGGCCTTGGCTGCGGTTAGGCTCAGGTAGTGAGTCCGCTCTCAGTAACTGCCTGTACTGGGAGAAGGGTTAAGAGAAGGAAAAAACAGATTAAGAAAAAGGGAATCCACATTTGGACCTAGGAGTAGCATTTTACTTTAACTTAGAGAAGCTAAATATTTTTAAAAATATTTTCATTGAGACTTTTCAGAATAAAACATGGTTATAAAACATGCAGAAGGCTGTTGTATTTCTGTACTGTAATTTTAATTAAAATGCTTTGACTTTCCATGAG
Organism: Nothura maculosa; assembly: GCA_032353885.1. Classification (NCBI taxonomy): domain Eukaryota; kingdom Metazoa; phylum Chordata; class Aves; order Tinamiformes; family Tinamidae; genus Nothura; species Nothura maculosa. Next base: position 1,366,248 of record JAUBOD010000033.1, on the reverse strand, counting down.
GTAGAGGCAGCATAAGGGAGGGAGAGAGATCCGACGCTCTCCTGGCACATCCCTGTTCTGGGAGGAGAGCTGGGAAAGGAGGCCAGGAGCACAGCCCTCCTCCTCACAGGCCGCACAGGTCAGTGGCTCCGTCAGCATCCCGACACAGACCTTGCGGATCCATCCACAAGATCCCGCCGAGCTGCTTGGTTTTGCTCCTGCAAACTCCCAGGTTTTGCACAAGCAGCCGATGCCCCTTCTCCGCACGGAAACTCCGTCACGTTACAGGATGTCACAGCACAGCAGACTAAGGCACCAGGCTCTCGTTTAAAAATACTGTATTTTATTTAGATTTATTTACTTAGGAAAACCAAGGGTAAATGAGCCGAGAGTGGCACCAGTAACGAACCCCCACCAAGAGCATGAAACGCAGGAGTGTCACACCCATATTACACACAAACCCATCCAGGGGAGGAGCGGGCCCGTCTCTCTGGGCACTGGGAAAACCCTGAAGCAAAAGCTTTTGCAAGAACAGCTCTTGTGTGGAAGCAGGATGCAGCTGACACCCACATTAACAGCACTTCTTTTCCAAAGCATCACCAATCCGCAAAATAAGGGGGGATTTATTGATTGTACGGATACGTCACCGCCAGCAAACTTGCTTTCACAACGCTCTTTTCCAACCATATCTTTGACAACATTTTGTAGCCCCTTAAATCTGTTTTCCAGCAGGAAGTGGTAGCTACTCAGAGGATACGTCCTGCTGTAGGGCTAGTTCCCTGTGCAGCGAGGGAGCTGCAGGCTGCTCCCTGGAGCCCGCAGGATCCTGCTCATCCTGTGCTCAGCTTGCCGAGCCAAGCTCCATGGGAGCTATTGCATTTTGGTGGGCTCTCCACTACTGCACAATACAGGAAACGTGCCCTAAAGTAACATCCATCTACAACGCACTAGTAAATCACTTCGGATTCAGTACTATGTACAACTTATTCTTACTTAGTACACGAGGGGGAGGTGGCATTTCTTCGAGGCGCGTTACTCAGCCGAGGATTATTGACTCTTCCATCTCCTTCTCCGCGGAGCTGCCGGACGCGGGCTGTGCTGCTGGGTTAGGAAACTTCAACTACCTGCCTGAGCTCTTCAAAGAGGGGCGTGAGCTCCTTCTCCAAGCTGACAATCAACCCTGGAAAAGACACAACACAGAAGGTGCCGTGAGAGGACGGAGTGGGAAAGCCCCTCGCCGGCCCTGCGCTGCCTTCGTGACTGCTGGCGGCCACGGCGCCCTGGGCACGTGCCCCATAAGTGCAGCGGGGAGTACGAGGCACGGAAGCCTGGCAGCACGTTAAGGACTGTTTATTTTTCTTCTTTTAAATATAATATTTGGTCTATTTTATGTGGCCCTAATGGAAAACAACTGGTTAATCCTGTACGATCACTGCCAGGGCAGTGAGTTCTCTCTCAGAGGCAAGGATGAAGTCAGAGAGAGGCAACAGAAACTCCAACTGAGAGCAGCCTCTTCAGAAAGTCACCAAGAACCTTCAGGAATTTTTACCTCCTTCCAGCCCCTCACAATACTTTTTTGACAAAATTCATAGCAGAAACAGAGTTAAGATACCTTCAACTAAATGCTTCATCTTCAGTTATTCACACATCTAGGGCCTAACATGCCCTACATTTAATCCACATCCCGAGGACCTACCGGTGTTGGCGTTGCTGCTAGCAATGAAACTCACTACCAAAGGCAAGCGGTTGAACTGCACGACCTGCAGGAAGAGGAGCAAGAGTCAGGGAGCAGCCTCCCGTGTCGGAGCTCGGAGAGGCCAAGGCGCCTCCTGCAGCAAGTGGCCTCGCCAGGCAGGAGCAGGAACCCTGCAGCTGATTTTAAGCTCTATAGTGCCCAACATTCATGGTTAAAAGCACTACGAGAGCTCGCAGCACTGGGAGCTGCTCTTGGACAGCCTGGCGTTCCCTTCCCATTCATCTTCTGCAGTTACCTGCTGGCAAAGCTGCACAGGACAGTGTGGACACTGCACTCGTTACAGATGGGGAGAGAGCAGACAGGTCTATTGCTCTAATGTAAGTGTATATAATACTCAGTGTGCTCAGTGTACAGCAGTACTCCTTCTTTCCTCAGCTGGGCAGCTCAGATCATGAGCACAGCAATTATTACAAATATTGTATATTACAAGTAACATACAAATATTACTTGTGTCCAGAGAATCAACGCAGGATATTCCCATGTGTAAAATCAGTGATCCAACCAGTTCCTCTGCACGCAGACCTGCCCAGTGCAGCTCAAGTGGCTGCCAGTTTACTGTGGTCATATTAAAAGGCTTCAAGACTACTGGGACTCCAAAGCGAGCAAAACCTTACTGGATGGCAGGTTTCAGGACACAAATATGCATTAGCCAGCTGGTAATCCGTCTCAAAATGATCTTTTCTGGAAGTCCTATGTGCTGCAGGAATAGCTGAGGTAAGCTGGACGTGCTTACCTTAGGTGGCTCTGATCATAAACACACAATATTTGCTTTTAGAAGGCAGCGTTACTTCCCCCCATAAGAAGCCCTGCCGGCCGTGTTGAGCTGCTGGTCGCTGCCTGCTCCAGGACAAGAAACCCACCACCTCCAACAAGCCAATCTCCTCAGGCTCACGGAACAGGGGCAGCTCAACGGACACTGCACACGTGGGCCCGCTGGCCGCCTGCAGCCCCTCGCTCAGGCAGGGGCTGCCCTGGCTGCCGCTCCTCGCCCGCCTCACCTGGTACGTGTTGTAGTAGCAGATGATGCTCTTGTTCTTGGAAAGCCCCAGCTTGCTGCCCTGGTCCGTGGCGAGGGCAAAGGTGGACAGGAAGCCGGGTCTCAGCGCGTGTTCCGGAGCATTATCGTTGGCCACTGGCGGGGGGAAGGGGAAAAAGGAAAAAAAAAAAAGGAAAAAAAAGGACATTTTTGTTTTTACATGGGATCTCTGACTGCATGGCCAATCCTCATGGAGCTTAGTGCTGTCCCAATGCACACGTGGTTTATGGGACAGGTTATTTGTTCCGCAACAACTCAGTGCTATGGGACAATCTTCAGAAGCGGCCCATGGCTTAATAGTCAGAACATACCATTAAACTTGGGGTAAAAATTAATGCAAATCCTTAAATTTTGATGTTCACAGACGCCCGCCACCTTCCCCATGCCCTGCTGCTCACGGCGCGAGGCTCGTGTTTACCTTTGATAACCGGCACCCCGTCCCTGTCCGACACCACGATGGCGTGGAGGCCTTCGACGCTGCGGGACAAACACACACCGTCTGAACGGGCAGTGACTGCTGACAACGGCTTCCCGATTCATTTGCATTGCCCCTGCACAAGCAAGGCAGGGCAGAGGGGAGCACCAGGGCACCAAACGCCCAGAGAAGCTCTGCCTGTCACGGGACGCAGCTGGGGAGGGACTCGGGAAACCCGTCCTGCTTAATAACCACAGTCTGCCGGCAGGTGAAACGAGGAACGCAGCAAGCAGGGAACACAACGAGCAAGGGATATAGCAAACAGGGAACACAACGAGCAGGGGATATAACAAACAGGGAACACGATAAGCGAGGGGTATAACGACCAGGGCAGACAATGCGCGAGGTTTATTACAACAAACGGTAACCGCGGCCCCCCCGCCGCGTTACCTCGGCAGCTTCTTGTAGAGGAACCGCTTCAGGTCCTGCGGGGAGACAGCGGCGTGAGGGCAGCGCGCGGGGAAACCGCCCCCGCCCCGGCCGTTAACGGCCGTTACCGGCCGCCCGCGCGCCCAACGGCCGCCCCGCGGCCCGCACTTACGTCGGCCATGGCTCGGGGGGGGATCCCGGCGCCGCCGCCCCCTCCGCGGCGCTGGCGACAACGGACAAACGGCCGCCGAGCGGGACGGGAGGGGAGGGGAGCGCGGCACGCACGGCCCGCGCCGCCGCCGCCGCCACTTCCCCTTTAAGCCGCCGGCACGTGACGCCGCGGCCGCCGTTCCCCCGGAAGCGCTTCCCGGCCGAGGCAGCGCCACATTGGTCCCGTGCGCTACCGCGCACGCGCGGGGACGGCGGCTACGGCGCGGCGCAGAGCGTGGCGCCCGCCAGCGTCTTCGCGCCAGGCAAGCCGTTCGCGGCGGCGCAGGACTGCGGCGGCACCAAGGACTGCAGCTTCGCCTATGGCAGCGGCAGCAGCCTGCCCTCCTCACCCAGCAGCGCCCACAGCGCCGGCTACGCGCAGCAGACGGCCGGCCCCAACCTGCCGCTGGGCAAGGCCTCCTTCTTCAACAGCGGCGAGGCCGCGCCATTCTCGAGCGCGGCGCACACGCCGCTGCGCTGCGACAGCCGCGCCAGCACCGTCTCGCCTGGCGGCTACATGGTGCCCAAGGGCTCGGCCTCCTTCCAGCCCTCGCCCGAGAACTGCCGGCAGTTCCCCGGCGCCTCGCAGTGGGCTTTCCGCCAGGGCTACGGCGGCCTCGACTGGAACTCGGAGGCCTTCAGCCAGCTCTACAACCCGGGCTTCGAGTGCCACCTCAACGAGCCCAACGTCATCCTCGACATCTCCAACTACACGCCGCAGAAGGCCAAGCAGCAGACGGTCTCGGAGACCTTCTCCGAGTCCTCCTCCGACAGCACCCAGTTCAACCAGCCGTCCGGCTACCGGCGCGCCAACAGCGAGGCCTCGTCCAGCGAGGGCCAGTCCAGCCTCTCCAGCCTGGAGAAGCTCATGATGGACTGGAATGAGGCGTCCTCGGCCCCGGGCTACAACTGGAACCAGAGCGTCCTCTTCCAGAGCAACTCCAAGCCGGGACGGGGCCGGCGGAAGAAGGTGGACATGTTCGACACGTCCCACCTGAGCTTCTCCTCGTCCTCCTCGTCCTCCTCCGTGTACCCCTCCAAGCGGAGCACGGGGCCCCGGCAGCCGCGGGGCTCCCGCGGCGCCTGCGCCTCCAAGAAGGAGAGGGGAACGGGCAAGGCCAAATTCCCCAGCAAGTCCCAGCCGGTGAACCCCCTCTTCCAAGAGAGCACAGACCTGGGCTTGGACTACTACAGCGGGGACAGCAGCATGTCCCCCCTGCCCTCGCAGTCGCGGGGCTTCGGCGTGGGCGAGCGCGACCCGTGCGACTACGCCGGCCCCTACTCCATGAACCCCTCCACCCCTTCCGACGGGACCTTTGGCCAAGGCTTCCAGAGCGACTCGCCGGGCTTGGCGCAGGCGGATTTGGAGAGCAAACACTTTGCGGCGCTGCCGCCGCCGCTGGCGGCCGCCGGCCAGCAGAGCGTGTTCGAGGCGGGCCTGCAGAAAGCCTTCTCGCCCAACTGCTCGCCCACGCTGGCCTTCAAGGAGGAGCTGCGGGCGGGCGAGCTGCGCAAGCTGCCCGCCTGCGACTCGCTCAAGCACAGCCTGCAAGCGGGGGCCCTGGCGCACGCGCCGCACATGGCCTGCCGCGACCTGCCCATGCCGCAGCCGCACTACGACTCGCCCAGCTGCAAAAACCCCCCGTACTGGTACTCGCCCAACGCCAGCACCCGCAGCCCCTCGTACGACGGCAAGGCGGCCGGCATGCTCGTGGACTTCATGGGCAGGACGGACCCCTCGTGCGTGAACCCCCACTTGGGCAGCCCGAGCGGCGGCCACCCGTCCAAGGGCGACAAGGAGCCCTTGGAGATGGCCCGGGCTCACCACCGCGGGCCCTACGCGTGTCCCCTCATCAATGACTTGAATATCTCCCCCGTGCCGAGGGACTCAATGCTGCAGCTGCAGGACAACTACAGGTACCCCAGTTTTGCACCCCAAGGGCACCCCGTCATGGCCCCCACCCAGAAGAGCGGGTTTCTGGGTCCAATGGTAGAGCAACACCCCGAGGACACTTTTACGGTCACCTCATTGTAGTGTCAGCTGACGTGCCAACCGGACAACGAGGTTTTGTTACAGGGTAGGTGCGCGGCGGGCACGGCGGGGGACACGGGACACGGTTGTCCCCTCGGGGCCACCGAGCCGCCCCGGGGGGCTCCCCTGTCCCCCGGGACCCCCACGCAGCGGGGGCGCTGGCGCGGGGCTCGCTGGGGCCGGGTGGCCGCCGCGCGTCTCACCCGCCTCTGTTGTGTTTCTCTTGCAGAGGTAATTTAGCCAGCACTTTTTTTCTGGAACACTTTTCAAGTTCTGTATTTAACTGGGATTGGAACCGTTTGTTTGTTTTCTAAAAAAAAAAAAAAAAAAGAGGAAAAAAAGAAAAAAAGGAGAAAAGTTCAAAAAAAAGTTCAAAAATCAATGAAACACAAGGAAAAAAATAAATAACAGAAGAGAAATGGAAGAGAGCGAACACCCCGTTTTTCCCCTTCAAACTCCGACTCGCTCCGTCAGAGATCAGCGTGGCTCTGCCTTCCGGACTGCCGCCCCCCTCCCCTCCGCCCCGCAGCAGGACAATCGCACGGACACACGGACGGACGCACGGACGGACGGACGGACGGACGGACGGACGCGCCGGGGCCGCGGCGGGGAGGGCAGGAGGGCTGCGCACGAGGCACCAGAGGGACACTTGGGGGTCCCCCCAGCTCCCCGCCGCGGACGGGGCCGGCGCAGCGGTGCCCGCGGCGGTGGCTGCTC
>JAUBOD010000033.1:1349015-1359574 GCA_032353885.1 Nothura maculosa | reverse complement strand
TACCGGCACGGGGGCGGGGCCGGAAGCGGCGCCGGCCGCAGCCTCGGCGCGTGCGCGGCCGTTACGGGGACCGTTACAGCGACCGTTACAGCGGCCGTTACAGCGGACCGTTACAGCGACCGTTACAGCGACCGTTACAGCGGGCTGCTCTCACCCAGCGCCCGGCCCTCTGCTCCGCCGGGAACGGCGGCGTCCAGAGACAGGGATAACGGGCACGCGGGATGAGCGGGGTTCCCGAGCAAAGCGCCTCCAAACGCCGGGCTTGGCCCACCCACTTCAGTCCTTACAGAGCATTCCTTACAACAGGGCATTTAAAATGTCCCAAATTTACACCTGCCTCTGTGGCCTGTCCAAATGCGTCTGTTATATTTTACTATTATACTTTCACATTGCCTGGAAACTTCAAAAATAATCGAAACTGTTAAAAAAAGTAATTCAAACAAGTAACCTTGTTTTCCCTAACCAGGGGCAGAACCTGCAGGCAAATGTTGATGAGATGTGAGCACTGCACTTGCTCATGACTCAGGGTGCCCCATAAATAGAGGAGATATCAGTGTTTTATCTGAGCAGATGCAAACGGCCTCCCGTCCCTCATTATGGTGTGTCAGGGTGGCACGCCAAGATTCCTACTGCTGGAAAGATTTCCCTACTTGCTGTTATAGAGGAGAAATCAAGAACCCCTGTTTGCCCTATGTTTTCTCCTAGATAAGACACATGGAGGTCATGACTCCATGAAGTATGTTCATTCAAAGCAGCTGGAAAAGAATAAGTTTTTTTCCAGTCAGGCTGCTCAAAACCAGTTTTTTTCCCCCCCTTTTTTTTCTCCACTATCTTAACTGTATGAGTGCTTAACCATTTGAAGAAAGCTCCTCTGAAAAGGCTGATCCACCCTCTTCCATTCGCATCTTCACAAAAAATCCCCTCTCATCTTTCCAGCAGATTCCTTCAGCCAAACCTGAGAAGACTCTGATATTTCTGAAGGAAAAAAAATTGCACTCAAGCAAAAAGTAGCAACAGGAGTGATTACAAGAGATGGTCCAAACCCCAAACCGAAGAACCCCAAGTAACAGCGCCCGTCTCCCTGTCAGCGCCCTGGGCCACCTCCGTGGGCACCCAGCCCGGGCACGGCCCTATTCCCGTCTGCCCATGTGCCGGCAGGGATGTGACCCCATTCCCTGAAGCTCGGACCCAGCTGGGAATCAGAAGGCCCCAGTGCTTGCTAAAGCGTTTTTCTTCACACAGAACACACAGGAGTATTGATATGTACTCTGATAGTTTGTTTTCATTATTATATTTACAGTACATTCCAGACAGTTGCAAAATTTGGGGAATCACATTTTCTCCATAAATTTATATTGTAAACTTCAAGCATTTGAGCATCTTTCAACAGCTCCTCCCACTCACCCTGTAACCGTACCGTAACAAGGACATCCAGCACAGCCCCCTCTTTCTTTCAGCAGCTCTTAGCTCTGCTTTGTGCCTCAGCCCTTCACATTCACTTTGGATGCTGCTTTAGCTGCTCTGCTAAACCCTGCAGTCAGTCCCTCTGGTAGCAGCACAAGTTATTCACTTATATGTACATGTACCACAAGTTTATAAAAATCAGATATGCAGACTGACTGGTGGGCTACTCAGCACAGCACCACTTCATGTATTTCTACACTCTAGGGGATTCTCTCCTCAAACTACAAGTCTGGATCGGAAGGAATTCAAAAGGAGTTAGTCAAGTACTTAAATTCCATTTTAGAAGAATTTGGATCCACATGAACTGACTGCATTGTTTAAGACAATGTTTTTCTCTGACAAAGTAGTACTGCCCTTATTATGGGCATTCTCAAATACAAGAGAGCATTCTGCTACACAGCACTGTTAAAAAGTAGAAACAACAGCTGCTCCTGGACCTGAAAAGGTTTCCAGCTCACTGTCTGTGTAAGGTTCTGGCACACCGTACCTATCTGCTTCCATACACCTCTTCCCTTGCATTAGCAGGTGTAGCTCCAGTCAGTCTCCACGTACAGGCCTCGGAGCTGTTGTTCCTCACAGCTCCACTTGGGCATTTCCAGGGGGTCGCTCCAGCCACTCTCGGGGCCGAGAAGCACAAAGGCTTCCCGGGCGCTTCCTTAGCGCCTGTCCGGGACAGGAGCATCCTGCAAACTAGCAAAGCAGTTAAGCAGTTGGCAAAAGCGTTGAAAGGCACATAGCTCGTCCCCAGCAATTCTCCCTGCTCCGCCTGTGGGGCCCACGAGGAACCAGGGGTAGGACCCAGCTTCAAATTAAAAACAGTAAGAAAACTAAGTGACTCTCCCTGGAAAAAAAAACATAATAAACTGCCTTTTTTCAAACTTTGCTATTGCCTATTTTCTCCTTCCTTCTCAGTGAATATTAATTAAGGAAGCTGTGGATGTCCACTATGGTCTAATTACTGTAAACTCTTGCAGGTACCAAAAGCAATGCTTATAGTGTTCTGTACAGCATGTGCAAATATTTACTTTGAAAAGAGATTACTCTCGTTCTTAATTTTCTTAGCATTGCTTAGAAACACACAGGAAAAAAAACCTACAACAGCTAACTGCTACTCTACACCAGATCAATATACCCCAACATATATTTAGGAATATACGTTATTATATTTAAAAATATCAAGTTCCTCTAAGCTGGTAAACCTAGAAGATTTTACATAGTGTTAGAGATAAAATATTAAAAATTCTGTTTCAACTCCACACACTTGACATCTGAATAGGAGTGATGTAATCAGACTATTTTTTCCATCAGTGAGACAAAATGTTGTATGGAACTAGATTTCTGAGGTTTTAAATAGAAAGTCATTTAACTCATATATACACAAAGTGTTCTTTCCAGAGATATTTACATGGCAAATATGTTAGAGGAGAACCACTATGACTAGATCTCTACAAGTACAGCATCCTTTCTGAGCTATTCTCTCTGCTGAAGGAATTCACAGAAGCTTTGAAGTAAAATATCTAGACAAGTACCTATATTTCACAGTAGGTAAAGAAGCCATTAAATTATAATTCAGCATAAGGTTTCTGGAAACAGCTACACAGTAGAGTTTTACATCCACCCCTCTTTTCCAGCATTGATGATGAAACTAAACCTGTTCTTAATCTGCGAGAGAGAGCAGCACACGTAAGGATGCCCACGTGCCATCCTAGTTCATCCTCCTCGATAGAGGCTGGTGAGCCGTTCCAGTTCTTTGCAGTTGTCCATAGCCATGGAGTCCGCTTTCTTCCGGAGCCGGTCGTCTCGATACACTTTTGCTGCATACAGTAATTCTGTTTCTTTAATGAAAGAAGAAAGGAGATTTTTCAGGTTAGGAACAGAACACTCGAGACACGATGCATTCCTTCTCAGGGCTGTCCAAACCACCTCACCCTTTTCCCTCTGAATGTCCCTGTCACAGGCTCATCCTCACTGGGGCTTCACCACCTCTTCATCTTGCTGAGCAGTGAACAAGGTGATGGTTTTCCTGGACCAGCCCATTACACACAGCAGTCCATAACTACAAAACCTACTTCTCTGGCAGGTATTTGTGTTAAGCAGCACAAAGACTCACCACACTCAGTGACCCTGCATGTTACAGACAGCTCTCCTGTCTCGTCGGGGCACCAAAGCCGCCCCGACTGCTGGGCCCACCACTTGGCTCACGCTGCTTCACCCTGCTGTGCTGAGGGGCTTGGAGCTCCCCGGGTGACACCGCCCTTCACCAGCCTGTCACTCGCTTGACATGGTTCAGAATTGTAATTCTGCACAATCTTTTTCAACCCTTCAACTTGGGATGGATTAACAAAATGTTCTTAAACGTCAGTCAACACTGGAAAGAAGATTTTAACTGTCAAACGGATCCAAAACACAACGCATTTTAAATCTATAAAATACAGACAAACTCCACTAGGGACTGCTTTTTCAAAATCAATCTGGGTGGTTTTCACAGCTTCATAAGTTGCAAGTAGCAATCAAAATGACAGACACAACCCTCAGTTTTTTCCCCTTTATACCAGTGCGAGATATTTCTCCAGCCACCATTTTTTTCCATTATTTGCATTTTTTTATAACAATCACTACTCTTATTTTTGTGAGCCATTTCATTACACTTCAGTATTTTAGTATTCATGTTTCTGACCTTAGCACCGCTGCCCTTCTAGCAGAGCTGCTCTCACAGTGCCCAAAAGGCTCTTACGCCTCTCAGTATCACAGTGATGCTCAGTATATATATAATATATATAGTATATAAAGTATAGGGCTGGCTCATAAGAAGAGTACACAACTGTAACAGATACTCAACAAAAACCGAAATACTGCCATGATAAAATTATGTGGAAGAAATTGGAGTTCTTGGCTTTTACCCTTGCCATAAGAGCTTTTTCTTTCCACTATAAATCATTAATCATTAATTTTCTGAGAAATGGCCACAGGCAATAGAACATGTTAAAAATGTGGATTATTTGCAGATGGTTATTAGGCCATTGAGTAAAACAGAAATTAAGTGATCCTAGCTGTGACCATCTGAGAAGTGGGAAACACTAGGAAACTTTACACTTGCTTTTTCATTCATATATATTCACAATAGGGTCACTTGATTCTAGCCTAACATAATTTTTCTTCTTTTTTTTTAAATAATAATAAAGGCTTTTATATAATTACACATAATTGCTTTTATACAATTACACCTAACAGTAAACTTACTTTGTTGCCTCTCCTTCCAACAGTTATTACGGATGTTGGACACATAATCCTCTTCCACACTCTTTTCCACTTTCTGTATTGAGACTCCTTTATATTCATTTCTAAAGTCCTTGTTGACGTAATAAATAACACCCAAGTTCTCTGTCTGCATTTTAATGGTCTGTCCTGTACTTCTGCAGGAGAGATAAGGAGAGACAGTAGATTTTTATCTATTTATTTATGGCTAACAGCATAAACATTTTTAAAAATATCATTATTAAAGAACAGGAGCATGTCACCGATTTTGCTATTTTAAGACAAGTAATGATATGAATGGCTGTATATTTTATTAGCAACTACAACATTTACATAGACAATAAACTGCCGTTTTTACTGGTAATCCCCAAAAAATCAACTTTAGTGAGACGCTGCCTTCTGCACATTAGGAATCAAGGATTGTGTGCAAAAATTTGGCAGAGAGGTGTTTTTAAGCATCATAACAGCTTAGTTGCCTAAGGAAACAACATCACAATCCAGAACTAGAAAACACCAAGAAACAAGAAAGGAGAAAGAAGCCCTTCTGTTGTGGAGCTGTGAGCTGTACGGGTCACAGAGAATCTTTAAAACAGTAATGGCCAGTGGGGTAAGCAGCCTGTTAGCTGTTTGAAAGCTTAACACTTCAATACATCTTTGATTTTTCTTGAGAAAAAGAGACTTTTATACCTTTCTGCATGAAACAGATAGTTTCTCTTCTGCCTCACAGACTATTCTGATAGTGAAACTATCTTATCATCTAGAACAAATTAAGGAACAGAGAATTTCTCTCGTATTTCTCTAGTTGAAATTTTCAGGCAACTTCCTCATCCTTGCTTCAAGCACTTTGCTTGCTATAAGCAGAGAGGACTCCTAAAATAGAAATAAGCCTTAACAGGGTTCAGGATTGGATTAAACATGCCCGAGATACAGGCTTTTTTGTGACATGCTATTTTTATGGGCCTCTGCCTCGTATTGGAAGCTCTTGTAAGTGCCAGTTACTGCTAACCTCCTTCTCCATGCCATTCCCACAGTGTGTTCTCAGTATCTACCTTGCAAGTTTTGTTTCCTTCCACTTCTGCTTCATCTGTGCTTTGTCTTCCTTGCCTTGCTGTGAAAAAATTCACAGTCTGACCAATGCAGAACTCCCTAAAATGCTTCCAGTGGCAAGAGATCACGGCACCTCACCCTGTTCCAAGCTAACACTAACTTGGCGTTACTTACGGTCTTGGATATAAAGCGTAGGGAGGGTTAGATACCATCAACTGGCTCAGTAAGGAAACGAGGATCAATACGATAATAGGCATCAGCTGAATGAACATAGAGAAGCCTCCCTAAAGAACAGAAGAGAAACAGACTTAATCTTAACCAGGACTTTATGCTTAAGCACCCAAAGCTGCTAAGAAAACTGACTACAAGCACTGCTGTAACCTGCAAAGCTGCAGGTTTGCTCATACTCTATGTTCATGTTTTATAATACACAGATATTATCAAATACTCAGATAGTATCACATCTGTGATACTATCTGAGCCTTCTAATACATGCACAATATTCACAACGTGCTGAAGCTACAAGAGCTCATGGGTTAACACACACACAATCACCAAATAAATGACTTTATCCAGTTATACAGCACTCTATTATTTGGTCTAATCTATACAGAGGTTGTAATTACATAGCATTGCATATAGCTCGTACCTAGGAGTGGCTATTGAACTTAAAATACAAGCCCTGCCTCAACTCAACTCTTAATGCAGACGAGGATTAGCGTGCAGGATTACTGACACAGTGGGTCACAGCTTGTTAGCGACATTCAAACTTGCACTTGCAAAAATGCACGATTTTCATCTTAAAAATGGCATGTGTTTTTACCAACCCCTAAGACTACCGCCTGCCCAAGTTTTAAAGCATGCAGCTGGCAAGCCTAAGCTCTGCTCTCCAGCACAGAGCTCCTCACAGTCACATCCCTGAGAACAACTACCAGCACATTTCCCAGCCCACAATTTGAAGTCAATGGCACTTCTACATACATCACCCCTTTCTTCTTCCCTTTCGTGCCCGCTCTGACGGTGCTGGTTGGGATGACTGTAGCCAGCGCGACCATTAGAAAATGAATGTACACTACCTAAGGGGAAAGAGAAAAACGTATTTAAAACATGTATAATGCAGCAAAGGGAAAAATCTAGAAGCCAATATAGGGGCAACAACACAGAGTAGTTAACATTATTGCATGGTGACACTTAATTCAACTTCAAGACGTACTGCAATTTCAGTCTTTTGAAATAAATATTTAAAGCTCTATAAACAATCAACTTATTTCATGTACTGTAAGGATAACTCCAAAGAAAGGAATTCACATTACTGGAATCTAGCAATATTTCAGAGAAAAATAAACTCTGATAATAAACCAAGTAGATGAGGACACATATTCTGGAGTAATTTTGTTGTTTTAGAATGGCACATTTAATGCCCCTCTGATCAAACCCCACCGAATACTGACGGATAATGTGATGTTGACAATACCTGTGGGAAACGCCCCTCCAAAGAACATGTTGAACAGATCTTCTGGAGTGATATCCGCCTCGCAGCCCCTGTGGAAGCTGAACCTGCCGTTGCTGGGGTGGCTGCAGGCCTGCTCCTCGCTGCCCGTCAGGTCGTACTGCTTGCGCTTCTCGGGATTGCTCAGCACCGCGTACGCGTTCCCGATTTCTGGGCAAGGAACAGCACACAGCCCCCGTAAATGACAGATAACAGCTATTTCCACACAAAAACTGCCATTTCCAAGTCAAGGACAGGCTGAGATGGATGTCCTTTTGCTACAAATCAATCATAGTACAACTAAACCCAGAAACATCTCTACCTATAGAGCAGCATAGTTTCCACCAAGTTTCCCACCAGTACCATCCAAAAGCTTTTTACTCTGTTGAACTAGGCACAGTTTTGTTCCTACTTGCAGTATTACTGCAAGAAACAGAAAAGAATAAAGCATTGCAATGAATATTCAGAAACGGGGTAACTGTAGCCCAGGATAGAAGTTATTATAGTCTTTTAAAATTATTATTATTTAGTAAATGGTAACTTGTAACACATCACCATGATTCCCTTTAACTGTTTGAATGTATTTTCATATATGCTGCTTAGTATTTTAGAGAATATAAATAACCAATGCTGTAATACGAAGAACAGAACCTGTGTGCGACAGGAATGTTCCTGATCACATGCCAAATTACATGTTCCTACGTTTTTTGAAATAACCTTAACGTTTGGAATGTCAGGCCTGGATGCTTGCCCTGGTACATTAATTAGTTTGTGATAACATGGCATTAATCTGATTTATGAAAGCAGCAAGAAGAAAACTTATATAGATGAACAAGGAAAGAATCAGTGTGAAAAGACCACGAGTTCTGCTGCCTTTATGAGAGTCAACAGTGGTTTCCCCCTAACCACTGTGCACAGATTTAGCTCCTTGAGACTTAAGGAAATTTTCCACTGACTCTCAGTAAATAATCTCCCCTCAGCCTTATCTTGGGCTTTATCTATCTCTTTCGGCTTTTCTTTCTTCCCCACTCCTTGTCTCTCTGACAAAAGCTTCTCTTTTGCAGCCAATTCACACAAGTCACAGGAATTGCATTTTTTCAGTTCCCAAAGGCCGTCAGGCATCACGAGATGCTGAAAGCTGCAGCACTAAAACTCAACGCCAACAAATAAGACTACAGCTCTGCACAGCTTGAGTTTTCAGCACGTTCCAATTGAAAAATGTTAATGGAGTCTTTGCTATATGATTTCCAGTTGACCTTAGAAGGTATCATTAGTAGTTGTAGGGAAAGGAAATCCAAAGAAATCAAGCTTGGTAAGTTAAATGGGGAGCAGGTTATACACTAATAATACCAAATACTGATATATTTGGGTACTGCTACTCCGCACAAGGACAAAAATAGTACTAAGTTTAGGGTTTTTTTTCCCCCCCAACAATTAAGAATTTAGAGAAACCTTATTCTCATGATAGCAAATGAAATAAGGAAACCACACTGTTCCAGTATGGTCCACAATTAAACTATGTGGTTGCCTGTGTTTGATTAGTTGATACCAATTCAAAACAGACATCCATAAAGATCAGTTTTCTTTAAATACAGAAAAATACCAGAAAGACTCCTCAAATGCTTGAAAGATTTTTGATCAAGTTGATAAAAAGATTTCAAGGGATTAAACATGATTTTGTTTGCATATATTTTGCAAGTCTGGAAATAACCTACAGGAAGATTGCTCAATATAACAGATGAGCAGCACTACCAAACCTCAAGATCTGAGTAGATGCCCTTGCCTCAGACCAAACTCCATGCTCTTCAACTGTGCCTATCCCTTAAAGGATTTTTTTTAAAATTTCAGCTATTATTATGGAACTGCTTTTTCTCAGGCAGGATGGTAACAGCTCAGATACCTTTAAAAGCTAGACTGAAGTGACAAATTTAATTGTTCATAAATTTCATCATCCATAAGAGAGACAATAATTTAAATATAAGAAAAATGCTACTTTTATTGCAGTTATTTTTAGTCAGCAAGATTCCTCTGCTACGTTTTATATGTACTGTGAGACTTCATGTCTAATTTAGAACCAAAAAGGGTGAGTTCAACAGCAGTACAAAACACTACCTTGTCAATTTTATAACAAGACAACCAATCAATGCAGATGAATTCCTTTTATTCTGCCACAGTTTGA
The DNA here is from genome assembly GCA_032353885.1 of Nothura maculosa. Classification (NCBI taxonomy): domain Eukaryota; kingdom Metazoa; phylum Chordata; class Aves; order Tinamiformes; family Tinamidae; genus Nothura; species Nothura maculosa. Next base: position 1,350,140 of record JAUBOD010000033.1, on the reverse strand, counting down.
TCATAAAGTTTAAGAAAGATGATATTTTACTTTTAAAAGCTTCTGTTGCTTCAGGTGCATGGTTTTTATCTGGGTGGAATTTCAAAGCAAGCTTTCGATAAGCCTTCTTTATGTCCTCCTCACCAGCATCCTTTGACACTCCAAGGACTTCATAGTAATTTTTACATTTCTTTATACTACAAAAGAAAATGAAATAAAATATTGTAACCAAAAAGATGTAACATGCGGGAGCAACGCTGCAGAAGAGGTAACACAGTGCATTGTACTGATCGCTAACTTTCAATATAAAATATACAAAATAAATTCACTCTAGAAATAAGAGAAATTTCATAATACACTAAATATTGAGTACATTAACTACTGTTCTCAAATTACTTACTAGATACATTTATTTTAATTTCATTCATATTGTAGAATCACTGCAGCTGTGAGAAAAGGTTTCAGTATGCAATTATTCATTTCCATTTACATAAACATTACTGCTAATACTACCCAAAACTAAGTTTCAAATTCACTTTGCAAAGCAAGCAGTTAGAAAGTTCTGTTACAGCTGTCAATAGCAGACACACTTTAGTGTGCATGATATCAAGCAATCAAACAAAAGTCAAGGCACTAAGACCATTCACACATTCACTGTGCAGGGAAACAGGGCATTCAAGAACATCTGCATTGCCAGAAATGCACCTGGGTGCAAAACAAAAACAAATGAACAAAAACCTTCTGGTAAGTGTTTGCAAAAACCTGAAGAAACAAGAACAGCTCCAGCAATTACATATTCAGTTCCAGTGCTCAACAAGTGGTCTAGAAACTCTGAGACATTCCTCCTAGAGACAGTCTCCCCCAGAAATGTGGGAATTATATTAAGTTACAACACCCAGAAGAGAAATGCAGCCCGTAGAGGGGCCAGAGAGGCCACTACTTCCATGCAGGCAGGAAGAACTGACCAAACCAATAAACACATCCTAGAGTTAAACCAAAACACCTGGGAAAGAGTTCAGAAACACAGAAAGAAAATAAAGCTGAATCAGAGTTGAACTGCAGAAATCGTATGCATTGGCATCTAGCGAATGCCAAGAAAAGATAAGGTGCAAGTAAGCATCTGATTCTGCACCCAGAAATATTCCA
>JAUBOD010000033.1:1275911-1299174 GCA_032353885.1 Nothura maculosa | reverse complement strand
AGCGGGATGAGGCATGGAAGGCACCGGAGCCTCTGCGGAGCGACACACACAGACAAGGGCTTGGTTCCTGCTCCTGCTCTCGGCTCAGGGCTCCCCAAAGCACCGCGTGGGCGGCCACCCTCAGTCTCCGTTGTGTGTGGGAAACGGTGCTTGGGTTTGTACCGGATTACAGGAGGAGTCAGCAGCAATGCAAGGAGGCTGATGCTGTTTAGAGTTGCCACCCTTTATTCCCCACAGTGCCCTGAAACAAAGGCAGGAAAACTCTTGGGATGTTCCCTGACTGGGGAGCTTGGTACAGAAAAGGAACTGTAACACAAGCAGATGTCCTTCTCTTTACAACCACTGCCAATACAGCACATAAGACAAGGCATCAGTTTGTCAAACTAGATGTGGATTCATCTGGGTTCACAAGGGCACCAACCCTCCCCACGTGGGCTCGGACACGCAAGGGACACGGTGCTACCTCGGGGCACGGAGCCCTTGCCAGAGAGGTTCTCCATTCCCACAGCTCTGCTCACATTTCTGCATGAAACCGAGACACTTACGTGACTACTGGACCCCCATCAGAACCTGGTTCCTCACAGAGACAGATGAGGACCAGGGATCGCACACTCCGCACCAGGCAAGACTCATTCACAACCAGGCCCCTCACCCCAGCCCAGGGCGCAGCCGGCCCCAAACGCGCAGCTCATTCCCGAGCGGATGGGATCGTATGTGGCCTGCAGGGGCACCAGCCCTGCCCCACGGCAAGCCCCGGCCCCACGGGGTCTGTGTCCTCCCTACAGCCCCAGCCCCACAGGGTCTGTATCCTCCCTGCAGCCCCTGCCCCACGGCAAGGCCTGGCCCCACAAGATCTGCAGCCTCCCTGCAGCCCCCCAGCTGAGCACTGCTGCTGCTCCCAGCCCATCTCAGCAGGAAAGGCCATGACAGGGGCTCTGGCTGAGCTGGCACAACATCATCTCATGCCCAGCTGACTTCTCTATTTGTATGAACTGGCAGGGTATTTTTTTTGATTAAGGATGCTTTTCTTTCATATCAAACAGATACAAAAGAATCCCAATCCCAATGTGCTGTAGACTCCTCTGGTAGGGACAGCACCGCGCTGCTGAGGGAGCCCTTTCCCCATGGCAGTGCCCAGAGGCCATCAGAGATGTGCTGGAAAGAGTCAAGACCATAAGTTACCGACAGGAAGATAAAGTTATTGTCTAGTGGGTGACTTCCTTCTGCAAAGCAAAGACCAATTCTCCAAGAGCAATTTTCTCTCCCTACCATTTTACTGGATTTTGCCTTCCTATTTTCCTTTAACAGGGGGCTTCAACCCCACTTCGCCTTTTGAAAAAAAAGACAATGTGTTTTGGCATAACACAAGTTTGGCATAACTTTGCTTCATGTTACCAAAGCTATGGGGAACTTTCAAAATAAGCTGTAAGAAATGAAGACATGAAGAAGCCCTTTCAAGAAAACAGCCATGAGGACCCCACAATAATACCATTTGTTGCCCTCTGCCCTGATTGCTAAGCAAGAAACACCCACTGCTGCTCCCGCAGCACAGACACCGGTGTCCATATCTCGGGATATCTACATGATGCTGGGAGCCAAATGGACACGGCAGCCTCAGAAACATGTCAGGGCAGCCCCATAGGACCTCATTCAGGTAGAAAATAAGCAGTGTGGGGAGCAAGAGACCCATTTGTTCTCAGAAATAGGCACTTTTAGCTGCAGGGAGCTCATCATCCCAGGAGAGCTTCCACAGAGGCAAGCACTTGGGGAAGGGGTTTCCTGAGCTCACCTTCTAGGCTGGATGCGCGGATCCGGGCACCTCTGCTCCACAGCTCTCCTCACAGGGAGGAGCAGAGCCAACCCCAACCACCCTGAGATCGGCCCTTAAGTGATTCATGGCACCTGGTATCACCTCATCCCTCCCCTCTGCATCAGCTGTGTGATTCATTAAGGCAATCCATTAAGTCCCAGGTGTTAAGACTCTTTCTAATTATTATTACTTTTTTTTTAATATGGTGACAGCTCTTCTGCTGAACCCCCTCATGTGACACCTTCCTCTGACCAGGGAAGCGGTGGGATTACAGCCATGTACTCATGGTGTTTGTGAAAAGAGCACAAAGGCATCTGGGTGTGATCAAAATAAGCTCCCGCGCGCAGCCCCTTGGGCCGGCCTGGGGCCCTGCACCGAGGAAGGGGTCGGCACGCGGCACCTCTGGCACCTGCATCGAAGCTGTCAAAGAAATTCCTTGCAAGTGCAGGAGCTGGGAAAGGCTGGAACTGCAGGGAATACCCAGCCCATCTGGTGCTCCTGGGCTCCTAGCAAATGCTTCTGACCAGCTCGTAACCGCGGCACATGCAAAACGCTCAATTACTGTTTCTTAGAAATACCCAAATTATCTCCTAGAGCTGGAGACTGACACCACGCCGTCTCTGCGGCGCTACGCGCTGCTGAATTTCTGCTGTCTTATTCTTTACAGGTTTGCACTGCTAATTGCATTGCATTTTAATTGGTTAGCAAGGGCAGAGCGCCAGCCCCGGGGCAGCGCGGGGGGTGATGATGGTGCACGTCAAATTACCACCCAAAGGGCCGCCAAACAAAAAGCAGAACCGGGGGGCAAGGAGAAAGGAAGGCAAGAGCGCTGCATTCATTAAAAAATAGGCAATCCTGTACAAAAAAAAAGTGTCCTGTGGATGTAATAAGAAAGCTGGAAGTTGTTAGAAATAATAAAGAGCACAACAGTGCAGTTGCTCTTCCATCAAAAAGCGCCATGTCTGACAAAAAAATTTAATGCACTGTTGAAAGCAGAGATGAAAAACAGTAAAATGCTCCTTTCCTGCAGAACCCTGCTTTCCCTCACCGATTTACTTCTGGGGATGGCAGAAAGGTATCGTCCCTGCCCATGCCTGAGTGCTGTGTTTGCGCCGCTCAGCGCCGTTGCCTGCAGTGGGGCTCCCAAGGCTGCCACGCGCCGGCAGGAGACGCGGATGCACCGAGGCACCTCAGGTGCCCGCGCGGCCGCCCCAGCCCTGCCGCCAGCACGCTGCCCCCACGGCATCTCCTCTGCACACAGCGCGTCCTGGCGCGGCCCACGTGTGGGGCGGCAGCAGCTCCTGCGTGTGGGGCAGCAGCTGTGGGGGGCAGCAGCCGTGTGGGGCAGCAGCCATGGGGGGTGAGCAGCCATGGGAGGCGAGCTCGGGGGCACAGGAGCCGCGGAGGTGCCCGGGCTGCGCGCGCTGAGCCTTCCCAGAGCTGCTCTCTCATGTCAGCCACGTTCACCGGGGTTAATTAAAGCCTGTGTTTTATGGATTGCCGTTGGCTACAAACTGGAAGAAAAAAGCCTCAACTGGGAATCAATAGAATAATCTTTAAGCTCATTTATTTTATTAGATATAGAGCCCTAATTTGAGGAAATGGAGGGGCTGTAATTAATGGTGCTAGAAAGGTCCTGAGATGTGTGTTCAGGGCCTCTGCAGAGCGTTCTGCCTGTGGCCATCCCACATACGGTGCTGGAATTCCGCTGCACCCGGGCAGCTGAGCAGCCAGGCTGGATCAATATCCCCATGAGCCAAAGCCAGGGGCTCTGCGGAGCTACACAAACTGAAAGGTGATTCAATAGCTAATGTGCTTTGTTACTCACTCTTGGCAAAATTTAAGGGCAGGCTGCAAACCGCACTATGCTGCAAAGGGGCCTGACCTGCTACCACAACAGCAGAGCCAAGAGCTGTTGGTAACTGAGCCATCCTGGGCATATTCCACATGCCCACCTCGCTCCAGAGCCTGCTCAAGGTACAGGCTGTATGTAGTGCTTCCCACAGCAAACAAAGGCCCTTTAAGGATTTTTTTAAACTATTATTTAGGCCCTTCTATGAGTGGTGCCATAAGCAGCCTGTAAATAAATACCCCTGCCCACTGACTCCTGGCTGCCGGTGGCCGGCTCAGGGTTCATTCCAGGCACTTCCAAGTCCTTGCTGAACTCCCAGCAATGCAGCAAAGCCCAAAGGCTGTGCCAGGAACACAGGGCATTCCCGGGTGAGCGCCCCTATGCGAGCACTGCCCACAGCTGGGGGGGGAGCCACGAGCCCCTGCCTGCTCAGGGCACCCCCAACGCTGCCTCATCCGAGGCAAGAAAACGACCCACAAGTGGAACCCCCATCGGAGGAGGGCCCAGGGCTGCAGCGCTGGGACTCACCCGTGCAGAGCCAAACGGGATCGTTCCCGGCCCGAGGCACTTCTGGGGCAGGACACTAAGGCAGACAGAGGGTCTCTGAGGGAGGGCATGAACAGCTGAACGGCACCTGTGCTCAAATAACCACAGTGATGAATAAAAGCTCAAATAACCAGAACAATGAATAAATAAAAGCACAACTGGCTCACCAATAAGTTATGTAAGACTACCCGCCAAATGTGCAAAAATACTGGAATGCTTACAAAAATTAATAAGCAGCTGGCAGGATTTTTAAAAGCACCCAATTCCTGCCTCTTCAGCCCTACTTTTGAGAAATAAAATTCTTACTTTTTTTCTATGCTATTTTCCCATTTCTGTATCTTTTTCCTGTGAACAATGATTGAAGCATTTTTCCTTCCAGCAGTTTCTCTTTGATGTGAGGCCAAGAGGCTGCGGCAGGTAGCACCTTAGAGCAGCAAGTCAACTACCAAGACACAGCATCACAGCATGTTTTTTTCTCCTTTAGTGCCAACCCCTTTTGTTCAGCACAAGCTCCAAAATCCTCATGTGATGCCCGCATTTGGTCACTCAGAACATGGCAAACCCAGGAGCACCTAGAAGGAATCTGAGGGAACTTTTCCGCCCCTCAAGACAGTGATTCCCTTAGCACACTCCTCCCCGAGCCCGCTTGCCACACTGAGCAGCAATGAGGCTCGGAGCACAAGGGCTGGAAATGTCTCTCCAGGCTGTTCTCACAGTTACTGCCTTTCTGCTGAAATAATCTGTAATTTAATAGATAACAATGCTAACATTTTACAAGGACACTGGAGGCCCTGCAGACAGCGCTCCATCGGGAGCAGTGGCCTCGCTCACACTCTCTTTAGGACCAAATGTTCCCTTTCTCCTGCCCACTGGAAAACGCGGAGCAGGAGGTTTTGCCCAGGGGGCTTCTGCACAATTACTCCTATTTAGGAACACATCTGCCCCACTACCCTTCAAAAGCAATTCAAACCATTGTTACAGGGTGCTTTTAACTCTAAATAAGTGGGTATGGCCACTGCAGATGACCGTAATTAAGGTAAGTATTAATCTTTCTTATTTAAGGTAATGATTATCTTAATTAAAGTAATTATTAATCTTTCTTATTACTAAAATAAAGATTTTAAACTGGTACAGTTGAGTTTATATCTGGATGTGGAAACATCTCTGGGCCTTCACCACAGGCTGCTCCAGCTATGCCTGGGTATGCAGCCATAGCAATATTACTATATCATTAATAGTGATGACCTCTATCCTATAGAAAAGGGAAGACTTTTGGCACAGTAAAGCAAAATAATAACTAATTAGTGCTGCTTACATTGCTGCTGTTACATTGCTGCTTACATTGATGCCAAAGCACTTGACGATACCACAAGCTGTATCAGAAGAGTGCTGCAACTTCTGGGCCAAAACGTGTCTCCAAAAATATCTGACAATTTAAGAGGAAAAAAGAAGGAACAGCTCATTTCAAGGAAAAAAAATATATACTGAATATGCTAACTTATAAACAGACAAAAATTGATTGTTCAAATTAAAAGTAGCTTTCTGTTTGGGAACGCTACCACTGAGCAAGGCATGGGTCACATGTAAAATATTCATTCTGAAATGTAAGATTTATAGTTTTTAATGCATGATTAGCTAACCTTACTGACATCAGATCTTTGATGAAATATCAAAACACTCAAAGTTTTTACTGTATTTCGAGACACAGATATATTTCACACTAGTAAGTGGGCCTCCACACCAGCATGGCCATGTGTTTAATGTCTATGTTACACTCCAACAGCTAGAATCAGGTATTTTTCCCCATGCCAAGTACGACTGAGATAAAGTGAAAAAAAGTTATTTCTCATGAAATCTGAGCCCCTTGGACTTTACTTATAGTAGCTGATGATACCTGCTTTATTCTTGGATTACAACACATGGAACAGAACCATATATTTGACCTAAACACTCGTTTACATACTAAATCACGAACTTCTTAGTAGAGCCAGTTAAATTACCTCAGTGTGGGCATTTTCATTCTAAATTAAAGTGAACATCATTCACTTCTACAGTAAACTATGACAGAAACAAAAGACCACTACATTCAGATTTATTTGAATTCCAGTGGAAAGTGTTTTAAACATGCAAATTCCCTTTCCTAGAATCCCCAACTAGACAAGTCTCTTGTGTAGGACCAAATTTGCTTTTGGTTTCTATTTTGGCCATGCTGGTGACCAGACAACTCAAGTGCATCTTGCTGCAAGTGTTGCGCCAGAGGACTGGAGTCGGTTTTTGTTCTTTGCTTTTTCATCTCCTCGAGCCATTTCATGTGCTGCATTTTTTTTTCTGCTGTAATAACTGAGTTCTCTGTACAGCCAGTTTGTTACCTCCTATTAAATCTAATCCCAGCCTCTCTAGCTTTGCGGAATAACAAGTTCCAAATATTCTTCCAGATCCTTTCCCTGTTTCACAGACAACCCTCCAGCATATCTCAGACTTCTCGCCTCCACATAAACTTCAGTTCCCTCCAGGTCTTTCAGAAGGACAAAGGACATCATATGTTTCCTTCACCACAAAGGTTGCCTTTAACCCTCTGTTGCCTTGAGGGTTAAAAAAGACACAATTTGGCATTTCTGGTAACCACTAACCAAAGCTCCTTTCTTGTACTCTCCCCCACGGGCACTTTTTGGTACATTTTTAAACCGTTGGAAGAGAGCTTGGTTTTCTGCCATACCCTTTATCATGAAAAGCCCAAACATAATTTCTTATCATGGTGTTTTTCACTCTCTTGGTACCAAGATTTGCAGCAAACCCTGTTCTCTTGCCATCATCTTTTGTATGGGAGTTTTCGGTACTCCATTTTCCATCCCCTGCCTGTCTTCTGCAGAGCCTAATGCTCCCTCTCCCACCACAATAACCAGTGTATCTGATGTCTGTTCTTCAGGACTTGCTATGAGTTCACCTGATGCAACAGGAACGCACAGTGATGTCTGATACTGGCATTGGATATGGGGAAGCAATTGCATTTGGGAAAAGAGAAAAATAAAAGCCTCTTAATAAAGAGAGTAACTTTTAATAGGTAGTTAATTTTACTTGACACACACTAGCAGTTTCCAAACAAACTTTACACAAATATATTTATTTTCATAATGTTTCTCTGCTCTTTTCTACTGTCCTTTCAGTAGGGTTCAACATGCTACTACATAAAATATATATGTACATATATATATTTTAAGTGTCACAAAAAATCCACAGTGATTGCTTTTCTTCGTGAAACACTTCAGCAATCAGGAATGAGGACAGGTGTAGATGCTAGCTAATGTATTTTAGATGTGCTGACCTTTCAGAAGTAGCATCAAAGACTCCTCTGCTCCTGAGCAATGCCGGTGATCCAGGCATACCTGAAGGGACCCTAGAAGTGCAGCTGCAGCGCGCAGCACTGCGGCTGGCTCCCCATCTTTCACGGAGCTTCATCAAAAGCTTCACCTCGTGCCACTGGGACAAAGGATTAGACCCACAAAAGTAGAAATCAGAGCAATGGGCCAGCATAGGGACATCCTTGTTTAGAAAGATGAACTAACAATCTGCTCAAACTATTACCAGGCAGCTAAGGAAATTTTATTAGTGAAGAGAAGGAAATTGGAGAGACAAGACGAGAGGTTCCTCAAAAGCCCAGTAGCAAAAGTTCGGATTATTCTTCAGGAATCCCTGGCTCTTGATCCTGTGTTTACACCACTAATTGTCTCCTCTTCATTTCCCAATAAATCAGTGGAGCTTTTCAAGAGCCTACCAGACTCCACGGATTGAGACTGAGCAGATGCTCTTGTTAACATAATTCTCAAGCATTTATACTTCTAGAAGAGCAGGATACATGCAGGTAGAAGCACTCCTTGATATTTCTGAAGTGCTAGCCCCGTATAAATTAAGATAGGCTGTAATAATTATTTGAAGCATTCTTCAGGCTTCGATAGTTATTAAATAATGAACAGGAATCTCATGCATTACTCAGAACATAAGGAAGAAAGCTTGTCTGTAAAGGTGTTTATCACATTGATCCCTACTGTGCACCACAAGCTACAGAGGAGACTACAAGTATATATGGCACACGTACTGCGGGGATTAGCCAAAGAACAAGTGAAAATAAACTATATTGCTGCTACATTACAAGGACCATATTCAGCAATTTATAGAACATCAAAGAACCTCAGTGTCAGGAATATTCCTCCTCTTCACAGAAAAAGAAACTCACACTTCAGCATTTCATCCAGGCATCCCCTCCTGTAAACATTTGTGACAGGCAAAGCAAGTGCTACATTGAGGAGCCGCATGGAACCCAGTGAATTAGTTTTTGAGCTGGCAATTTGGCCAGGACCGTTTCAAGGGTCAGGCCCTGCTCGCATTTTGCTACATATGATTAAAAGAACCCTATCTACCAAAAGTTCAACAAAGTATATTAATGTACTACCTCCTATGTGCATAGAAAACATTTTAAATAATTACTAGCCAAACTTCACCTGATTTTAACATTATCTTCAGTCTTCTTGCATGTTTTCCTGCTTATACTATATGCAGAAATAATAAATACATAAGATATACCAGTTACTAAGCCATCAATAAAGCACATCATTCCAGAATGAACAGGAGGCATTTAAGGTTTGGATGTAAAGAGCTGGCCATTAACACAAGTGTCCTGTCTGGTCAGAAGCTTCAGCTGCTCCATCTTTCCTGTGAAACTGCAGCTTTGCTGGGAAGTTCTTCCACACAGTGATAAAACAGGCTACTTCACATCTGAAATGACAACAACATCCCAAGATTATTGTTCCAGGAAAGTTATTTAGGACCATAATGGTAAGTTAAAAAGATGAACAGGGTAAATCCTACACAAAGCAGCCATCGGAGAGTAAATTGATTGTCCAGGACAAGGTCCTACACTCACAGAATCAGCTCTGGAGTTTTGAGTCACGTAAGGTGAAATTGTGTTCTGCTGCTCCAATTCGAAGGGCCAAATAGCTTATTTTGTCCCTACTGCTAGCATCAGAAAAATTCAGTGTGGTAACAAGAGCAGTGTGTGTTCTAGTGGAAATGAGAAAGGGCTGAAAAGGTCAGAGATGTTTTACACAAGTCTCTTGTCACCTTTACTGCTAATCAGATCTCCCTTAGTGGAAGCTGATGGGACCTGTTCTAGGGGTGCTTCACCACAAAACGTTGATCCAACGTTGCTGCTGATCCTGGGCCCAAACACAGCTGCCTCAGCTCGTGCCAGGCCCACCCTAACACAGGCTCCGATACCTCATCCTCAGACCCCCTTTCTCATCTGCCTTCTCCCCCAGTTCCCTGCTCAGGCAGGGCCCTTCCAGCAGGACCTTTCCCATCGGCACTGCCTCCTCTGGCAGTTCTCCGTGCCAGCAACCAAGGATTTTCAGCTGTAAGAAAGCACCTCAATAAAAGTGCTTGAACTTGTATCATGTGAAATGGACAGAGACATTTCAGGAAACCAAAGAAGGCTGAACACTTCTGGGTATCAAGTGTACTCTTATAGGCAATGGCCTTAAAAAAAATCTGTTGCTTCTTGCACATACAAAAGGCAAATTACTTCGGCAATTACACTCAGGAAACGAACATTTAAAAGTCAAAGCTAAAAATCTGTGTCTGTAAAGGTCTGCTTCTGTGAGGTGGCAGGTTCTTCACTTGTGTTGACTTTATTAACCTCAGGTTATTTGGGATTCTTGTTCATGACAGTTGCCCAAAATGAGCTTTTTAAAGTCATTGCCACTTGAGGCTGACACCAATAGAAATCACTGCTTTCTCATGTAAGCCATTTTTAGCTCCTTTCTTTAGTTACATGCCAAAACTTTATATAATGTTTTATATAACTTCAAATATTAACTTTTTATATTTTATAATAATAAAACATTAACTTTTATATAACTTTAAATATTAACTTTACAGGAAGTAAGACAAAAAAAAATGAGCTCACATATTTATTACTGACGTGCGAAGAGGAGTCATCACGCTGTCGAGTTTTATTCTTCCCCTGAGATGAGTGCTCTCCTAATAAAAAAGAAAACACATCTTGGGTCAGTTAAATATATAAAGAAAAGACAAATGAGTCTAGCAGGAACACATCACAGAGCACTGTGCAACTTAGTCAGTCTCCTCATCAGACATACTTAACAAGCAAAATCTATCCACACAACAGCTTTTCACATCTCTCTTGGTAGTTTATAGCTTATTCCATGTACAATTTGCTCTCAGACAGTACTGTAATACCAAAAATTACTTTCAAGTAGGGTCTGAAAAGGTTCGAAAGTAAGTTTTAAATTAATTTTAGACTACAATTGTAGCATTAAATTATAAAAAGAAAAAGATACATCTATATAATATTTTTTTCTGTTATCACTGACAGTAGTTCAGTTCCTCCAAAGTAGGAAAATGACCATTTAACAATTCAGTGTGTAACTGCAGACAGCTCTCACTCCTCCTTCCCTGCAGAAGCTGGGCTACTGCCAGCATTTCCACATGTACAAGTACCCCTTCAGATGAGGACATGTCTACAGTTGTCCTGTTTCCCAGCCTGTGTACCAGGTACATCAGTGGGACAGCTTTGCATCACAGATATTGGTACAGAACGGAAAAGGGAATCACAGCCCCAGAGGTGACAGAGCCCCCTTTAAAGGGACATTAGCTCAGTGGAACCCAAATACACTCAGAAAAAAAAGCCCATTGGCTCTCTGCTCACCTGTGAAAAATAGTTTAATTCCCAGTACATACACGAGATGCAAGAAAGTGAAGAGATACACTAAATCCTAGCAGAAGTATATTTGTATTCAATAGTTTGCATACAATATATAGCCTGGGGTTGAAAAATTATAAAGAAAATTAGGAATACAACAAATTAACTGATTAGGTATTTAATTAATTAGCAGTCAAAATAAACAGTTGCATTCCATCAGGAAGAAAACAGAAATGTGTAGTCAATAGTTTTCAGGTAGCTTTTCTTGACCGCCATCTGGGCTGTTTCATTTAATGCAGCCTTGCAGAGATGAGTAGAAAACTTGGTATCCAAAGGGAGTCTATGAGAAACACTGGAAATGCTTTAACAATAAAGTGCTGAAATTGTTTTCACTTCCAAGTGTTCAATCTGGGATAAAATTATTTCAGAAACATTCTAAAAATGTCGCCAATTTAGTGCTTGAGAAGTTTTGATGATGTTATATTTCAGCTGAAAATCCTTTCAGCAACTACTTCAACAATCTACTTCATAAATTTAGAGAAAAAAAGAAAGCACCTTTTTCTAGCAGACAAAAATATATAAATATTTCAAAAGGATCGACACATTTTGGTAGGTTTTCATTAGATAAAAATACGCTTTTTAAAAGGTAAAGAAGACATACCAGCTTGAATACTTGCATAGTTTTATATTAACAAAGCAGTCAGATTTTCAAGAATTGTCCTCATTTTTTATTTTCCTTTCTTCTGTAGAAGAAAGCTATTGCTCCTTGCTTCTTGCTCAATATAAAGATGTAACTGCTTCAATGGGGTGCAAAAGGGGGAAATTTGAAAAGAACAAGTAGGGAAAATTGACTGAAAAACATATTACTGTTGAAAAAAATTCAATTGCTGCAGAAGTATCATTATTTTTTTATCAGTTCCACTCTCAGCTGGTAACTGAGCTAGAAAGGAAGCAGACTTGCAGAAGAAGATCCATAGTTTTTACCACAGAAAAAATAACACTTCTAAGATCATGCTCTAAAGCCAGTGCAGCTCCCTAGATAACTTTCCATTGCCTTCCCAAAGCCAATAGGCTTTGGAGCAGGATATAAAATGCGTGAGGTCAGGCTTGCTACAGAGAGCAGACTGCCTGATCCGTACCTATGGATCCATACCTGGGGGCTCTAGCCGTGGTGAACCTGTCTTATGGTCATACCAGGGAACTCAACACACACAGACGGCTACGTTCCCTACCTGCATTCCTGGTGGTATGTGGACATCCCAGGGAATATATTAAGGATATACGCCTTCAATACTGGGGGGCATTAGTGTCCTCTAGTTATATTGGGGAATGTCTGCTAGGAGTTTGACATAAAGGGTTAAATAGCTCTATGCAATTTTGTCCCTGTTGCCTGTGCGCTCCAGAGCCACAGTTTGTGGCAAGAATTCTGGGATAAATCTAAGTTATTGCTGCTCTATGATTGCTAATGCATTTGAAGGTATTAGCATTACAGAGTCTAAGGTCATTAGTGCCAATTAACTCTTCCATGATGAAGACAGAAGGATCATATTCGGGAGAGGAAATGGGCACGCAGGCGCTCTCTGACCAAAAGCAACGAGGGAGCAACGGCTTTGGGCACAGAACTGCAATGCGCCTTGAGACCACTCCGAGTTGTCTAGATCAGTTTAAAACCTGGTGGCTCTGCAGCTTGATGCTGTGCTAAATACCCAGCTGCAAAACACAGAGCAAATTCAGAATAACCTTCAGGTTACTTGCAAGTGTGAAGACATTTCCATCAATTCAAAATAGCCTTGACTGGTAGAAATAAATTCCAAAACTGTGGAAAACTCCTCCCCAAACCCTCATTCCCTAAAAAGTGTGGATTAGAGCTTGTTTCCCATAAAGGAAATGGAAAAAAAACCAAACAATTTTTGTGTTTAGTGTTTTGTTAGAGCAGATGATATGTTAATTGATTGAAAGAACTGTTTAGCACTGAACTGTGAGGCCAATGGAGAAAACACATCTTGCCTAAAACCACTATCTTTCCAGTATTTCCACAAGCAGCGGTGCTACTCAACCAGGCTAGATAGATTACTCACACACTTTAAAGGCCAGGCCAGTTGAGGGAGAAAATGTATAGTTATATAAAGTACATAAAGTTATGTATATAGCATAAGAGATATACAGCAAAACTGGAGAAAATTTGTCTTTTGGTGATTGTAGATGGTGCATTTAAGGAGGGTGAACTTAAAACTCTAGCAGCACCTACCAGTAGATGAAAGTTACCAGGACAGGCTGGAATCACTCGCTTTTCCCACTCTAGCTGTGCAGCATGTAGCACTAAGATAGCCTACAGTCAGTAAGTTCAATTTTATTGGTAGCACTACAATAGCAATAATTTTCTGGTAACACATGGAAAATTCATTGCAAGCCTCTCTATTCTGCTAAAGTAATTGAGTAACATTGTGAAAAGCAGGAGATTAGGGACCTGGCAAAAATTATTCGGCACAGTTAAGCAAATGCTGTCATCTGCACAGCTGTGAGTGCAACGTGACCCCTTTTACCTGTGGTCCTGCCTTGGGACACCTCTCCTGTTGGACTAGGAGTGGAGGGCTCACATAGACTAGCAGAGGGCAGTGAGAAGCCAACCTCATATAAATCACGCACTTCTACAAAAACTGAAAGAAATGATGCACAGGTTGAGAAAGAGGCCTTAGGCAGAGTATCTGGAAAATGAAATTAGACTGATACTGACATGGAAATTACATTTAACATGCAATTGCAAAACCTTCTAGTAAGCTTTTCTTGTTCCTCTCATGCCCCAATGTTGCATCAATCTGTTGATTTTGCTCTGAAATAGAACTGTAAGCACAGACACAGGCACAACAAAGTCTCTAAACATTGCTGTAGGCAGATCTATACCACTATACTGTATACAGATCTATACTGCACTATCTGTACTATATACAGATCTATAGCTGAACTACCAACTTACTATGGCAGGATGTCATAGATCCTAGAAGGAATAAAACCAATTCCTGGAAGTAAAAGCCACTGAGGACAAATAAGCACACAATTCAGGTAAACTTCAAGGCACAGATTGCTGGAAGACTCCTGTATTGAGGACGTATTCCTGTCCATCCTCCCTAGTTTTTATTCTTCCCTTGATGTCTCTGGCTATTTTCCATGTGAAAAGAGAGAGCCCTGTAGCAGCTCCTGCAGCGGAGCAGTGCTCTTTCCTTAGTGGCACTCCTGGAGCACTGCCCTTGGAGCCGGACAGCAGATCCACCGAGCGTGGCTGAGTGGGCAGTCTGGCACGGGGCACAGTGTCTGCACGCACCCTCCTGCGAGCAGCTGTCACCCTAACATGGGTGATGAGGATGGCGTTCCAAGAAAATTCCCTGTTACTCGCTCTCGGGCCTTACATATACTTTTAAAATGGCCTGGGAGTACAGAGAAGACTCTGCA
This sequence comes from Nothura maculosa, assembly GCA_032353885.1. Lineage (NCBI taxonomy): Eukaryota > Metazoa > Chordata > Aves > Tinamiformes > Tinamidae > Nothura > Nothura maculosa. The sequence continues at coordinate 1,284,804 of JAUBOD010000033.1, read as the reverse complement.
AAGTTACAAGATTTAACTGGGCAAGTAATAGTATGTTAATTTATATATATATATATATATAAAAATTATAAATTTTATATATATATATATATATAAACGTTACATATATACACAAGCATCCCAATGCTTGTATATGTGGATTAACTATGGGGCTTATAACCAGCTGAAATTAGAGACTAAATAAAAGGAATTCTGAAATTCTCATTTTTTGGTCTCATGTTTATAGAAGGCTGTTGAATTAATGTCACTTAAAAAAAGTTTTTCCCATCTGATTCAGAAGCTGAATGCATTATTCAGACTACACAACAAAAGTAAGAGAATTACCAGATCACGTTAGTACAGAAAGTCTTTGACCTGGACAAAGGCCATTTCGAGTTTAGTGGGAAAGCTGGAAGAAGGAGGACATAAGAAATTGGCTTTGACATACAAGCAGGTTGTACAGCATCACAGATAACATTGTCTATAGGAAAAACCAAGCGGTACTGTTACTTCACTGTAATATCTGCTGCTGAGCAATTGTTCGTAAGTGCCAGTCTGCTGGGGAACAAAGAATGACCATAAGTCTTTTGCTCTGAAGAAAATATGATTGCAGAGACTCGAGTTTTATAAAAGTATAAAACTGCCTCTGCAGAGGGATTTTTAGAGGGGATCTCAACGCTTCTCTCCTGCAATGTGACGCGGCGCCAGGGAGCTCCTTACACCTGCAGCCTGAGGAGCCCATGCGGCCCACGGCGCTGCACATGGCGCCAAAGGAAACACTCGGATGGAGGATCCGGGGGTACCTGCTGCCGAATGTCCTGCAGGAGGCAGTTCTCCCCATCCAGGGATACATCAGGAAGCGGCAGGCTGGGAAGCCAGCTAACGCTCCACCAACATAAGCTTCACCAGAGCCTCAGCAGCCTCCCATTTTAAGAGGCTGTTTTAAAACCTCAAACACACACAACTCGCAGACTAAGTTAGAAATATAACCGCAGTGAAGGGGGGCAGCATGTGCTATTTAATCTTTGGACTACAGTTTTGACCAAAAGTCTCAGTCACAGGTGTGATCAGTCAGATCTCTGTGGTGCAGATAAACACAAGGCAGAATCGAGTAGATAAACACAAGGAGCTGAGCAAGCTTATTCTCCAACTTCTGTGAAGAAAGAAACTACAACTTCAGGCCATTATACAACATAAGGTTTAAAAAGAATGCAAGATGAGAAATGAGAAAGAAAATGAAAGCAAATCAGGTACTTGATCTCTTTGTTCTGGGGGGGCCCTTTTTTAGGGAGCAGCTTCTAGGTTTTGTACATGCAGGCAGGGGAAAAAAACAGGACACTGAAAGTACCACTCATAATAGAAGAAATAATCAATGCTATATTCTCAGATTAGTAGGAACATCAGCTCTTACCACTCCTAAGCACACAGCACAACAGCAGACTGCTCTCAGCTGACCTGCATGGCTTATCTTGCACGCAAAAGCAGGAGGGGAATTTTCCATGACAGAGGGGCCTGACCTGAAGACCTGCCTTCTTTCCCTGATCCATCCTGGACAAAATGCGTGGAAAGATGAAACTACTAATGTACGTTGAAAAAGGTCCAGGGTGGAACATGCCCCGCATAGCTGTCCTCCCTCTGGCGAGTCGAAGTTTTCATGGTTTGAGCCCCAAGTGCTTAAAAAAGTAAGGTAAGAATGCAAAGTTTTCTTACCTCTTTAAACAACTTGTCCACGCTCAGATGCGTTCAGCACAAGAGCAACCAGGCCCACTGATGCCAGGGGGAATAACGCTTGGCCACAAACTCCAGATTTGTCCTAATCTACTATAGACAAAACTGTGGTTTGATGTGTGAGACAGAATAATTAAACATCTCAGCATCAGGAAATTCATGGAAAGTGATGATCATCATACCATCATTCAACCAAATCACCTGAGAAAACCACAGGATTGTGAACACAGACGAATGTTCTTAACAAGATGTTGAACTTCACGTGCAGCCCTGTAGCCTAAGTAAGTTTCTGTGCTGAATGACCATTTTTTCCCTCATTCTGTGATGATTTCAATGTTTGCTCACTATGTACTATACGGTCACCAACAACTGACACCAAATGTTAGAAATCCTTGAAGCCTGTGCTTCAGAAGGAAAAGGCTTCAGAAATTCACAAAGTGCAGAGGAACATCATGAACCGCTGTAGACACAAACCAAGCTCCTCTCAAGAGTGACTGCAGTCATGGGGTCAAAAACATCTATGTTACAAACTTCCACTTACGCTCAAGGTGGGTAGATTATCTTGTGCAAGAGACACCACCAAGAAACATGTTAGGAAAATCTACAGGCTAGAAGCAGATTCAGTGGAAGTAGCAGATAACAGATCTTACATGATTATTACTGCTAATAAAAAGCAATTTATGGAAGAAATAGGTGCCACACAGGGAATGCAATTTGTTCTGTCTTCTCTTCATATTTCTTTTTGTGCTGTGCTGCTGTCTCAGAGTGCAGAGATCCCTGATCCCCCCCTTCCAAAGTGCCTAGAGCAAGTGAGGGGTGTCTAAGCCACGGAAGACAAGTCTCTTCTCGAATATCCAAGTTTGCCTAATACATTTTCCTAGTTTTGTTCACTAACAACATTTAAACTCTCATTTGTGTTGAGAAAGAGTATCTTGGGAAGCCTTAATGCAGCCACTACCTCTCAAGCCACCTTCTTTTCTCCACGTGTCTCAGCAACGTCCAAGTCGCATAGGCTTTGACACACTTTCAATATCCTTCCAGCAAATTCAGGGCACAACCTACAATGCCCCGCAAGCCAAATAAGCCTCGTCCTACCCTGTCATCTCAAATGAGCACACACTGGTTGGAAAGCATACCTTTATGAATCACCTCACAGTCAGGTATCAGGATTACACCTAAAATTCAAAGTATTATATCATCTGCACATTTCTATGAGTTTTTACACTGAATATCAAAACAGTGTGCTACTGTGAAGACCCTTGATACATTTTACCTGGTCTAGAATGAGTATGCTAGGCAAGGATCACAGTTGAATATTTCCAAATTATTATATAGGTATCAAAGTTTCTATCTTGCATCTTTCACATTTATGAAGGAGCCTTACCTGATTTTTTTTCCTCAACCTGTCTGTTATTGAGTAACTTCTGTCCCTCAGTTTTGTTTATGTGGTGAAACAGGGCTCAATTCCTACATTGGTTTCCAGTGAAACATGCAAGAACTGTTGCAGCAAAAACTAGACATGTTTTCAGGTAGGTATACCTTATCAATAACACTATGGCTGATGGATGTATCCACCTCTTAAATATCAAGTAAAAAATTGCATCATACATCCTTTATAAAACACTTTTTCCCCCCCTTTTTACTACTGAAGAGTCAAACAAGCAGTTCTGTGAGTTATACCGAAACTCAAACAAGAAATACTTTTGTGGGTAGATTTTCAAGAGCTCTGTATTTATTCCTTTTAGGAGGAACCACCTAAAGCTGCCCTCACAGTAAATATGGAATGGCTGCAAAAAGCTCCGTATCTGCACTTGAGTGTGCAAGTTCTGAGAGGATTGAGTACACCGAGTTCTTTATCCAGGCTCTGTATTCCCTGGAAGCTGCACACAGCGGCGCTTGCCTTGCAGCAGGTGCTGCAGTTCCCAGGCAAACATGTCTGAGGATTTCAGTGTGCAGTTTTGTCTGTTTGCTTTTTACTTTACATCAGTTCTTAACCAGGGGTGCCCTGGAGCTCACAGCCGTTGGCAACTCCACCTTTCAAAGAAGAGCTTTAAAAATTGAACAACTTGGGGCTCACTTTTGCCTACTGCTCTTAGTGATATGTCTCCATTAGCAACCTCACATTACTTCAGCCTTCATCGAACACTGTTATTTTCCCATTTTCTTTCATGTTCCTTTTATGTGTTTTGCAACAATATTCTTGATTATATAATCAGATTTAATTTAACTATGCTTCTGAAGAAAAGGCTAATCTATCTCCTTCTTTTCCTTTTATTTTTTTAATTTATAGTCAGGATTACAGTCAGAATCCAATGTTAGCAGAGTCATCTAAGATAGATGGGGGGAAATTGCCCTCTGGAAACATGTTATCTATTCCCAAGGACTACAGGCAGCAGTCGTGCCCTCTCCTCCTTCAAAAAAGAACATATGTAGACCTTTTACACAGTGCAATTGCTTTCAGCAGTTGTAACAGTGATCACATTAGGCACATTTCCTGTGTTTTTGTATATCTCTATTAAGACATGCTTGTCTTCATGCCCGATTTTTTTAGCAAAAAAGATACATCTTCTTCAAATGGATGAGCATCCTGAAACACTTGAAAATACTTGTATCAGTAGTGAATACTTCTGCAAGGAAACACACCCTCCTTATGGAATGCTTTTAATTTAAGAAGCAAAGCATCTCTAAAAACCTGGGGAAAAAAAATGGACTTCAATTTTCATGAAATTGAATTTAATTTTGAAACATATAAAGACGTAAAAATTCTACAAAAAAAGGATAGCTGGTTTAAATATGAATTGTATTAATGAGATGAGGGCAAGAATCTTATCTTCTAAGTGGTTATGACTCATACCTTCCAATTATAGCATGCCTACATCATACTTTAGACAAAAAGAATATCAAGCATCCTCTAGATGGAAGAATTTCACAAACTCTGTGAACCAGTTAATAGGCATCAAACCTCATCTTGTGAAAAAGCAGAGCACCTGGGGTCTTTCCTCAAGCTAATGCAAAACACGAGTAACTCCACAGCAGTCCATGAAACTTGTGTGATGGAGGATCCATACAAGAATGCCTAGGAATCCTGCTAACTTCATTCAGCTCTTAAAAGAATTACTACGATTTTCATGTAAAAATATACACACAATGCATACTTCTCAGATGGAGTTGCAAGTCCATTCCCAAGGACATGCAGACAGGTAGGTCCCAGACACCAAAGCTCTGAAATGCAGTCTCTTGCTTGCCAAGGGCTAGTTTGCACTGGCTAGGGCCACAGCCAGCTGTGACGGACCGCAGCTTTCTGCTCCCTAGCACTACAACGTGCTCTCTGCTACTAGAAAAGCCTAAAAATGTCACTGGGGAGTAGGGAGTCAAAAGCCTAAGAAAGATGTTTAAAGTAAGAGTTCTTTCCCGAAAGATATGTATGGATGAAAGATGGCAGCAGGAGCAAAACTGGAAGCTACAAGGCCGAGGGAGGGAATTGCAATAGGTGAGGAAGTTTCACCACACAAAGATCTCTCTGCCTTGGTACGTTTAATGTTTCTGTTTGAAGAGATGGGAATCAGATCAGACACAATTTTGGTCTGTTCCAGTCCTACTTTATTTAGCGCAGTTTCTTGCAGGACCTATCACTGCCTCCATCTCTTAGCTTAGATGGATGGCATTTTCTTTTGTGCATGTTATCTATAATCCCTATTTCTTCCTTTAGTTCTATTACACACATACTTTGTAAGAAACTAGACCAGCTAAGCACAGAACAGAGGAATCTGTAGCAAGAGGAGGATTTGGAATATCCAAGGGCTGGCTGGCTGCAAGGCTGGCTGAACATGGCAAACAGCAGCTCCAGCAGACGTCTGTTTACATACAGCTCTGCCTCCCAAATGCTTTGGCTGGTGAAGTATCATCAGCCAGACAGACAGCACAGCCAGAACTAGCTGATAAATATCCTGGTCACTGTTACTTCCAAATGTGCCTAGCAGCAGGTCACTTACCAGCAACGATTTAAAAGCATAATTTTCCCTAAAACTGTCGCAATTCTCATTCCCAAGTACAAGTATCACACCACGCATCAGGTCTACAGCTTCACATCTCCCAGGCTGGGAGGATTCATACTGCAGCGGAGCCCTTGGCAGCGACTTTGACCTGACAGGAACTGCAGATGGTTGGAGGTGACATTCCCAAAATCCTGCTCCGTGGGCTCCGGCACACACACCTACCCCCACACGTGTGTGTGCACCCAGCACTCACCAGCCTCGGCAGAGGTTGTCTTTACAGAAAGCAGCTTCACGCCCTCTTTATCGGACTGCGCCCTGTGAAGACAGAAGACATTTCAGCAGAGAGGCAGCATGTGGCTCTGTGTGTCACCAGCTAAGCAAAACTCTAAGGATGTGATGCAGAGGGAGCACCCACGCCACTGCACCTTGGTGTGCTGAAAAGCACCAGGAGCTTGAATTGGATTTCACATAGGATCGTGTGGAGGACTCACTCCTGGAAAACATCATTTATCACTATCTCTGAGAAGACTTTTCTCTTGAAATACGCAATAAATCACCTTGCATTAGATGCAATCTAATGCTCCACAGCAGAAGCACCTCTGAGGAAAAAGAGAGCACATGTTTCTCCTCTGTCAGCCCAGTGCTCCCAAAACCATGCTGACATGGAGACAGGATCACTTCAGGTGTCCAGGGGATCTGGTCAGCAGCTCAGATTTTGGTTTTGGACATACCAAACACAGACACCACAGCCAGACTCAGTGCCCTCAAGTACAGTATGAATTTCTAATGAATTTACTGCAGTTTCACTCTCTTGCAGCTCCTTATCCTAATACCATTTCAGTTGAGCCTGTGCAAATGGACAGAAAATGGGGCAGCATAGAGTGAGAAAAAGACAAAAAAAAAATAGAAAGCTTATAAAAAAAGAAGAGGAATGCAAATCGAGAAAAGAGGAAAAGTAATGCATGGGGAAAAAATGGAAAGAAAAAAAAGACTGGGCCAATGGGCCTTACATTCCCATGATAAACCATTTATTCCTTTCAAAGGACTCCCTGCAAAACAGCTCAAGGCATCTCTGTTTCTGCCCATGCTGGGACAGCTGGTTATCATGCATACAGGTGTAACAGGTGTACAAGAACTGCAAGCACATCCCTTTCTCCTGCAGGTCTTTCAGGGGCAGCAGCTACTTATCAAAGAGAAAGATCAAAGAAAAACACATGCAGAATTTGCTGCATTCACAAGCACATTGTGATAGATCCTGAAGAAACACAAAGACAGGTTTCAACTTACTGTTCAGTTCCATTCTCTTGTCTCTCTGAAAAAGAAACAAAGTTAAGATCATTTTGACTGCTAGAGCTCAGTTAAGGAAAACATTTAGATGTAGTTATTGCTGTCTGCAGCAGCAGATTTGGTGCAATTCCACAGTATTGCATTAAATACTTCAATACAGTCAACCGGCAGGAATGACAATTGTCCCTTTTTTGGTTCCTCTTCTCACCAGATCGCCATGCCAGCTGTGTAAAGGAACTGACACTGTCCAAGCCAATAGTTCTGAAAGCCAGAGAGAAAAGCACACGGCTGGACCAAGTGCACAGCTCAAGTCACCCGTGGTTAGGGCGCTGCAGCACCGAGCTGCTAGATGCTGCACAGCCCTGCAGTAACCCACAGTGGTGCTGGCCACAGAGCCCTTCCTCCAGCCCTGCAAGGCTTGGGCTTCTCCTGCTCAGCTGAGAGCTCTAACTCCCTTCCCCAAGAGTCAGTAAACTCCCATGTGCCCTGGTAGCTAGTGCTAGATAGCTCAAGGTGAGTATTTAAGAGTTTTTGAGTATGCAATAACTGATTTATAGGAGAAAGGGGTAGGAGGAGCAAGGGAACAAGCTATCAGGCTGGATACTTAGGAGGCTTAATCTGTCTCAATCAAACCTGGAGATGCTTACAGAATTTTATGGTGAGTAGAGCAGAGCCTGAGGAGGTTGTGTATGTCCATGCCTAAGGCGTAACCTAGGTTCTTAAACTGGCAGTTAAGTGCCCAGTTTCCCTGTTGAACTCGTCCTCCAAAATTTGGGAATGGAGCCCTTGAGCAATGACTAAGTGGCAAGGGGCCTGCTAATTTGCTGCTGACTAATTACTGCTGTCACACTCAACATTTCTGAGTTGTAGCCTGTCATCCCAGCCAACAAGAAATGCATTTCTCCCCCCAGATGAATCATATACTGAACATATTTTATTCTAATGTGCAAGTGTGGACAGATGGACGGGGCTAGGGGGTTGTGTCAGAGACACGGAGCTAATTCATATTCTGCTGCACCAGTCATAGGGCTCAGTCTGCAGAGGAAGCAAACCCCAAGGAAAGGCCTGAGCAAAGCTGGCGAATCAAGAACCACAGATGTCACTCTAGTTTCCTAGTGAAGTTATTCGAATGCTGCGTGCTGGCATTGCATGTAGGGGAGAAGGGCCTGGAAAAAACTTTCTTCAACCAAAATCTTTACCTCTTGATTCTGAACAGCCAGTTATTTCCTAAGCAGGGCTCACTATCTTCTTGCTGATTGGTTCTGGCTTTGCATGTCGTTTGCTAAATTGGTTGTGACACACTCTTTTCCTTGACCTACAGCTCCAGCACCCAACTGTGAGTTTACATTTCCGAGGCCTAGAGATTTCACAACTCAAGTTCTGCACAGATCTCTTAATTAATGTCAGTGACCAGGGAGAGAAAAAACACAGTCTGGATCCAGATATACATACCCATATAATAGAAAGTTGCATTTGTCTATGACCCTCTCTGATAATTCTGTAAAATACTTGGCAAATAGAATTTAATGGCTTCATATCTTCCTTATTTAAAGTATTTCATAGACAGCCAGGTACTGGCTTTGGCTGACCTGTTAAAATGACTATAAAAATAGTTGTTTGCTCAGGGCCTTCATGCCTATGTGTATACAGTAACTGGAAATTAATACACAAATAGAGATACTGAGCGTCCCGTAAAAAAAAAAAAAGACTTTCCTATTTCCTGTATTTAGAGCAGAGCTAAAATGAACACTGGTGATTGCCTTAATGTCTCCAAACTTATTTTGCATCTTTGTTTTCTATTAAGTAGACTGATTGTGTTAGCACAGCTGTTTGTTACCTCGTTGTAGCTGCAAAAGGGGAAAAGAAAAGCTGTATGGCAGTGTGCTTCAACAAATGCAGCCATT
>JAUBOD010000033.1:1261434-1275811 GCA_032353885.1 Nothura maculosa | reverse complement strand
TGTTTGTTACCTCGTTGTAGCTGCAAAAGGGGAAAAGAAAAGCTGTATGGCAGTGTGCTTCAACAAATGCAGCCATTTCTACTCCCTCTATTCTTTACATCATTTTTAAAAAAGCAGTGTTACTTTCCTGCAAGAGGCAAAACACTTTTAAATCAGGAAAAAATCTTAAATTCTTATTCTATAGCAACATCTATAGCTACAGCAATCTTAAAAAAAAAGACAACAAACAGAAAAAAACCCAAAAAGAGATCCTTCAATAATGAAAAGCTCAGTGGTCCTCCTCATGCCCCCCCGTGAAAAGCCAAGTACCTGGTGTTTTCTTCTGGCACATTCTGTACAGAGCCACCAGCGAGAAGACGGAAAGGGTAATTACTATCAAGGTGATCACAACTGGCAAGATAACGCCTGCAAAAGAGGGTGAAAGTCATTTTGCCTCCTGCCTCTTGCTTGCATCTCATCCCTACACAGGCACTCACATGCATGGGTGCAAGAGGAATCTCAAGCTTCTCCTTCCATGGCAACTTCGCCAACCACCACGGATTTCTCGGAGCAGGCTAACCTGCTGCTCCTGCTGTTCCTCGCGCACCCACTGAGTGTCAGGCTTGCAGCCTTTTTGAAGGGAAGCTTTGCGCCCCTTCCTTCCTTCCCCCATCCTTAGTCATTCCCGCCTGGCGTCCCCAGCGGTGGCAGAGCTCTTCAGAGGCGGCCTGTGCTGAGGTTTCTGCAGCACAGCGACGTTTTAACATCTCCCCCGGTGGGACCACTGCAAGCTCCATGAATATATCCATGAATCACCCCAGTCTCAATAGCCCCAAAAGGCTTTACAAAACAGTTGTGTTTCAGGATCGAATTTTTGGTGCACGTGACTTTTCCCAGGCTTGGGGGCAGGATGAGATTTTGGGGGGGATTTTTTCAGATGAGAAAGACTCATCTGAAATTCAGTGACTAAAGTAATTATTTCTCTTTTAACATTGTAAGTGCCAAAAGACACTAAGAAATTACATAATTCAGCAACATTCCCCTCAGCGCTTATACCCAGGGATAGAAAATGCAAGCTCTCTTGTTCAAATGAGGACATTTCTTTCCTTGTATTATTTCCCACCATCTGCCATTTCCTGACAGGTGTTTCCCAGCCAAGAAGTAAAAAGGAAAGAATTATGTAATGAAGAGAAGCTTTGCTGGGGGCAGGCCCAGGAAAGCTCCATTTACGTGTGGGTTTGGGCTTTTCCCCTCAGATTCGGCAGGCTGCAGCCTGTCTGGCAGGGACGGCTCTGCCGGGGCCCCCGGGCGAGCTCCAGCTCCAGCCCCTCGCCCCTGGTCCCCCAGTTCCTGCCCGCTCCCAGGGCAGCCCGTTGGCTTCCTGCCCCGAGGATTTGGGAACTCCTCAATACAGCAGGGCCTGCTGTCAAAGGCGGTGGGGATTGTCGCTGGAAGACGCACATTTGTCTGTAACTGAGACCAGTGCAGCAAGGCAGAGCGTATCTAGGGATGGCATCTTCAGCAGCTCTTGATGACAAATGATTTGCTAAGCCAGTACTCTAGATTGAGAGCAGTCCTGCAGTAACGCCCTCACTCTGGAGATGCATACTTTTAAAATCAGTCTGTTAAATAACATGCACCATCCAAATACTTAGTGCTTCAACAGTACACAGAAGACTCTCCCTTAGCCCTGCCTCCATTTTCCCCTGACAATATGAATGATACATGTGCATAACACATTCATCACAATATATCCATAAAATTATATAACCTTAACAATACAGGAAAAATATTTTCTTCTGTTCCCTTGTGTGTTCTCTCACAGATGACTGTTCAGATTTTTTCCAATGTTATCACTTGGACCTCAGTCCTTAGAAATGATTGTGCTGTTCTCCATTGAGAGTGGTGTCAACTTGTTAAACTCAGTTTCTCTTTCAGAGGAGCTATATATATAACATACCGTTAAAAAGGGTTTGTAACAGGGTCTCCAGTCTGGGGAAGGCTGAGGAAAAGCTGCCAGTTTTATTTCTCTGCTGCTCTGATCACTCACCTAGAGCCCAACAGACTTACTGAAAAAACCACAAGAGATGCACAATAAAGTAGGAACTCACTAGAATAATGGATGGTGTCCTCTGGCAGCTTGTTTCCAGAACTGCTAAGACCTGCATTTGCAAAAGAAACATTGCCTCCAGGTTAGTACATAATAGTCAGAGCTTATCTTTCCCTCTTTCCTTATCCTTCCCATACAACTGTTGCATTACCAAATCTGGAGCTACTGTGTGCTCCATTACTAAATGTTCTTAAATAATACTGTAAATCTTTTTAATAATACCAATCATTCATAATAATGACTGGTAAAGCAGATAGAAAAGGTTTTCTACTGTGGCCTAGGAGAAAGGAGCACTTCACGTGGACTATCTCCCCAAGCACCATCTGCTTACTCCCCTGCGGATCATGAGCTACAAATGTTCTCAATTTTCAGAGGTTAAGATACTGTTTGACTTTAGAGCGATCTCTTGACTCACAAATAAATAAGCAAGGGACTCAAAATTGGACTTGCCTCCAAAAGCAGAAAGACAAAAATAATTCATTATTAGTAGTAAAAAAAAATGTTAACTAATAATACCAAACATGGCCCTCAAATAGGAAGATTTGTTAAACAAAGAGAATAGCAGAGAGTGCAGGGCCCTTTTGAGAGACAGGATTTAATTCCAAGCTGCTGAATTACAAGATTACAAGCTTCTTTTTTTTTTTTTTTTTTTTTTAAATATAAGCCTTTGTATGGGCAGCACTTGTAATTCTAGTCTATAGAATTATTGTAATAAACAATGCCAAGCTGACACTCTCTGCTTGTTGCACTCTCAACTCAGATCCAGTATCCGTGAGCGGTTCAAAGATTGTTTTTCTCCATTCTTCTCTTTTTCCATTCTCACAACAAACTGCCCCCACTGGCATGGGGCAGTTTGTCATCACTATCATCACATGTCACCACTGAACACAAGAGCAGTAAAGCAGAGCAGAGCCAGGGGCTAGTTTTTGCCCAGGTGTGCTGGAGATGCAAGTGCACTCACTTGTTCAGATAACTAGACGCCCTATGATCCTGCTTAGACTGTAACATGCACTGGCTGGCAGTGCAAAGGTAAGGACTGTGAGAACTGTGATCTAATATTTGTCCTGCAGCTGTGAATATTGGGCAGGCTGTTTATCTTCTCTGTTTTGCTTCCTTTTTTGGAACTTGTCTGGTCTAAGGTGGTGAAACCTCTTGGAGATAAATGATCATTTACTACGTGTCTGTAAGGTGCCAGAACAATACAGTCTCAGCTGAGACCTTTTAATGCTGTAGTATAGAAAACAGTCATTGTCTCAGGCCTTATCTCTGAAACGCACTATGTTTCTTTAAAGCAGAAGTCACCTCCCCTGTGGTGCCTATCTGCTGAGAGACGATAATGCAGGCATGGAGCGTGTGAACCATGAGGAGGTGAGGTAAATAATTCTTATGCAGTGATAATTCCATGTGATTGCTTCAGATTTCCCAGGGGAATACTACTGCTCCATTCCTTACCTTACATGATACACTACAGGATACATAGGGCAAGCAGGCAATTATCACAGCAATGACTTATAATACCAACAGAAAAATATACTGAAAAACTTGAATATGTGTCCTCCATATTTGCCTAACATCTTCTCAGGAAAAACCCGAGGATTCAAACCCACGGGTCATTTTTCTAGTTCTCTCTATCAAATGACCAAACTGTGAGTAATACAGAAAACAGAAATTCACACGTCAGTGTTTTACTATGTGAGATCACCAATGAGAAGCGTAATAGAAATACTAATGCATTAATAAAATGGATTAAAGAATTAAAAACTTTAATTCAGTTACCCAATTGATTAGCCAAAATTCTCTCACAAGTCAGCCTATCCTGTCTGTATTTTCTGGATCCAGAGACAGAGTCTGGAAGATATGGCCCAGCTGCAGAATGATGTGAGATCAGAGTAACCATTAATCAGAGTAATAGATTCACTGTGGTAACAGGAGGAACAAACCGTTAGAAGCAGCAGCAGGAACTGCAGGGACCAGTACAGAAGAGACTGCTTCCTGACAAGCCCAAAGAAAGGGAAATAGCACAATATTGTTCACTGGCACAGGAAACTGCTGTCTTGCTATGGGCAACTCTTACTGCTGGTTCCAACTATAGCACAAGGAATGAGAGCCAGCAGCAAGAACAAGCTCCTTGATAAATACTGCACTTTTATATTGATTTCCCATTGCATCATATGATCAATTGGGCCTGATTTTCCCTTGTGCTCAGGCCCTGTTTTCTTTTTGGTAGCTGCTGGTCCAACGTGGCATTCAGTAGATTTTGCAGAAACGTTGCTCATTGTTGTGACTTGAGTATCACTCATCTGCTCCTCAGCATTACACTTCATTCTTCTCTTGGAGCCTCTTCCTTTCCTCAACATTTCCTATTCTCAGTCTGACTCCCTCTCACCTCAAGACAGCCCTTTTAATAAGTGTGCAAAGATGAAACCCATCTGTCACTCTTACTTGTTGGTTCTGCTGTGGAGTTCACAGGAAGCCCTGAAATAAAATAGAAGGAAGAGCTTTATTAGTAACTGCATTAAGATCAGCTGCCCTAGCTTATAGGAGCAGAAAGAAAGGACAGCCTTCAACATCATGCAAATTGACAGACTCTAGCTATGTGCTCTGTAACTGCACAAGAAACCTTGTCCTGCAGTGGCAGCTGCCTGTGGCAGCCCTGCTGACATCGTTACTGAGCTCAGAAAAAATCAAAGGCTGCTGAAATCGCTCATAAATGGAACCAGAATCTGAGGTTCAGCCCATGCTGGATTGCTATTCCACTCAAGAGAAGAAAATCCTGAATTAATTCATATCTTCCTAAAAAATTTCTCCTGCCAAAACGAAATAGGTACTTTGGATTGAACAGCTGGCATTTAACTGACATATATTATGGGCGATTTAATGAAAGAAACTCAAACGCCTAAGAACATCTTCAAGTGTCACAAAACCTTTTAAAAATGAGTCTTCATTAATTATCTCTGTGTTCTTGGCTAGCAGACTGCTGAGCAGCAGGAGCAAGAGGCATTGTTAATGAAGAAGGAACGGACCTTACGCTGCTCTCTGCATCATGCTCACTGGCCCACCACTCTCAGACGCTCCGTTCACTCCAAATATTTTTGGTGCAGGACACTGATTCCTGCTTTTGTTAGTCTGCTGCTGCTCTCAGGTGTCTAGACTGTAGCATGCTTGAAAATTAAGGAGGTTGTTAATACTTCACATTTGGAGGCTAGCCACAGACAACCATCACTCCCACTGTGCTTTTTATTATGTTTCATTAAAGCTCTTCCATGATCACTCTACAGTTGAAGGAAGCTGGACACCTAACTCATCCGTCTGAAAATATTCACCTGCGTGAACTGACAGCAAAACATTGATCTGTTTGTAGGAGACAGAGCATCTCCTGACAGAGGCTGGAGACCAGCTCCCTGCCTGGCTGCTGAGGTCTCTCACACCAGACTCCTGAAGCTACCAAGGATAAAAACCCAACTCTCAGGCACTATATGTGCTCAGCAGTTGCTCTGAGGTATAAACCAGAGTGTTTGGTCTGCTTCTCCAGGTTGGATAGCAACCTAAAAGCCCCATTGCTGCATCTTTTCACCATTTCCTTCTGCCAAGGTGACTGTGGGGAATGCAACTTAACTGATCTTACAGGGAGAGCTCCCAGGATGTCCACATCTGCCCCCACATCCTCAGCTGGGAGGCAGCGGGAGCTCTGGTGTAAGCGTTGTCCTAACCCAGAGCAGGCGTCGAGCGTCTCCTCGGCGTGCCCGGGATCCCCCCTCTGCCCATCACACCAGGACCCCAAGGGTCCTTCACTTCTACACCCCTCCTGCACCCACAGCACTGTGAGCTGAGGCTCTGCACAAAGAGAGCTCCTGCAACAGGGGCTGTAGCGCGAGCTAAGCACGTTATTCCACTAATGTCAACCTACTCTTTGAAAACCAGAACGGCTGCCGTTGCGTTTCCTCCTCTCCATGCACAATTAAAAGCAGGATTGACTCAAAACACCAGGGTCTAAATAACCATTTCTGCTAATGATATACGTGACAAAGCTGTCACTGTACTTTAATCAGAAGTGTGCATGAAAAGCTTGTTCATGTTGAAAAGTAAAGCACTCAAAAGTCTGCAGTGAGAGCTCTTCTTGAACATACTAAATATTGGTAATACTAAGTACTCTGGGGGGACACGATATCTCATGCTGATTTCTTAAAACTCAGTAGATACTTTTAATGTAAGCTTTTTATCATCTCAGCAATCCACCTGCAAAAAGCAGGAGAAATTTGTGATGATTCATTAGGTAATGCTTGTAACATATTTGGGCCAAGTTAATGACACGATTCAAAGAAGAGCTTGAGGAATTTAATAACTCTACTTGTCAAAAGAGATTTGGAGTAACACACAGTACAGAAGGAAGGAGGACACGTATCCAGCACTAAAGAAACACCAAAATATGAAATGACCATTTGCTACCTAAATATTGCCTTTCCTGCAGCCTGTAAGTGTGGGGGTTGCATGGAAAAATACAATGTGATCATGTAGCAATGCCTGTCCAAGTAAACAGCAAAACTCTGTGTGTGTTTGTGTATGTGCGTGTCTGCGTGCACACGTGTACTCAGAGATGGAGAAAAGACTCAAAAGTAGGTCATTCTTCTATGAAATTTCAAGTCTTTCCTCTCGAGTTTGAAGAGAGTTAAGTTTTGCTAAGGAAAGTTCCAAGACTCTAATTTAATAACTCATTTTCCCCTTGATTTCTGTATATTGCAAACTAAGTAAACCAATGTGACTGAAATCAGAATAAGTAAGCAAATAGAAAAATTCTATCAAGATTGAAGCTGATTTCCGACTTCAGCCCAAAGACATAGGGTTTGTCAAAATTGTATGCAAGTGATGTTAGGATCTTGGGAAATGTCAGGTGGCTGTAGGGGAGCCAGTACCCACGGGCACATGCAGAATTCCTGCTGCTATCCTGGCCAGGCTCTTGCCACTTCAGCAAACCCAGAGGCAGAGTGCATTGCTGCCTCTTCGTTGAGAGGCTTTAAAAACCTCCCAACCCTTATTATTCTTGAAAACCACATGTACCTATACACCATGGAAGTAAAAAACATCTTACCAAAGGCATCTCCTCTGAATTCTGTTAGAGAATGGAAAGAATAAGTAATAAAGAGCAACCTTTTGCCCTTCCCTCTCTGCCTCCATGGTCTCAAGCATGCAAGGAAGCTGTTAGCTCACACTCTGCTCCAGAGACTGCTCACCCTGCCACATAAACAACGTGCACTTATCCGAGCAGGTCACTATGTGCTTCTGGTTTGCATTTCTTAAACAACCCTCCTGTGCCCTTCTTGGTGCTGGGGTCACGCACTGCTGTTCTACAGAAAGGAAAAGACAGAAAGAAAGGCAGCACTTTGCTGCTAACATATTTACTAGAGTTGTTCTAGCTGCCTGTATGGAGCTTACCACATCTTTGGGGGCTGGGAGTTAGGGGGGCAGATGCTCTGTATAGATAATCTGGGAAGGTTTCCAGACTCATCACAAAAAAGTGAGGTGTACAAGTGGCTGTGCTGAGTCCTTGTTGTGCAGTAAGGAGGACAAGGAAAAAAATTGGCAAAGACTATGGCTTGATTTGAAAATACCTGCCTGGCTCGATTTGGAGCTGGTTTGAAGCTTGACAGATGGAGAAAGAGACTGGTAACTAACCTCTCCCCGCTCTATTCTCAGTGGTCTGCCGCCTAAACTGCGTCTGTTTTTGGAGGACAGCCACAAGAAACTGTGTTCACTGGCAAAACAAATGAATACATTTGGCTGATTACTCAGAGGGGATACCGCACCATAAATCAAAGCAAAATTAAGAACCGTAAGAAACCCTCCTTACCCTGCCCTGGCTGTAGATCTGTAACTGCAGTAACTGCAGCTCTGCTATGTTTTCCATGTCCCAAACTCTGATTCTTTGTGAGGACACTGAAGCTAGGGCAAGCAATTTTCATCTGCTATCACTATCCAGCGCTCCTGTACAGTTCATGCACAGAGAGAGTCAAACCCTCCTTTGTCTTACTGATAAGGATTTTTCTCAGAGAGATGCCTCCTGTGAATCAACTGAGTAGGATTTGTATTTTCAGGAGTGCAATGAAGATATCAATAGATGCAGTGGTTGATTCATCTGACAGTTTATTATCATAGATCGTTTGATCTTCACACCCTGCTGGGTGAACTTACTCTAATACTGCCTTATGGATTTTGTTGTTGTTGTTGAAGTCACAGAGTGAAAAGATAAAATAGCTGCTGTTTCTCAGACACATTTAGACTCCGAGGGATCTATTAAATCTCCATTTCTTTCATTAATTAAACAAAAGGAGAAGATTAAATATTAGCAAGCCTCCCTTTGTGGAGGCAGAGGAGATCTATTAGCCAGGGAAGTGTTTGTGTCCAGGGCTTTCCCGCAGGCCGCCCTGCACCGAGCAGCAGCCCCTCTTCCCTGCTGCAGCCCGGGGGGACTCTGTGCAGCCCCTGCCCTGTGGCTGCCGGCTGTGTCTTTTTCACAGAGCATTTCTGTTCTCTGACATTTCTCCAGGTTCTTTCCTAGCTCCCCCACTCGTTTCAGTTGCTCTCCAGCTCTCTGTGGCACTCCTCCCACACCCTGATATGACTGGCTGGGAATTTCTCCTCAAAATGTGCTTTTCTTCCTCTTTCCTTGTCGAGAAAGAAAATTTTCACAAAAATGGCATTTGTGTGTGTATGTGAAAAATGGCCTTGAAACTAAATATATTCTTTTGGATTGGGGTTAGCCAGCTGAAATATTTTGGTTGAACAAACCAAACAGAAATGCTCTGTTTTGGGCCAATCTGACACTAATTTGTGTTCCCCTGAGCTCCCACACAGAAGCGATGCCTGCAGCTTCCAAGCTCTGCAATCCCTGCAGGCTGCAGCACGAGCCCCTTTTGCATCCCAGCCTCTGCTCTGCCGAACAAAAAGGCAGCCATGTCCCTCGAGAAACACCTGAACATGAAATTTTATAGAGCTGCAGAGGTAAAAAAAAAAAAAAAAAAAAAAAAAGAAACTGATCTCAGTGAGATACACAGCCCTTCTTTTTAGCCTCAGTGCAAAACAAAACAGCTAACTCCACACTTGCAGTATTTTTGAAGTTATTAGGGGGCTGTCTGTGGCTTCCTCTGGCCCTGAGCAATTGCACATGCTGAGTGAGACTTGTTTAGAGGGAGCCAAGGTATCTCTAACTTGCAAAGGGAAAAAGGGAACAGGGCTGCTCTAAAGGTGCATCTATTAGGGATAAGATACCTAACTCATCAAGGTGAATAAAAGGATTTAAGATAAAGGAGAAAAATCTAGGGCTAGTTCTGCTAGGAGACAGAGGAGGTAAAAATGTGCAAGCCTTGGTGAGCGAGGAAGTGATTTGGAATGAGCAGTTTTATGGGAACTCGAAGTACTGGCTATGCCAAGGACCTGGACTGAGTGGCCCGTGATAGATGGTGCCTTTCTTTCTCAGAGAGGCAATTAGAGTCCTGGCTTCTTGGATAGTCCCTGAGCTAATGAAAATTTATTGCTTTTAGAGCAAAGCGAGCTGAGTAAGATAATGACTTTCACAAACAGACTCATGGAAGGAAGGAAATATTTCTGAAGAAATATAAAACACAATTGTATATTTTTATATACATGAATTGTACATGATTGTAATCTATAGGTAAATATGTATTGCAAATTCATTTTAACCTGGAGAATTAAGTTGTATGAAAAGAAAGAAATTTCAATTAAAAATATTTTGAATTATTGTCTTACCACAGTGTAGTAAGGCTAAGATTTCCATACTGTGTCTATGTGTGTCTGCCAAAAGATATCAAACTTTCACTACGTATATTGTGAGCTGTAGTTACCTGAAAATCCTTATTATTGGGCACAGACTTACCAAAATAATTGCAATGATACCTACATCAGTGGCATTGGATTAAAGCCCAACTTTCCTAAAATTCTTGTTAAAATTATTATAACAACTTTTTGGGCTCTTACAACCGTTTCAGTATGTACTAAGCATATAATAAGCAGTTTATACTGTTTTATATCCAGTCCCAGCTTCACTGGAAAAATCACAGTACTGAGGCACTTGCCCTGCTCTGTTTAACCATGCTGAAATATTGCAGAGGGCTCATTCTTGTTTTCCATGCTTAGCTCCCACACATAGCAGTCTAGACAGTTGTACAGCGTCTTATCTCTCTTGAAGGATGTTGTGTGATAATAATTGGGATACACAAACGAAAACAGTGCCCTCATTGGGTTTAGCTGAGAGCGAGCGCTGAGTGAGAGCTCAAGAGAGCTCAAAACCTAAGTAATTTATTATTCTTCAAAATCGAGCAAAGTTAGGTCAGATAGAAACATAATAAATTATCACTCATGACCTGACATCCACCTCTGCCACAAAGTCGCTTAGTGAATAAACAAACTCGGCAAGAAAACAAAGTTAGAAGGGAGTTGAGAAAGATTGATATTTTTTGACCTTGCATGTGACCATACTGTACTTTGAACAATGTCACTTAATTGGTAATATGCATTAACTTGCCCTCCAGATTTATTAACAGTTATAAAAATTATAGCTGTTTTCCTCTTTACTTTGCAGCCACAGTATTTATCTCAATGACCTCCTCTGGCACTGAATGTTAAACAATGACCACACAAAGCATGTATAAGGATTTCTATTATCTTCCCTAATTTATATCCTCCTGTAATGATATTGAGTATCCAAACTGAACCTTTTGAAGTTAACTCATCACCAACTGCAACTGCATGACCAGACAACATAGATTAATCATCACATTGCACATAATAAGGAGGGGCCATTGTTCCAAGACAATATATGACAAATGTCTAAGGAATTCAAGATGACTTGCATCTTTTAAAGCATTTGGATAAGGAAGTAGAGTAGGACTTACTTGAAGTTTCAGAAGCAAAAGTTGTGTTCTGCAGAGCAGTTGTTTGAGGCAAGGAGGGTCCCTTAGTAGATGGAGCACCCAAAGTCCCATTTGGTGTTGATTGTGTTTGATTTGCTTGGAACGTAGCTGGAAATGAGACAATCAGGTCAGATACAATTGTAGGTTTTGTACCATGGAAATAATGAAAGAATCTTTAAGCACAACCTTTTTCACTCTTGGTTCTCACTGGAGATATGTGAAACTCAAATTTCACATGTTGGATTTTAACCTTACAACCAATTAAAAAAATAAAAGGTGCTCCCCAGCATGTACACGTTGTAGAATTAGTAAGAGAAACCCTCCTGTGCCTCCCTTCTCATAGCAGCGAGTCAATAAAAAACAGTGATGGGAGGTTGCAGAAAACCAGGCTAGCAGTAGCCCTTCATTCACAGAGGCATGCAAACACGAACATGCCTTGCAAGCTGCACAAAATAACCAGGTGTGGGGGAGAAAGGAGGAGGGAGGCAGCCAGTTTTCCTGCAGCCCCCTCGAGAGCTGTTTTCCCATGGGCATCCCACGTTCTCCTCGTGCTGGCAGCAGCCCAGCTCCAAATGCTGCCTTGTGCTTGGGCGCTGTGAGAACAGCTTGTTCCTGGGAACATGTGCTGCACGCTGTATATTCCTCAGCAGGGGATCAGGAGGGGAGGGGAGGCATGATCTCATTTTCATTTAATTTTTTAATCCAGTTTGTGTTAAATTCCTCCTGCTACTTATGGGTAGCACTGACATGGCTTACATCTTTATCTACAGCTTGGTGTGAAGCTTTTTACACTTATTTCAGTGGACTGCGGATCAGGCTCCATTCCTAATGTCAAAGAGGTGAAATAGACACGCTAAGCACAAAATTCTTTGTGCAGGTTTTCATCACTCCTGAGATGAAAAATGCATTCTCCCAGGGAAGGCTCCCTTAATTCCACTACAGAAATGATTAAATCCTAGCAACATAACTCTCTGCTGACTTGTGGCTTTGAAGTGACACTTAAGCAACATCCAGGCCTTACACCTCATACTCGGTGCAAGCTCCACCAATGCATCCAGCAGACGGAGCAGCTTTGTGCTCCTGTGGGAGCAGAAGTGTCCATAGCCAGCATATCCCACGGGCAGGCACAGCAGGGAAAGCTCAGCGCACTGGTTGGAAACCTGCCGTTTTGCCACCCCCTGACTCCTATGAGTGCGAGGCTTAGCTGGATCTCTAAGGCAGGAGATGGCAGGAGCCCTTCCTGCACACATTGGGATTTGCCACTCAGTGGTGCCCGTGCCGGAGCCCGCGGTGCAGCGCTGCACGCTCTGCTCCATCCCCGCTTTGCCAGCGGAGCTCCCTGCCTGCCGGTTGGAGACGGAATCTGCAGGAAGGCAACTGAGCAGCGTGGGGATGCTGTGGCTGCTGCAGCTGCAGTCACATCATCGTTCCATGGGCCTCTTGTCAACAGCTTGTGCTGAACACAACTGCAGAGCTGCAAGGCCTGCAGTGTCGCTGTCCCCACGGGGCTGCTCCCTGGTGCTTGTGCAGCTCTCCCCACGGATATTCCGCTATTATGAACGATGGGGTGTTAAGTGCTGTTCTCAACACGTGTCTGTCAAAGGGGTAATCAACAAGGTGGAACCTGAAGCTGCGCTGTTAGGCTGCTGTCTCAGCCTCAGGGTCTCCTTACTTTTTGTGATCTGAAAGCCCTGCACTTGCTAAAAAATCTGCTCAAATTCAGCCCACATTCTCACTTGATCTCAGTACAATTTCCTACTTAACCTACATATAAACCACACATACTTGTCATCTCCATGGGTATATTTTGCTGCATTTTGGTTTATATTTTCTCTGTTAACCCCTAGCATCTCAGGGTAGGCATTTTTTTTGTAACTGCAACTTTCAGTGGAGTGAAACTATTTAAAATTCTTGCTTTGAGGTCTAGACTGCACAAGTGACACTGCTTTAAATGTGACTAAATGTCAGCTAGTGGGTTTCACCTCTTCTGTTGATAAATATATCTAATCATGGATTTCCAAGATAACTGCATAAACAGAAAGAGGGAGAGACTGCACTTCTGGCCTGTGGAAGCCAAGAATACTGAAGATAAAAAAAGGGAAAGTTCTTTGCATGATTTCACTGAGTAGGGAGCACTGGGGGCTTTTTCTGAATCTGTAACGAGAGGTGACAGCAGTCACAGAAATCGCAGTAGAGACAGGAAGTCCTGTCAAATCTCAGCTGCGGGAATGTGATCATTCACTGCTGCTCTTAGCAAGGATTGAAGCAGCCCAAGTGAAGGCCTTCATTCGGAAAAAAAAAACCCAGAAATGTCTCACTTTTATTTAAAATCAGGTGTAAAGGCACCTCCAATTTCTGCCTTGGTTTCATAAGTCAAATGAAAAAGGTGGGAGAAGCCAAGGGCTAGTGAAAAAAAGAAAAAAGAGAGAGACTGGCTAGCTTTCCTGTTTTCTCTTTTGCTTTTAAGAGCAGCAGTCTTGCCAGCCCCGTGTTGTCTTCGGGGAGAAACTTTCCTCCCTGTCCTGCTATAGCACATGTACCTGCACTGGAGAGCAAAGCCAATACCATCCCCAGGTGCCAACATGTGGGGCAAATCAGCCTGTGACAAGAGATTCCCATAGCTAAGGCAGCCACATAGCGGTCCTGGGCCCCGTATTCCACAAGGGCTGGTCCTACATCTGCAGAGCCCCTACCCTGTGTCTTGTCCTTTACACTGAAGCCAAGACATGACCTTCTTGCAAGGCAGACCACATTTTTATATTTAAAACACTAAAGGTTGTTTTCACATATAGTTTTTCCAAATATTTCTTAAAGGTGAATGAAAATACTATTGAGTTTTTCAACCTGGGCCAGTTCTCAAGGTTTTATTCAACGTCTCTGTTTACTCAAGAGGAGTAGAAACTCCAGTTTCTGAACTTTAATTCAAAGTTTTTACTTTCTGGTATAAACGAAGGGCTTTAAAAGTTAGTCACAGCCCAGGCAACCAGAGACAGACTGAAGGCTGGCTGGTGGAAAGCAAAACAACAGGAACAGAAGAGCAAGGCTTTGATTACAACCGAACCTCCAGAGCCATCCCGCTGCCAGAGCTTGCACCTGCGGCCACGTGCAGCCGAAGCCGGGACCTCCTCGCAAGCGTGGGTTTTCCTGGTGCAATACACCACCCCCAGGAACACTCCTTCTCACGCTGCCCGGAGGTTTGTAACATGACCCGCTCCCGACTTTTTTCAGGGTATTGGTTCCAAGCAGCACCTGGAACTAAGCGGCACAGACAGGCCCGTCGCCCCGTGTTAGCATCTTGCCCTGGGCCACGAGCTCTGCTTGTCGCTGGGCTTTAGTTCCAGGTGGCTGTGCCCTTCTCAAACCC
>JAUBOD010000033.1:1176563-1261334 GCA_032353885.1 Nothura maculosa | reverse complement strand
TTAGCATCTTGCCCTGGGCCACGAGCTCTGCTTGTCGCTGGGCTTTAGTTCCAGGTGGCTGTGCCCTTCTCAAACCCGCAAGGAACTGCGCTCGCCCTGTGATGCTCTGTGCACTCCCGACAGCCCTACGCCTGCACTAGTGCCAACTTCAACAAATTCTTGGTGCCCTTCAGAGTCGCCTCCCCCGCGGGCACACAGGCCAAGCTGCATCCCGTGATTCACCAACATGAATGGGATTCACCACGTAGGAGGCAGGCTAAAACGCAGCAGTGTGTGCAGCGGCGATGACACCGTTCCCTATGGCCGTCAGCAGGAACATCAGCTGCATCAGCGGAAGATGCAACCGCCGTGTGAGAGGGAGGTAGCTCTGCAGGCAGCGTAACAGGGTCAGGCCTGTGAGGGGTTTCCAAATAGCATTTGGAGAGAGGAGCATGCAGGCTGCCAGCTAACAGAGCCCACTTCACAGACAGAATCAAGGCAAGAGAAACCAAGTTCTATTCATTTGTCATATTTAAGTAGGCTCTAAACGTCGATTTGGAGACTGTTGGTAAACCACTGACTGCTGAGTAAAATACCTATGGCATTTTCTCTTTTCTTTTTTTGAGTCAATTAAATAAAATATGAGTATTTGAAAGCTCTGGTTGAGAAAAAGGCTTAAGTAAACATTTAGCTTGTAGATTATAGCAAAGAGATGGGATTCTAGGAAGAGAAAATTAAAGAAAATGTATTAAGTGGTTGGATTAATGTAAACATCCTAAAGGTGCAATAAATTTAAGATTAAATTCGTTTTGATGCACTGGACCAACACACATGATATTCTGAAAATCCACGCAGAACAAAGGTATTTCCTAAGATTGCTGCAGGGTAATTAGTACCACATCTGTGCTTTCAGTACTATGACTCATTGTAATACAGAACATAATTAACTCTAGCATGGACTATAACAAAGGAGGCTGCTTTGATACCATTTTGATCATACAGAATCATTTTCTTTGAATTAAATACTTATATTAGACAAATAAATAAATAAAAGCAGAAGAAAAGAAGGCCTAAAATGCTTCCAAATTCCTCTCTCCAGTTATAGGGAGACTCAAATGCTACGCAATGGCTCCAGATCACTACTCCACAGATTAAAGGCATAAGATCATGTTAAATTCTCAGGCAAGATTCATTAAAGAATGCAATACTGTAGGATGAAGAGCTCTGTTTCTCAAAGCCTCTGAATCTGTTGCCCGAACTACTCTCTTCGATCTCTTCTTATTGCTTCACATGGTTTTTCATAGTTATAGCTCCTAACAAATCAGAAACGGTTCAATGAAACAATCACTTACTGTTTGCTGTGCTGTTACTTTTATCTGCTGCTGCCAGGGATGTTGCTGGTAGCGGTTGTGTTGTTGCAGCTTGTGGTGTTTGTCGTGTTGTTCGTTGTGTGTTTGGTGCAACAGAAGAAACAGTTAAGTCTAAAAATGGAAAGATATTAAATGTTTTGGTTAATTTTTGCATACAAATATATATGGGTAAAATAACTACGGGCTTGCTTACTGTCTAATCTTAAGCTATCTGAAGAATATTTAAAGTGAAGAACAAAATGAAAACGGCTCCTTTCACTGCAGAGAAACCTCTCTCACATACAATGGATGGGTCATTCTACTGAAGAAAAGCCTATGGTGATGCAGTCATAAGACTTTGCTCTGTGGCTGTCTTGAATGAGACAGAAGAAAGTCACTGTGCACACCCAAAAGCTTTCCCCGTGGAATTCAGGATCTGTAAAACAAACTCGCAGGTCAGGAGGCACTGCTTCATAAACTTCTGATCAGCATCTAATCCTTTTTTTCTATCTCTCCCTGCACACTGTTCTCCAGAAATGGATCAACAACCCATTCAAGTAACCGTTCACTTACTGCTTGCTGGGGATTCACTTCTGGCTTCCCTTGCAGCTGTTACCGGTACGGGTGATTTCGGTGTCGTCGCTGGTGAAGCGGTTGTGTTCGCAGCTTTTGCTGCTGCTAGAAGGCCATGCATATGTTTATTGATTATTTTGTCATGCTCAAATAAAAAAGGTAATATCTCTTTGTACTCCGCCCCTTAAAAGTGTTTTCTTAACCATATATTCTTGAAGAGGATGCAAAGTACATACGGTTTGTATCATAAAGAGGATCTACCCTGTAAACATCTGGCAGGTTGCTCACTGAATATGAGCAGCTGCTCCCTCAAGCCAGGCCCTTGGGAAGAGGCCTGTGCTGGCTCTCCAAGGGGAAGGGGCTTGGCTCCACCAAGCCAACCTGCTGCCCAAGCGGCCAAGATGGAAACAGGTTTTAAAACTGTTTTAACGGCCCAGCTTTCTGTTCTGTAATCTAATATAAACAGCAAATGCTACAGCGACTTACAGAGATGCATTTCAAACCCCATCACAACCCCAACATATGTCATGCTGCCCTTTCATAGATGGGAGAAGTTGTTTTCCTTATATGACTCTAGTAATTTAAATGTAGTTTTTGCACCAGAACTTTTAAAACATACTTGATCGTATACTCTCTTCCTCAACTGTCAGCTTCTTGGCTGTTCCCCTAGAAGAGCAATGCCTAAAAGAATGGCCTGGAGCTTCCTGAGAGTTATTTCCACCCTCATGTTTCATTTTCATAGATCACTGCTGAGATCTTTCTTGCAGGCATAAGTAGCAGTAATGCTTTTTTTTAATGGGACAAAAGTCTATCAGGCAAATTTCAGCCAAACATCTGAAAAGCTCATCCACTGTGCTGTGTTAGAGTTTTATTATATACTCAAAAATCTCTTTTTTTTAAGTATAAAAGAAGAGCAATATAATTTGAAAAGGAGTAATTTTTGAGCTATGGCAACCACAGCATATGCTGAATTCACCTGACTGCATCTTACTCCCCTCCATTCCCAGCACTTCAGTTGTACAGAACATTGGGATCTCAGCACTCTTGGCTCTGCTACCTTTGATTACCACAAAATACAGTCCTATTTCCAAATTTCCTGTGTCACATGCCTCATTTTTTACATGCAGCAGTATCTTCAGTGTTCTAAATAATAAAGGATTTGGTAATTAGCTCACATATGAAATGTAGTCAACAGACTATGTTAGTTAGGGCTTCAGATTTTTACCATCTGAATCAGAGGGTTTCTCTGGTAATTCTTCATAGTATTAGTGCCATCTTTATGTACATGTATACTACTATATTAGCTGAACCCAACAATGGCAAACATTATGTAACTCTTTATTCCTTAAGTCCAGATCCTCTTCCACCCTATCAAGACACTTTGTGCTGCTCTCTGTTCAGCTGGTGCCATTTCTCAGGTTCTCAATCTGAACTATGATTCCATCTGAATTATGAAGCCTTGAAATGTGGCTCCCACCTAAGTCTGTTAACACCTATAAATATACAGAACTTAGGTCTTGTTTTAACTGGGAGAAAACAACCAACCAAACCCTCAACTTGCACCAATTAAAATTTTCCACACTAAGTAATCTAAATTTTTATTCTTCTCAACAGTCTTATAGGGGAAGCCCAGTCAAAGACACAGAAGATACTACAATCACCCTGGATGAAACAATGCACAACAGAGAACTCGAGCTCTTACCCTGTGCCGTTGTTAACGTGGTAGAGGGTGCCTTAGTGATACTGCTTGAGGTTTGAGTTTCTGAAACAAACACAGGAAAGAAACCCACATTAGTTTGGCTGTCTATTGAGTATTATGGGATGGATAAAGCAGGCATATAACACAGAGAGTTGCAAGGATCTTCCTAAAAAAACAAGTCCAGAAGCAATGAAGTCATGCAACTCTGCTAGCAACGTTTTCAAGTTGTATCCCAAATATGTTAGCTATGGTCCTGCTGCTCCTGAATGGGAGCATCTTTCACAGCTTCACCTCTAGCACTGGCAGTTGGTTGCTGATGTTTTCAGCCTCCCCTTTATCCCTATATAGAGAGAGGAAAATTCACAACACATGGGCAAGGAAGCATCAGGCTGACTAATGATGGGCATTCCACATTGCCCTAGAGGCAGTGCTCCACCTGTTGGGTTTTTCTGCAATAAATGATGGCAGTTTTAAAAATCCTAGACCAAGCTAGTTGGTTAAAAAAAAAAAAAGCTTTGATTTTATATATATATATGTATATATATATATATATATATTTTAAGAAAGCAAAAAATATATATATCAATGTCTCCTAGCTGTGTGCTTTATCTAATAAAGCAGTATCTATCTCCTGGCTCTGCAGAAGATTTCTAAAAGCAAGGTCCAACTACTGTTTAGATTTCAAAGAAGAAGATTTTATTTTCCATCTCATTTCTGGGGTGTCCTTTTTTTTTCCGCTAGTCCTAGAGTTTGACGAGGGGGATGAAAATTGCATGAAGTCTGAACCAACTCTCGCACCCTGTTCTAAGACATTTGGGGAGGGCGAGATCATCCCTGCTGCTGAATGGCAGAGCAGACTAGAAGAGATGACTCCCCTGGTGCTCACAGGTCTGTGCTGTGACACCCTGTCACGCCGCATTGGAAGGCCACAGCACAGCCAGTGCAGCAGTGAGCGAGGCCGGGCTGTCCCCAGCACGGCTCAGCGTCATGTCCAGCTTGTACTCCGCTTCGGGCTGCTCTCAGGGCACAACACTCAGCTCTGCTCCCTGCCACCTGATGGGTCTGGCACGAGCTCCATCCAAGTTCTGCAGAGTCCCTGACCCAGCCTGGTATGCAGGGAAAAAACATTCAATACAACTGCAGCAATCGTGCGGGCACGTGCCCGGGCCAGACCTCCTCGGGTAAGCCTCACCTTACCAGGTTATGTGAACACAGCCAGGCTACGCTAAGCCCCTTGCTCCATACATTTAAAATCTAGGTTTCCTGTTATTTCATCACCGAGTCAGAATAATGTTTGCTAACCCTATATTTGGAAAAAAAAATATTCAAACAGACCTAAAAGCAAGTATTTGTTAAGAGTTTTCCCAAACAGGAACAGTCTTCTGCCTCTTAATTTTTATTGAGAGCTAGTGAAAAAGCTCCTGTAACTGCTCACGCCACGAGGCCACGGCACTGAAACTGAATGTGTGTTCAACAGTGCCCACTGTTCACATGGTTCCTGGTAACATTTCCCAGTGACTTCCATGTCTGTAACACCAGCTAAACACACTGGCTGCCCAATTAGCCCATTCCCTAACTTGGGGTGACTTTGCCAAAAACCCTTACAATTTTTAGAGTATTCATCTTTTAAAGACACGCTGCATTTAATATCCATGATGATGGAGCAAGACTTCTTCAAAAAGTAAAAGAAAATTCAAGTCACAAATAAGATTTGGGTCATTCTGTTAATGTTCATAGCATTAGAGTCATACATAGCTGACTCCATGACTTCCCCTCAGAGGCAGCTGCATTTTGCTGTGCTGTTTCGTGAATTACACTTTGGGGATTCTATCTAGAGACATTAGGAAAAACTGGATTCACACAATAGAAAAAAAAGTAGTTTTATGAATGAATGGATTGTATATTTAGGAAAGGATGGAAAACTAAGTATATTTTGAAAACAATTTGAAAGCCTCAGAAAAACATGCTTGCAACTAGCCAGGATTCAGGGTGCAATTGGATGGTTTATTATGTTCTTATTTGTGAAGTTATGTTGTGGCTAAGGAGAATTCTATGGGGATAAAAGCACAAGATTAAAAATGATTGGGAAACGATCCTTTGTCAGACAGCCAGGTTGTGGCACAGAGAAAGATTTATTTTTCAGATCATGTCAGGTTGGCTGCAGTCTCACATGAAGGGCAATCGAGTTAAGATATAACTGCAGTTTGGGGGAAATTTGGAGACAGGGATTCCTTGGATATGAGAGTCCTGGTGCACCCTGCTGTGGGGGCAGCCCAAACCTATTTGGCACAAACCTCTCCCCAGCAATAACTGCAGCCGAACGAGTGCACGTGCCCATGATACAGAGTCCTTGTGCCCTGTAAGACACTACAGAGAACTGAATTACCGATGGCAGAGGTGGTGTTACCGGTCAGGAGATCCAAAAAAAGAAAAACATGTCTAAAATGGCACAGAAGAGAGAGAAGAAATCACAAAGGGGACGAAGATAACAGGACAGGAAGAAGATAAGAGCAGAAGGGCAGGAAGGCACAGAGACAATAAAACAGTAATTGTGCCAGGGAAGGATGTGAGGGAATGGAGAAGACAGTGTGTCCAATATTTGACCCGTGGTCAGCAGGCCAAAATAAAAATAAAAAAATAAAGGTCAATTGCCTTCCCCACCCCAGCAGGTACACAGAATTGGCCTTTATTGTGCAATTTTTTTTTTGGCTTGGATGGAAATGATTCATTTATTCTAAAATTAAACAATAGTAAAAACACTTGCATTTAGTCTTGAGACATGACTTCAAAGTGAATGAGCCTAAACACTGAACTGTGTTCCTATCTCTTCTCAAAATCATAGAGTCCCTCAATTCAACTAGAAAAAACCCATGGCTGCAGCTGCCTCCGAACTGCAGCTTTGGAGGCAGGTCCAGGGCCGGAGCTTGGAGCTCCCCTCATCCTCTCCTTCTCTCACTGCCTCCACCTCGAACCCCACATGATTATCCGCACAAAAGGAGCAATAGAAACGCCCCCTTGGACTCATCCTAATGTGATCCTGCACTAACTAGCCAGGAGCACACGTGCAGGTTGAACTCTCCCCATTGAGGGCAGTGCTAGGACAGGCACAGCCGAAGGTCTCTGTCCCGCCGCGGGAAGCCTGTTGAGAAGAGCGTGTGATGCTGGGTGGGGGGTTAATGGAGAACAACAAAAATAATCAGGAGTCCAGAGGAAAAAATAATGACCCCACAGGAAGGGCTACAAGAACTGCATTTGTTTAGTCTGGAGAGGAAAAGGTTAGTGGGAAGCACTCAAGTAGGTGAAGAGCTGCTATAAAGAGTGAGGAATAAACTTCTTACGGTGTTGCTGAGGCCAAAACTGGAGGTAAGAGAGAAGGGAAATCTGAATTAGAGGCTAAGACGTTTTCCAGGTTTTTAGTGTCTGTATTAGACTGATGACATATCAACCATAATCCAATATGTTAATCATAAACTACCATTTTCTTGCTGAGGATGTAAAATATCTCCACTTTAAATCACACCAATATCCAAATGGCTTTAGATGGGAGCCAATGTCAAAGACATGTCCCACATTTCTGTACATGTTATTTACCTGCTTCAAGGTTACAAAGCAAAACCTATAGGTTGCATTAACCCTATTATATGCATTTGTGTGACCCTGGATCTTTGCAACTATATGCAAGACATGAAGACATTAAAGTTATCACCTTCTTGCCTTCTGTCCTACCACAGCAGCAGAAATGAACTCTGACCTTTTTCCGTGAGGGAGATGAGAATTTTATCCCTGCCACAAGCACAGAGGAGATTCCCAGAGCAGCTGCTCCACAGTATCTGCGGGAAGCTGTCCACTGTTTTGTCCCCTTGGGGAAAAGGTACAACTATCCTTACTAAAAAAGCTACTACTGATATTGGCAGAATTCCCAACAAATAATTCTTGTTTGACAATGAACACATTCTGCTTATTCCTAACTTGGAGCCCTATGTCCATTATGACTTGGCTTTGATTTTCAAGGATACTGCTTCATCTCTTTCTTCTCTTATCTGATTTTTCCTTGGTCCAATGTTCTTGCACTGCCCATATTTTTGTTTTTACTCCTCCCCCACCTCTCTTTAATGACTCACTGCCTCTAACCTAAATCTTGAGATAAATAACTTCCTTCTTTTCAATGCACTTTTGCTTTAAGGGCTGCACATCCTCCAAAGAATAAAGCAATTTACCTAGACCAGCTGCCATCAATACTCACTGCATAAACATCTCTCCCACAGGCAGAGGCCCAGCACAAGGCCTGGGTACCAGGGATACTACTCAAGCTCTACTCATGCCCCTCAAATCTAGGGCTTGAGAAGTCCCAGATTCCCTTTCCAGCCAAGGAGAAGAGCCCCACGTCCTGCAAGGCTCTGGAGGCCCTGCTGCCTTAGTGCACGGCCATAATGAGTGTGACCCTGCTGGTTTACAGCTCTCCTAGATGTGTCATCCTGAGAAGATAAACTGCTCTGACTACGGAACGGGCACTGCCCCAACCTCTCCACTAGGTCTTTGCAGAGCAGTGCGGATTAGTTAGGCTGGATGAAGCTGCTGGTTCTTTATTTGTCTTGTTCAGGTCAGGCTGAGCAGCCAGTGCCATGCAGACACTCCTCACATGTGCAATGGGAACCTTCTCATTCCCAAAAGAGGGACAACAGTACATCCTGATTTCCTGGAAGGCCCGATCTCCTGGAAGCCCATGCATTGCAGCGCACAGCAGCACCGCGCTGGCATCAACGGAGCTGCCTAAAAACAGAGGAACCTGCAGTTCAAGATCTCCGCTCTGTCTGTTTGCATCCTTTATCACTTCCATCTCCCACGGTACAAATAATACTACGGATAATAGCTGCTAATTTTGCATTTGAGTGGATCTCAGTTTTCTCAATATTTTGCTTTGTTTGGAGCATGTGTTAGGGAAGAACTAAGCCTCTGAAAACGCTGCTCAAAGCAGTAATTTAGGCCAGAGCAAGGAACAGGATTCATTTTTGATAGGCTAGTGTTATTTCAGTCCTCCCTCTGCACTTCTGCAGCTACTTTTATTTCCACTAGATGCAGCTTTTTTTATCCCTCATAAAAATAGCACAAATAATAATAAAAAAGTCTTAAAATATGCCTTAACTATAACATTTGCATGAACCTTAAGAACAGTTTTCCCTTAACTAATTAAATTTTATCTGAGGTATTTTGTTAAGGTAGAAATCACGGCATGAAACCCCCCCAAAAATCAAACAACAGTGTAGAACTGTGGTCACAGTTCATCACTAGTTGGCAAAAAACCCAACCCCTCCACACTAAGCTGACTGCCTAAAACACAAAAATCTTAGAAGCAGCTCAGGTTTTCCCAGACTGCAAAATCTTACATTTGGGATGAACTATAAAAAGATGTTCAAGTCCTGTTAGCAGTACTGTTTAAAACCAAAGTAATAACACAGAATCTATAAATCAGTTCTCTCAAAATAAAAAGAATTAATAAAATATCAAACCTCATAGAAACTTCAAAAAAAAATTGATAAATTAATTTTTGTTCTACTATGGATAATCTTTTAGAACTCACACTGCAAATCTTTTCTCTATCACTCTATCAGGTAGAATTTAAGCAGAAACTGCAGTTCTGATGCAATCCAGTGAAACCAATTCCTGGTGCCTATACCGTGGAGCAATGGTGATAAATGAACGGAGTCCCTGGCAAACTCCATGAAGTTGGAGCACAAGCAGAGAGAAACACCCGGCCTGCACAGCTCCAGATCTCCCGTGTGGATGTTAAGGCAAACGGGTCTGCAGTAGCTTCTAAGCACATGGAGCTGCAGTGAAACAGACCGTGGGGCAAAGCAAGCTGCATCCTCAGCAGTGATCTGATCTCCTGCTCATCAGCACTGCTGCACCACATGCATGAGCAAAAACTGCCAAGTCTCTGTGCAGTGTGGTCTGACAAAGCTTTTGCTCCTCTGGAAATGTTCTCCGTGTGGCCTTTTGTAACATATGCATGTCATTTTCTTCCTCAGTCTTTTCCATATTGTTAATATCTCATAAAACTGACCGGAATGGCGATGTGGGCCCTGAACAAATTTACACTGATCGTGTTTCAGGTGAATCCCTGTGAGATTAAGTCAGATAATAAAGGCAATGCTAAAAAAATATGAGCCAGGGAGAGCTGTCACATTCTTTGCTGCCTAATGCCAACCAGCTGGAAGCCTGTGATTCTTCACTGCCTATGGAGGTGGGAAACCACCTCCAGTTTGCCAAGCTGTTACCTTCCCTTCAGTCAAATCTCTCTTAAACAGCAAATTAAAAACATAATATAAAAAACAACATGCTGAGATCTTACATTTAGGCACCCTTTCTACTTCTCCATTGGAGCTCCCGACTCTGGTGTGCAGATGAGCAGCACAGACAAAAACCATGTGCTGTAAAGGACTGGGGGCAACACGGGTCTAGAGGAAGAGCCAAGGCAGGAAGGAGAAGGTCCAGGGCCAAGGGGGCACAGGGCCCTCCCTATTCCCTCATGGGAGCTGCGGGAAGCAGAGGCATCTGTGAATGCAGCGGGGAGAAAGACACAAGTGAGGAGGGACGGTCCATGTGAACCTCTACAGCAGGAAAGGGAAGCAAGGAAGCTCCTGGAAGCTGGGAGCTGGACACGGGGCAATGTGGGAGCCAGGCTCCGCAGAGGAAACCCGAGCAGGGCTGCCCAGGGGAACCTAACAGCAGCAGCGGCCACGAGGAGAGGAAGGAAAGGGAGGGAGCCTCCTGATTTCTCTAAAGGGAACACGGAAAAGCCAGGAAACGAAAGCCTGCAGGCAGCACTGTCCCAGCTGCCTCCCCCGCTTGCCCAAACGCATGGGGGGCCAGCAGGACTCCCTCCAAGCACAGGGCGCCCCACGGCAGGAGGCAACACGGAGAATCACCATGACTTGAGCACACAGCCCCAGCTGCAGCGAGCATGCTCGGGACACACAGCGAACAGCCCCTACATGAGGAACCATCACAGAGAAACAGGGAAAAGGGCAGCTGGCTTCAGCTAACGGGGCTGCACATTGCTAAGGGCTGCCCCCTAACTGCAAACAACACTAGAAAGGGCCGGGCTAAATGCCCACACATTTTATGTAGCATCTGAAGCAAAGCAAGGTTTACTGCAGTGCATGTGTGGGCTGAAAAATGTGGGCACTTACCAGGCCTGTTTCATGGTTTGTCTAAACCTAAAGGTTTAGACTAAAAGGAAATGCAAACTCGCCTACCACTGAGCCTGGATCTCAAGCTTTCTCTCTGCCCTTTCTGCTCCCACATGAGGTGTGGTGGGTATCTTTATTACTGAGTGCTACAGAGAGAGGAGGACACTATTTGCTGCCCTGAAGCAGTAAAGCTGTGCTCAGCAGGCTCGGCAGCACTGCAGCCTGCCTTGGACAGAGGCTCCACGCGCTGTTCTTTGCTTTATTTAAACCTGTTAAACCTGATTAATAGGTTTTAAATAAACGACTTAAAGCTATTAAACCCACCAGATTGTCACCCTTAAGTGGTGATGTATTTCTGTGTCCACATAAAAGATAAAAAGTAGGAGTTCCTAAAGGTTATTTTACAGTAAGAAAAACAAGTCACCCCTCCACCTCGTTGCATTAGTCATGCTAAATCAGTTTTAAAATGTCCTTGAATGGGTTCAGTTTTATACAGAAAGAGCTTTTTACATATTGTGCATTGTTAAGTAGAACAAGAATAAAAGGACGGCACGTTCACCTGCAACAGGAAAGAGCAGGAGCATTGGTGCAAGTCACTCCCACCCAGAAAGTGGATAGAAGACTATGTAGTTCTCTGGGCAATGCATAAGTTATTTTTTTCCTTTAACATGCTCTTTTCAAGCATATTTTGGCTTCTCAAGAGTGCAAAGCAAAGGTTTGGGTAGAGCATATAAAAAGAAAAGTGCTCCAGAGGAAGCCGGCGCTGCTCGTTTGGAAGCTCTTTTGATGTGCTGCAGCCATTGCTAAAATCATAGTTTTGCTGCTCCGTGTATAGCTGAGTTTGTGACCAAAATGCATCTCCACAGGACTAACTGTATAATTCAGGAAACGGCCGCTGCAGTGGCTGCTGTGATGTGTTCATTTTTAGCACATCCTGGACGAGCCTGTACACCCATTTCAGCTACTCCCACCCATGCGGCACTCTGCTCCTGATAAAGCTCTGAAAGCATCTGGTGCATCCAAAACCTATTCCCATCAGAAAACTTCTGTGGAAACATTGTAAATTGCTTCTATAATTAATGCAATTCCACACCAGGTCGAGTTCCTTTTCCTCTTTCCTACAATGCCTGCAACAAAGGCTAAGTGGAAAAGGGAAGTCCAAAGTAAGGGAAGCCCCAAAAGGGATTGGAGTAGAGTGTCACTTGAGCTGTGTTATGACAAAAGGATGAAGGATGCATGTTGAACACATCTGGTTTCTGCACCTGGAACCTATAACCAAGGACAACCTCCCTATCTGTCAATATGCCCAAAAGCTGATTAAACATCCATGTTGTTTTTAATTTCTACCTATCCGACACAACCGAGTCCAAAAGCTAAACCTAAATCTTTTTCTCACATGCTTTCTATTGCAACCTGAAAATTAAGCAATGAAGTGGTTGCCAGCAGAGCACTTGAGGCAGAGGGACAGCAATGAAAAACGCTGCTAGCAAAAGGCAGTGGGATTGACACAATAGCCACATCAGCACCCAATCCAAGACAGCGAGGCGAGGCAAAACTCTGGGTCCCCTTCTGTGCACTGGGAAGTTTTGGAGAGCTGGGAGCAAAACTTGGCCTGTTTGAGAACTAACGATTTCTTGTCATGCAACAGACTTAGCTGTCAGTGGCACTTTCGAGCTCAAGCTCAATTCCATTCCCCATGACAATCACAAGTGTTTGTGAATCAGTTATTGCATTCCTACTTAAATCCTGATCCTCTCCCTTGGCCATTTCTTTCCATTTATGACCAATCCTCATTTCCCACTTGAAAACAGTATTTTCTGTCAATTCTGGGAATTGTAAGCTGAAAGCAATTAGGGAGGAAGCAGACAGCACACCAAGAGAGTATCAGAAAGCCGGTGAAATAAACTTGTGTGCCAGTCCACTTAAACTCAACAGCATTAAGCCGTGCTAACCGCACGACTCCATTAGCACACAGAACAGCCGGCAAAGGAGGGTAATGGATTCCTGTGCAGCTCCTTCAATGAGCCTGGATAAAACATGACGAGATCAAACACAGCCCCCACGGGGAGGCTTCTGTCCCTGGTACCTGTGCTCTGAGCTTCCCTTTCGGTCATGAACACATCTCAAGCTCTAGGTTATCTGGTAATATTCTTAGTAAGTTCTTCCTCACCACTCCAGTGAGCTACTCCAAATAAAATCCAGCAGTTTGGTAAATGTATTTGCTGCCTTCTGAGCCACAGCAAATATATGAATATACCGTGGC
This sequence comes from Nothura maculosa, assembly GCA_032353885.1. Taxonomy (NCBI): domain Eukaryota; kingdom Metazoa; phylum Chordata; class Aves; order Tinamiformes; family Tinamidae; genus Nothura; species Nothura maculosa. The sequence continues at coordinate 1,248,281 of JAUBOD010000033.1, read as the reverse complement.
AACCTGCTGTTATACGAATATCCTTCCTAGAGAGAATCTAAAGCTACTTGGCTGTAATAGCTTTCCCAGGCAGCCACGCTTTCAGCCCTGAACTTCTGCCATTTCCGAAGCCCACGTGCTTGGTGGCAAAGCAGACTTTAATTGTGCAGAATGTCCAGAAAGCCCCAAAATTCCAAGAATTCAAAAAATAGCTTTTAGAAACAAATGCTAGTAGTCCTGTGGAGAAGAAAAAAGTAAAATCAAATTATTTCATGCTGCCCCAAAACATCTTTTTTTTTTTTAGCATGGCACAGACTTGGCCTTAACAACTCCAGTCCTGCCAGAGCAACCCCGAGCACTCCCCGCATTGCATCCAACCAGGCTGGGAAACAACTCGTGCACTGGCAGCCTTTGGAGGAGGTGGCAAACGCTGACATTTGCATCATCTACACCCGTGTGATATATAATCCACGCTGAGATGAGGAAAGGTAATTCACCTACCAAAGACAGATGGTTTCACACTGTCCTTGTGCTTGGATAAATAACACTGCACATATTTACATTTAGAAGGTTACCAACATTAAATTAAAGTCTAGACTCACTGTTGGGCACGTAGACAAGTTGGAAAATGTGGCAAACTAGTGAAAAATAGAGGAATATCCAGAGCTCTGATCACTTCAAATAATTATCATGAAAGAATACAGACTGAGATAAAATAACATAAATAATATATTTTACAAAGAAAATATACAACTGCTCAGCCAAGAAGCTTACTGAATTTACTGATGCTTTCTTCCTCAGACTAACTAAAACTCAAATATTGTCATGCTGATCAGTTGTTGCCTCAATAGCCACATCTGTCAAGTTCAAATATGACATTAATCTTCTGTTACCAGTTATAAAAGAAGAACTATCCAAGAAGCCTAAACAGCTGATTAATACAATTAGGGATTTAATTAATTTAACCCTAAACTTTTAATTACAACGACATTCCACAAACAAGCTGTGAACTCAGGGCATCAATACAAGCTGAATGTGCTTTTAAAAATGATTACATATCTTGTAAAATGTTTGGACAGCAAGGCTGGAGTATCACTCCCATCCTGGCAAAACACAGAGCTTCATTAGGCGATAAGGCAGAAAGGTCACGGCAGAGCAACGCGATGCGGAGCTCCGCGCCCCTCGCTCTGTGGTGTCAGCGGTCTGTGAGGAGATGCTGCCTACAACGTGCAGCCAGCCTTTTGCACATGTTAGTGCCACTGGAAAAGGAGATCCAAGCTTGCTTTTAAAATGCTTTATTGACAAACAGGGGAGCACTTTCAACTGCACCAAAATCAGGAAAGCAACCACCAATAAAGCAGTTAGAAAATGACTTCCCTGTTCCTAGCTCAAAATGTAATCTTTAGAGCTTTAGCTAGTCAGTCTTGCTGGCTCCTGGGGAGGAAAAGGACTGGGAATTTGGTCTCCTCCAGAGTAACCTTTGGAATAGGACAGGTGGGCGCTCTCGCTGCTCCGCTGTGGGGCAGCGCCCCAGAGAACCACCCTGCCCACGTCAGTCCCCGAGAGCCACTAAAGCAGCGACTCCCAAAGCGCTGTGTTCTCGCATATGGACACGGGTTAAGGAGGCAGAGCAGAGAGACAGCATCCTATTAAATCGTGTCAAACCATCTTTTCTATGGCGGGAGGTTTGCCTGATACAATGCAGTTGTTTTACAGCACCAAGAATTCACTTACAAGAGATGAATCCTAAGGCATCCCAAGAGATGAATGCTAAGGTTTCCACCTCCCTGATAGCCTGAGCACAGCTCTGAGCATTGCAAAAGGTCTGCGTGGCAGCACATGGTGAGAGCCAGCGTGGCAAATCCTCTTTTAAACCTATTTTTGGAGTGCTAGCTGAAGCCAAAAGCAAGCGTTTATCTTCTGCTGCAGCCAGGTCTTTAATTCTTGACTTATGCTCAGAAATAGCACTGCTACACATGCAAACCCAACAGGCCACAGTCTGTCTCCATCTACACAACTGCAAAGTAAACCATTAAAGGGCTGATCTTGAATTTGTTGCTGCAAAAGCAAACCAACAGACAATCTGGCAACTTTCTTAAGGAGTAGAAATAATGACAACTTTTCCATGTAATTTTACCACACAGCCAGACTCATCTTTAGCCTGTGATGTTAACCTGACTACAGAATGGTACAAGCTGAAATTTCTTTAGGAAACTCTCATCCTGGAGGAGATATAAAGAATGTTGAACACTGCAGATAGGCTGCCCTTCAGATTCAGCTACTATTTGTTCTGACTGCAAACCATAATCTTCTCATCAAACAAGAATCAAGTCACTTATTTCTATTCTCAGTAAATAAACTTGCACTTGAGTTTGGTCTAGGACAAATGATTCCCTTTCGTCCTGTAGTAAATAGACCCTTAAAATTCACAAGGCAAAACTGGCCGAACCTAAGGCAGCTATAATGAGTTAAAGGAATGTGGCAGCAGGGGAAGAGAGGCTCCGCGCAGGAACAGGAGCTGCACGAAAGGCTGCGGGCTCCAGCACTGCAGTTGGATCTTGGAGAAAGCCGGTCTCACAAGCAGCCAGGACCACTGGAAAAACTCTGAAACGCATTTCTCAAACAACAGGCAGCCTCTCGGCACATTCTAAGTTTGGGTTCAAGCAAGCTCAGGCATAAAAAGGCAACTGGTCGTCTGCAGCCTATTCGCATTTCTCAGATTTTCAGAGCTGAAACAGGGGTCTGTCTGTGACAGCTTGTATATTTGTGTGTCTCCCAGGGCACAGCCATGAGTAATGCCCTAGCATGAGGGGAGATCACTCCCGAAAGTGTTCAAAATGGTTTTGTTAATGTCTCATTTTAAAATTGTGAGCTGAGAGCACACTAGAGGGAAATGGAAAAGATTATTTGTCTCATCTGTTTAACATTGACAATGGTACCACAGTCCAAGCAGCTACAAATCTACACAGTAACTCCAGGAACCTGGATTTAGTGGAGCCCAATTGCAGTGATGCAGCTGAGGCTTGGGATTCAGTCTGCCACATGAGAGGGATGGCATCACCCCTGACCCCACCTAATGGGGAAGGCACTTGGGAAACACCTCAGTCAGGATTAATCCAACATGCAATGGAACAGCTTCAAATTGCTTCCGTCCACGGCTTTTGGACCATGCACACAATGCCAAATCTTGTTCCCACTTTTTCACACAGAAAACTGCTGGTCTCTGCATGCAGCTGCACCACTTTCTGCAAGAGCCCTCCAGGGGAAAGGTACTGCTGCTAACCATCAACAGGGGGCACTCACCAGACACTAACAGACACGAGGACACAAATCCCACTCTTTTGTGCTCTCATTTCTGCAGGAAAGAAACCTGGCCTTTGGGCTGGGAAGCAAGCTGAGGGGCACTACAGCACCTTACCAAGATGGACAACACAGGTGGGCTCCATGGAGCTCACCCACTTCGCAGTGTAGCTACAGCTGGGCTGTATCATATGTCCGAGGCACATGGAGATGCATTTCCCAAGCACATGCTAATTCTTCTTCTCTAATGTTGATGAACAAGCTCCATTTTAATCCATTTTAAAGAGCAATAGACCATAATGATGACTGAGCTGAATCACCATTAGAGCCGGTATCACTACTAGATCCTTATGTTTTGGCCAGAACTTTTTGACCCATTCCTCTCTTGACTGTTCTTTGAAGTTTGGAAATGTTATGAACCAATTCAGAAAGCATTTCTGTTTGAAATATATTTTGTAAAGGTAAAAGTAGAGGGTAATATGACAGGACTGAACACCTCAGGGTAAGTAATTTCTGCCTTCAGAAAGCCATTTAGCTCCTGAAATAGTGAAATAAACTCTCAATAACAGGACACCGTTGGCTTCAACATCTCTCCAGTCATCTCAAAAAAAAACTCTAGTAATTTGCTGACAATGGGTGAATCTAATCAAAACATTAAGGACTTCTAAGGCTACAAGATCCCAAGATGAATTAGAAAGTTAGCAAGAAAGCGCAGCCAACTTACAGGTTGAAGGCAGGGCATAAAATCCTGCAGAAGATCTGGTATATTCTCTACAAGCCGCAGCACAAACATCCCAGGACACTTCTGCACCATTTACAAAACATTCAGAGACAAATCGCTTGGGCGGATTATGTGTAGAGGCTACAAACCCTCTGCAAACCCACACATTTCTTGTTTTGGTAACTGAAGAGACAAGAAACCACTCCGAGCTTTGGGGGTCAATATTGAAATGCTGAGTATAATTTCACTCTTTCTCAATTTTACAGCATGTAATTTTAAAATTACTGTCCCGTCAGATTGCAAAACCCCACTGCTACAGCTCAGATGTCCAGGATACTTCAGCGATCAGAAATTATGCGAGCCTAAACACTTTGGTCTAACCTCATAGAAAATAAAGAAACAAACAATAAAACTCAATAAAACTGCTTTATCTTAACAGGTGTTTCATACTTTTATGGGCACACCAAGACACATCAGATTTCACTGCTCATTGCTAATGACAGTGCAGGAGGATGTGGAGTTCATCAGATGATGTTTATTTGGACAATGGAGACACTTAATCCAGATATCCCCACGCATGGTTTTATGACTGTGATCTGACTTACCAACAGAAAATCACTACCACATCCACCCTGCAATAAACTAGTTTTTAAGAAATTATTTTTACAGAATAGAAATTGCTTAGATCAAATATGTCCTATATGAAATTTTCTTATTCAGGGTCACCAGTTCTGCCCTGTGTACCTTGTGCAGAAGAATCCCCTGTCTTTACATATTGCTTTCTGATAAGTTTTATGGACTATTCTGTTGATTCTGCCCCTTTTGATCCAACTCCATCTTGCTTTTCAGAAGCTGTTAAATTAAACGCACTACAATGGCAGGAAGACTATTTTTTTACTAGGAGTTGCAAATAGAGAAAAAATAGTACCTCCAAATAGACTTTTAGAGCTTGTACTTAACATAGAAAGTGTTACTAAGTAAGAACAGTTCTTTCTATGGCACAATGTTGCTTTCAAATTTCTTTACTGATTTTTTTCTAACAGCGATGAGCCCAAGCACTATTATAAGCTGCATCACAGAAGAAACTTTTTTTTTTAAAAAAAAGATTTTAACCCATAATTTGTGCAAAAGTTCATAACTTATAAGCTAACTTAGTATTATAGATTTTTTGCATCTGATTTAAAAACAAAACAAGCAAACAAGCAAAACACACCTACAGGCAAACCATACACATTTGTGGAAACTTCAGGCGTGAGTGCTCAGCCCAAAGCGGCCGCAAAGGAGCGTGCAGATGAGAGCAGAATTGGTTTCAAATTTATCTTTTGACAAAGTGATGACAGCCCCTGGTCCTTGTTACAGTTTATCTCCCCCTCTCAGGATTTAGTAATTGCTTCTATTATGAAAGTGCACGATCTTTCAAGCTGAAGAACAATGAAAATAGCAATTCAGTGTCCAGCTGAACATCCTAAGATGTGATTAAATCTACGCAGATGAAAATGATGATAAAGAGGTATTTCTCTCAGTAACTAATATTGCCCCTGTTTTCACATCCCTCATTATATGACATTTGATAAATATATTCTCCCTATATATTTGGGGCCAAAAGCAGTCCTAATTTTGAGAAATATCCTTGGCCAAAATTACTGCTGGCACAGTACCAAGGAAATCCATGGGAACACATCAGGATAGATCTGATTTGCAAGGTAATATTTGCAAAATCAGACAGATTTTTCAATTCTCCATTAAAAACACTGCTCTAACAAACATCTTTTTTTTTAAAAAAAAAGCAGAACAGAAAATCTTTATAAATATTACTCTGTTTTTAACTCCTCTCACACTGAGGAGATTCATGGTACCTAGAAAAAGAACTGTCACAAAAATACAACAGCACACATTTTTTTCACAGCACATACATAACTCAAGTATCAACTACAACTTTCTTCTCCTCCAACACACAGTCTTTCAATCACTGCACTGGATAAGAAAAAAAATGCAGCTATTGGCAGCTGAGCTTTTGCTCACAAAGCACCCTACAGATGTGACAAGTCTACTCGCTGCAGAAAGCCCAGGACTTACCTCCCGCAGTGCAAATACAGCACAGAGCTAGGAAAAAGGCAATCCCCACTAGCTTCATTCTCGCTGTGGTGGTGGTGGTGGTGGCAGTGGTGGTGGTGTCGGCTTTCCCTTGCACAGCTGGGCAGGGAGGGCTCTCTCACTCTGAGGCAGGCCTTAATTACTCCATGGAAAAAGGTGTGTAGAGAGCGTGCCTAGTCACTGCCCATTCCTGCTTATTTTGAGGACTTTGATAAAGAACAGGAGGAAACACAACATACTCCCTCTGGGAGTTCAGTACGGAGGAGATTTATTGTTTCAGTCCTTACAGGAACTCCTTTTTTTTGGCAGCCAACTTTGTTTTTGTTAATACGTTATTTTGTTCTTCTTCGGCCAAGAGGTCAGAAACGTTTTTGAACAGAGGCAAGTCTTTCTTTAGAATAGACGATACATCATCAGCTTTCATACTGGATCTCGGATACTTTTAAAGCAAACATTTAATAGCAACAGAGGCTGCGTAGCAGGGGATAGCACAGCTGGGAATGCAGCACTCATCCTGGTGCTTTTTTCTGTTAGATAAGGTAGCTCCAGCCTTTGGTGAAAACTACAGCTGCTTCACACTAAAGAGAGCTGGCCACTGCAGGATAATCAAGAAAGGCCCCGAGGGTAAACCAGCACATGGAGAGGAAGCACCTTGCGCCGCATCCCCCAGCGGATAAAGAACAGAGCCAGGAACAGGCTCTGCGCCCCACCTAGGCACCCACATCGTCCCCTGCCCACAAACAGCGTCTGAGGAGATGCCACATCTCATGGCTTCACGGAGGATGCGGCTCTGCTATTCATTTTTTATATAATAGAAGCTAGTCTTATAACATCAAAGGAATCCAGACCTCTGGGCAGAGAGACCCTGGTCAGCCAGCCCATGTTACACAGACATACATTGAGCACACAGGCAGATAATGGAGCCAGATCTTTAGGCCTTGACCCAGCATAAGAAACAATTTTTAAATGAGTTAGGCATGACTGTATCATTCCTGCTGTGAGAGAAAAGTTTCCTGCTCCTTTCAGAGCACAACATGCTCCATCTCCATGCACATACCTTACAAACCAGCAGTGTGGACAGGCGTGATGCTACACCAAGAGGCAGGGCGCTGTGAGCGACGGACGGCACAGCCCAGCCGTGCTGCAGAGCTCAAGCTGGTCAGTCTGGTGTCCTCAAAGCGAGCAGGGACTTGATGCAAGTTCTTGTCTGCATTCAATACAAAAAAGCAAGCCATTTAAAATTTATGGAGTGTTCCTCAAAACACCTCTACAATATACTAGTCTCACTCTATCAAAAACAGAGGGAGTTAGGGCTCTTGGTGCAAAGTTTTTTAAGTAAGTACTGTTTTTAAACGAGAAACAGATCTTTTATTTATAAATTTTGAAAAGTTTCAAGTAGCTTTAACTGAGGCCTAGTACATTAGGAACAGAAAGTATATATTTACTTTTCAGTATAGGTGCTTGCAATGTTAATTTACTGTGCCGTATGATAAGAGCACAGGCCTCAGTGAGGCTCTCAAATGGACTGCCTAATGAGCCAGAGCAAAAATATCTCTCTCCTCCTCAGGCCCAATTGATCTGGGAAACTCTGATATCTCTCCTTCTCACAGCTATTTCTCTGGCTTATGTGGAAGAGACCCAAGTAGACAGAGGCTATGAAAACATGATCTTGTCATATTCTCATGCTTTGTGCCTTAATGATTTTATGCAGCTGATGACAACTAATCACAAGAGTTCAAATACAATGAGCATGAGGTACAGTGTGTTTGCTCATCTGCCTCTATGTCAACTCTCAGGAAGACTAAGAGGAAAAAGTGACCTCACCCGCAGCCTGACTCATTAAATAGTCTACTTAGGCAGTAATTAAGTCTTTTTTCCTCCTGCATGTCACTCACTGTAAGGGGAAGTAACATTTTGGAATGGTTTTACACACAGGAACTCCCAGGATCTAAGCCACAAACTGTTCTTTTATTAACCTGATGAGGAAAATAGTATAAGATAAGCATAGTTTATGGAATAGCTTTTGTTCAAAAAAAAAAAATAAATCCACATCTTAAGATGTGAAAAATCCTCTGCCTGTTGCAGGTGTCAGAAGAGGGTGCTCAACAGAAATCTGAAGTAAGAAAAAAGTATCTAGCACTTATCTGGAGAAGCTCAAAAGAGTGGGTGTGTGAAAGATACAAATTCTAAGTTCTCTGCAGTGAGACTGTGATTCATGATCATTGGAAAGGATCACACAGTAATATAAATTTGACTAAGGTCAGAGGTAGGCCATTCAATGGCACTTTCATCCAGTTCATCACAACGTATGGTAGTGATTTTATGCCAGCATTCTGTTTTTATGCTCATTTTGCGCCAACGTAGAGCATAAACATAGAGTGGCCTAGAAAAGTAGTAACTGCTGCAGCAGAAAGCCTGCAATAATAAATAAATAAGTAAATAATAAATAAGATGATTTTAATTTGGAGAGTGAATTCACTCCAGGTTAGTGCTGTTTCTGATGTGATAAGACAAGCTCTAACCTTAGATCTGCAGTGCATACCTGAAACATTAATTCTGAAGAATGATTCAGAAATGAAGCGCTAATATTATTTTGCAGACTGAGGTGAAACTTCTGCAAAATCTAGGAAGGCTGATGACAGGAACACTCCTTTGGGTTTTGTAGAAACACTGAGAAATTGAATGTCCAAGAGATTGCTTGTCTCTATTCAGCTACTGAGGTGAGCAGCAGCATGGCAAGGAGTCCCTAGCGAGCTGCTCCTGCTGCTCCTGTGGTTACTGTAAGTCCCTGAGGGCAGAAGGGCGCAAGATGCTGCAGCCTTCCATAACTTACCCACGTCACACGTACAAGAGCAGAACAGGCTCTCTGACTTCAGGCAAGTGGATGGGAAGGAAAGGAAAAGGCCAAGCCTCTGTGCCTGGCTAGGTTAGGCAACTTCAGCTGTGCCTCAGAAAGTCCCATGGCAATTTACTGCCTCCTTGGAGCATCAAAACTGCCCTGTTATAAGACCTCCTAACATGTACATCCAAGGCAGCTAACTTTTGCTACTTCAAACTTGCTATGGACAGCAGCAACATAGACATTAAGAAATAACTGGAATAAAAGTGAGCAAATCAATTAAGTCACTACAAGAACCATGGCCAAAGATGTGCTGCAACTTCTGACTCAGAGAATTTGATTTGCAGGGCAGAATGTCAGCTGAAGAAGCAAATCCTTGCCATTCTTGTCAACAGGTACATATTTTCCCTAAAAAGAAATTATTTAAGCTCTTAAAATCTTGCAGCAAAAGACTATTCCTCTCTATGTTCACTAAAACAAAACCAAAAATCTTCACTTTTCCTTCCTACTGGCAAGTAAGTTTTCCTTTATTGAATAAATGTTTTTCTTCCTACTCTCAAACCAAGAAATTTAGTGCCAATGTGTGCTTTGTTTTATAAAGAGAAATTTGGTCATCGGTAATGCTGCCAACTGTGGGATTACCGTCAGTTCTGGAATATCTGGAGTTTCACTTAGAACCTCACAACATATGACTGTGTGATGGTCTCAGTTTCCGTGTTTCTTTTAAATAAAATTTTAGCCCTTACAGTTGCAGAAGAAAACTTGAAATATGACCAAAGAGCACACTAGAGAATGAAAGGGCACTCTGTTTTAAAATCTCGTTATTTTGTACCACTTGGGGTAGGCTTCAGTTATTTATTTATTTTTGACAATGTGGTATTTCATTATTAAAGGGAAACTGTTTATTGCCACAGTGGATTTGCAGTTACAGATTTATTGGTCTCTGGCTGTATTTACACTTTTTTTCTTATTTCACATTGCTTGGAGCAAAACATTGCTGCAGTCTGCATAGTTCTCCTAGGAGGTTCAAATAATCCCCTTCAGATATCACGAAAGTAAAAATTTAACATATCATTCAATATTCCTGAAGCATCACTACAGAAAACAGAAAATAATCAGGACAGCCACAGTGGCTTGCTTTGGGCTACAGACAATTTTGTGTGTCAATGCCAAAGTTAAATTTGTCAAAATCTTTACAAAAGCAAAACTGAAAAGATGCACAGTCTTTGATAACTTTTTAAAGCAAAAGAACAGAGTGATTAAAGGTGCTAACCTTCACCATTGATGGGTACCATATCACTGATGGCTATTTTTACCTCATAGAAGAAAGAAGAGAAAAAAAAAAAAAACTAATCTCAGTCTTTGTTTTATTATTTCTTTTTTTAAACTATTGCTTACCTATTACTTACCCAAAGATTTGGTTATACTCCCATATACAGAATAAATTTCCTATGAAACATGCAGTTGTGAGCAGGGTAGAAATGTATCGGTTTATATTTTCCAGATTTTTTTTTTCTAATTTTAGAAATTGCTTCTCGTAATCTAGTACATACATTAAAAATTTAATACAAACCAGAATGCAAAAGATTGCAAATATCAGTACTAAAGCAAGATATTTTGACGATCATGACTAGAAGTTACTCTTGAAAATCCAAGCTGAGGGAAATGTAAAAATGTATATATTTTTTTCTCAATTTTTATGGAGGTGTTGGCATACTTCATGGAATGAGATATTGGAAATGTCAATGCCCAAATGCCTCTGCATACAGTAATATTAAAAATATTAAAGATCAGACTTGCAAATATATGCAAGTGTCTGAAAACCAAGATAGCCTCCTTTTGTTTGTAGCACAGAAAATGTTTAAATGTCACTGACTTGATTCAGAGCCAGCTACTAACGTGAAAAAATTCACCAACTCTCTAAGTGTTCAGATGCATTTATAAAGTCACTAAAGACCAAAATGTGTTTAGTTTGCATTCAATATTCTTGTTACAAAAAGTATTTTCAAGTCCACTTCCAATTACTGCAACATTTTATAACAGACTTGAGTATTAGGGTTTTTTTCCGTCATGCCAACAGGCTATCTGTTTCTGAAGAGCATGCTTTTCCTGTTCTTTCATACCTGGAATTCTACTGATACACCATGGGAAGTGAAAATACACTTGAAGAAACTAGTTGTTTAGCAAATGATAAAATTCAGGAGCATATCTGTAGGCAATGCAGTTGCCACTCTGCTAGATTGCAGAGGTTGTGCTGTGTTTGAAGAGTTCAGTAGAATGTCCAGCACTGTCAAAAAGATAGAGCAGATTTATGGTCCAGAGCTACCTCTGAATCTCCCTCCCTGTATATTCCCTATTCTGCTACCAGCAAAGCATTACTTAGAAAGAAGGCTTTGTCCTTAAAAGCTTCATGCTCCTATTCCCCTAAAGTGTTGTTCCAGCCTGGCCCACAATTTAATTCACAAACTCCTAAGTGTGAGATACCACTGAAGATAGGTCTAGTATTTGTTCCCTGTCCTTATTTATATAAAACAGTGGGGGCTTGCAAATTTGTGCAAGTAATTTTATGTCATGTAAAGACTCACAGAATGTGTTTATAAGCTTCACATCCTGCCCTGAGCTAATGAAGTGGGAAACAGTGAGTCAGTCTCAGTTTCTTGTGTTATTTGAAAGGCAGAGAATGATTATACTGTTGGCTGTCTTAGAGGAAACAGAAGTATGTGTTTGAACCATGCCTTAACTTTCCAAAAGTCTGAATAAATCCAACCACTATCTATCCAGACACATATCTCATCTTTGTTGTGTTAAATCGCAGTGAGTTCACTCTTCTTGGTCCTGGTTAGAAAACACACAGTGGTACGAGAGGACATATTCCTGCAGTGAACTGCAAAGCAACATGTACTCTCTGTTCCACTAGTGCCTGTGAATTTTCCTGGGCATGAGGTTGAAGAATATCAAGCTTCTGCCAAGCTGAGGTTCTGTGGTTTCCCTTTTCCTTTGGTTTCCTCTGAAAAAGCAGTGGAAAGAAATGCCAGTTTTCTAGTCAGTTCCATGAGGGGATACTCTTTGTGTTGCTCTGGGTAAACTATAGTTTAAACTGTCAGCTTTGTTTTCAGATCACCTATGCCAGAAAAGTATATCTTAGAGTATTATACAACACTTGATCATAAAGAGCCCATTACATATAAATGCAATGCATTAAGCTTACAATGCTTTAAAGCTTTCTCAGAAGCCACCACTGTGATTATATTAGTATCCCAGCATCCACTATAAAACTATGTTTTCATCTATTCATCAAAAGATTCACTGGAAAACAAATAAACAAACAAGTCTGGCTTCCTTACCTCTCAATTTGTTGATTTATCAATGTCTTGAGATGCACGAGGCTTGGGCCAGTCCTTACAAGACTCTGTTAGCTTCCAAGCTGCAGGACATGGAGATGGAAAAGACAGTTACAGGAGGTTTGGGAACCAGGAAGAACTTCATGTAGAATAGAGACAGAATATACAGGAACTGCTAGGTCAGCACTCTTATTTCCAAGTTCTCTTACTCTGACATGAGAGTTGGGGTGAAGAGAGGATTCATAATGGGCAGCTTTTTCAGGATATATTTTTTTATGAAGAATACAGAATACATCAATTTTGAAAAAATAGTTTATGCTCCAAAACTCTGTATAGGAGACATTTTGTTGCACAGAGGCATTCCTGAACTTAAAGAGCCTTGCTCTGTTTGGCATTTTCCTTCAAGCTTTTTTCTTGCAGCTATCTACCATCTATTCCAATCCAACTTCCAGCACTGATAGACTTGAACTCTTTGTTGCTTAAACTGCTTATCCAGAATAGCTATTACTGCTGCTTCTCAGTGTCTGGCTTCCCAAGCTTTCATTCCTTTGGAGTATTTCAGACTTCCTGTTGTCGCTATCAGAACGAGCCCTGCTGCCAGGCACTTTTTGACACATGCAAAATACAATGCACGTCCGGTCTGGGGTCCAATCTGATAATGAGGAAACAATGTCGCCAAGGAAAGTGGGTAAAATCCCCATACTTTCAGCCAAAATATACCCCTAATATTTCAGCTGCCTAGCAGATTTCATATCTGCCCCTTTGCAGATATCATAAACATTTTCCTGTTCCCTGCACTTGCACTTTCCAATTTATTCAGAGACATAAAAGAGATGAAATGTTTTCCACAGCAGTAATAGCTAGGCAGTAAGTAGCCAACTGAAAATAAAAGCATCTTGAGCACCTGCTAAAAGCAAGTTCAGATTACCCACAGGAAGCTGGAAAATGCACACGATTTTTCACACATGCATGTGCTTGTTAATTTGTTATATTGCTGGAGAGTTTGTCATCAGGAACCTATCTAGTCACATTCATCTATTCATCTACAACTTTTAAAAAACTGTTTCAAGAAGAAAAATAGGCTAAAATGGACTACCAGCATTCCATGCTGTCAAATATTGTATTTATCACTTTCTAGTTGTGATGGAAAAGGCTTGCAATAACAAAAAGTTGATATTAGACTACAATATATTATGCCAATCACCTTTTTTTAATTCACTTTATGGTCTACTCTGTTTGTCATATATTCTGAGTTATGAAACTGTGCTCAGGGACACAAGCTCCCATGTATTTGCTGCAGCAGCAACACAACTCAATTTAACAGAAAATAAATGCTGTTCTAGAGTCAAGCCTTACTGAAATAAGTCTGGGGTATCTTCAGAAGACTGAGAGACACAAACTCGTAAGAAGCCAACTAGCTTCAACTACACCGGGAGAAATGTAAAGTAAATGCAATTGTTCAAGTGTACATTGAAGAAAGCTAGGACTTTCTGACTTTCTGGGACTTACTCTGACTTTTAGTCACTTTCATAGATACAATCATTTTCTGTCACTTTCATTGCACTGCTGAGGCTTATGGGAAGTGAAACACATTTTGTGGCAGCGGGAAATGACTGTAGAACCTAATGCCTAGATCTGCTATGTAACCAAGACCACTTGGATCAGATCAGTACTTGAAAGAAAAAAAGCATTGGGAAATAGTCCTTCCTGAAACCCTTGCAATATGTAAGACATTATTATTGCACCAGCAGAATTATTGCAGAATACCAATGAGCAAGGGACATGAGAAGCTGCACTTCACTAAGAGACCACAGCCAACCTCATGCTGTCCCCACTCTCCTCAAGCAGTGCAGAGCAGTCACTCCTTACTGGTGGTGCTGGGTTCTCCCGCACTTCAGTGGTTTAATTGGTTTAATTGGTTTAATTTCCCTGGAATTTGGCTGTTTAGCTGGGAGGCCCTGTGGTGAGTCACTGAGCCACCCTCTGCACAGCAACAGGAAGAGCTGCAAAATCCTTCAAGAATGTCAATGAACGGGGGCTGTCTTTATCCAGGCTAGTTTGCTGGCTACCGACAATATTTGCAACTGCATTGGAAATATGCTTCACTCAGGCCATATTTTTATTTTATTCCCTTCTCTGAAATGGATTTTTTCTCCAAATCTCCCAAACACTGAGTCACGGTAGAGGTGATGGAATACTATTTGTCAAGATGACTATTTAGTGAGTTTTGCTACTTCTTGCTGAAAGATTTATTTGCTACAAAGTTTTTTCAGCATTTGATCATCTTCAGAGCAAGCTATATATATTCTTTTGGTACATGTTTTGGAGACTAAGTAGCAATATTTGCTAAGAAATTTAACTGAGAACAGTGCTTTCTGGTATTCGTCCAGAGTACATCTGCTCTTGAGCCAACCTTACAGGGCAGATTCTTCAGACCCCTACAGACTGACCTAACTCTGCTCCCACTCAAGTCAATAAAATAAGAAAAACACCCTTCCACTGATTTCAGTGAGAAGCATTAAGGCTGATCACCTTGGAAAATAACACCTGCTCGTAACACCTATTTTAGTGGCAGATTAATAATTCTGTACACTGAGTGCACAAGCATTTAAATTGCTCCTCCTGCTCAATGCAGCTGCCATTAAACCCATCCCGACAAAGTTATGCATGCAAGTATGTATGCAGGGTTAGGCCTAGAGAAGGAATTATGGCATATCAATAGAAGTCCTATACTGCTAGTTTTGGTGAATATCCCGCATCCTACACTGGCCTTAGTTTCCCATACCTATGTGAGGCTATAACCCTGGCATAGACAGAATAGGGATTATTTTTATTTTCACTGGGCATTAGCCCAAATTTTTGTGGCATAACAGAACTTGCAACTTAGAAACAACATCATCAACAAGAGAAAATTTCCATGGCATTAGATCTTAGATTGAATTAGTTGTGAACTTGCTGAACCATTAGATTGTGACACTCACTTTGCAAGAAATGAGTGAGGCTAAGCATTACTTAAAGCAGTACATGGAACATATCACATTTGCCAAAAATGGTACGGTAGATGTGATCTGCATGTCAACCAAAATTCCTGCTATTTGCTTTTTTCAATTCTGCTGCTCCTTACACAGGGATCAGCTGTTGCAGTCACCCACTACTAATGTGACTTCAGGTACCAGTGATTAGAGTAATGGAACAGTATCCCAAGACATACAGGCTTGTCACAGCAATTAATAGAGGAGGCACTTACGCTAACATGGCCAGTTCTTCTCAGTGTGTGCACCTCCCACAACACCATCTAGCTAAGGACTCAGTAGAACTCTTCTTTTCCCCCTTCCAGTATTGCATAATAGGTTTATAATTGCTGCTCTCTAACATTTTGTTTCTCAGGTCTCTTTAGAAGGAGTTTTACTATGTCTTTCACTTCTCTGCACTTCCACAGCACTTTCTCTTTTGGCCATTTTAACTCTGTTGGTTTTTTTTTCCTTTTTTTTTTTTTCTTTTCCTGCTCAAATCTCATTTCTTTCCTTTCTACCTGCATCATGGGCAAGAAGTATTTTTTCTTATTTATACAACAGTCAATGCAGTATATATTCAGTTGGAGTGGGTTCTGACCCCCTGGCAAACCTATACAGTTAAGAACTCTCTGGTCAAATTATTCTCTTGGAGATCATAAAAGCAAGGGAAATAACTGGTGAGAAAAATGAGGATAATGCTGACATTTCTCTAGTTGGACAACATTCCTTCTTAAGTTACTGTGGAAAGTTCCCTTGGATGTGGAAAAGTTTGGGCTATTTTACTAAATAAATCCTCTTTCAGTTTAATGTACTTATCTTTTTGCAAAATGTATTTATTTGGTCAACAGAAACGGGAATAGCTTCTAGCAGTCTTCAACTTCTGCAATATCCCTTCAACTCCTGCAATATCCAGCTATGGTTTAGGCTGCAGGTAGAGAGCCAATTTTTACAGACAATGTCCATTACAAAAAAATATCAAGAAAACCTAGGCGAGTAGTGCTTGCACTTTAAAAAAATGCAAAAATAAGAACACATGAATCAGAAATGGCCTAAAGCTCGGCATCAGCTTGTTTCAGAAGTGCATATCTAATGCTGGGCTCTTTAGTGCCATTTAACTACCTAAATTAGTAGTTTGATCTTTGCTGCTCGTAATTGTCCAGAGAGTTCTGTGAAAGTAGGTTATTTAGGTACCTAAATGTGTGTTTAAAGAACCTAAATTTGGCTATTGAATCCTCAAATCTTGCCTTTGCAATCACAATTGTGGACAGATAAAAATGCATGGTATTAATACTTTAATTATTAGAGATCTACTTCCAGGTCACATTTTGAGAGTCTAAATTTTGTGCTCTATTTTACATGTAACCCAGAATCTCATTGCTGGTGTATTTGTTCTGTGAGACTCTGGCTGACCAGTAAATGCCCTTTGTGGTCTGTCCCCCGACACCCCCAGCAGAGTGGTTAGAGCTGCAAGGTGAGTAAGGACGGGGGGCCAGAAGAAGCAGAGCAGTACAAGCACGACAGCCTTTCCTTCCATCCTCTGCTTGCAAAACCTGTCACAGCTCTCACAGCGCTTCCCCCAGCTCCTTCCTTCCTTCTTTTCATTATATATACTGCTGCTCCCTTGCTTCAGGGCATCCTCTCCTCCTTGGCCCTGCTCTGCAGCCACTGCTTCTCCTTTCCCCACCAGGTCAGCAAACGACAAGGGACTCCAGGGTGCTTCTGCCCTACCAGCCACACTCTCCAGTCTCTTTCTGATGATGAGGTGGGATTTGTTTCTGCTATTTAATCGGTAACAGGATGCCTCATAGGGGAATGAAAGATAAAAATAAAAACAAGCCATTTTAACGGGTTATTTTTAAAGCTGCTTAGGCTTTCTGGTCAAGATCCTCTGGAACATGAAAAGCATAACTGCTACAGCTGGTAGAGCCCCAGTACAGTTGGGCATAACTGCACTTGAAACCAAAATCTAGGCTCAATGTCAAGCAGGAGCCAAACCAGAAGGACAAATCAAAACTAAGTTTGTAATTCTATTCACAGAAAGTACTACTTTCAAATAAAAATGGAATTACGTACTCATTTTCTTAAACCTCACCTATACATAAAAGCTGCAACCATTTCACTAACTCCTTTTAGAAGCTGGTTTTATTTTAATTGGGATAGTCTTTTTATATTCTTTTAGGTCAGAACACCTCACAGAGATTTATCTTAATTCATTCCTTACAGACAGAACAGCTTTTGTCCCTGGAGTCCTCCAAGTGAATATACTATGTATTTTCTTCTGTCCAGATTTTTTTCAGTAACTACAGTTGAACAGTTTTACAAAGAAGAAGAATCTTTCTGAGTTCCTTAATTGAATTCAGTGTAAGACTTGTATGTCTAAATGAATTCATGTAAGTCAGTCTCTGCAGGATTGCAACGTGGACTGTGGGATAATAGTTTCGGCTGGTTACAAAAAGGTAGGGAATTAACTCAAAGAAACTCCAAAAATAGCACAAGGAGGAAGCTTCGTAAGGACTGTAGCCTCCATACTTAGTGAGTAGAGCCAGGTGGCAAATGCCTGTGTTGACAGGCCTTTAAAATGATTATAAAATAAGGACTAAAAGACATCTGATGTAGGCTGTAGGGCTGGGAAATCTTTAAATATCCTTCAGACAAAAGAAAAAATATTTTCACAGAAGACTGGAGCTGTCTTTAGTGTCAAGACTGTATATCCAAGACATCTTCCATGCATAATTGCTCCATAGATTTCAGTGGAAAATGCTTAAATATAAAGTTCAGATAATCTGCAAACCAATTTTCAAGAGTTTCCCTTTGAAGCTGGTGTACTGCCATGTACGGCACCTGTATCATGAATTTAGGGATGGTCACACCGTAGCTTTGATTCCACCGTCCTTGCTGGTAAAATAAAGATAGCTATGAAACACCACCCAGCATATTCCTGAGAACTACTTAGTGAAAGATAACTTATGTAGCTAAAATGTGATAGGCGAGTTTCTTCTTAGCTAATGTGGCTGATTTGCACAGGATTAAAAAGCACCTTTGATATTGCAGCCCTGGAGGCTATATGAGCAAACATTGTTAAGAGTAGGGAAAATACCCTAGCTATGACTTACTTAAAACAGAGCCTCTCAGTAATTACTAATTTTACGTGTATTTTCAGTACTTACATTAGTCAGAGGTCTAGCAAAACCCTCCAAAGAATGCAGGAAGGGCTGTTCACTGCTTCTTGGTGATTCATCCATTTCCTTCCTTCCATCCACGACGAGGGCTTTACTGGAGGAATCTCATGGCAGTGCTGAGCCTGCGGTCATGAAATGCCTGCAAGATAGAGCCACCACCCTGTCACTCGACTTACAGAAAAGAGCAGGGCTATCTTACCCTACAGAGACTCTGCTGCCTCCCAGTGAGCTGTAGGGCTCTCTAGGGAATATTTGTGATTCTAAGGGGTAATCAGTAATCCCCTCAAACAGTTTCTGCAACAAATAATAAAATAGTAATCCTCTAATATTCCCCGCAATAAATAAGCATATCACAACCACATGGTTACCAGTCTCACTTTGCTTTGCATGACCCGTGTGCCAGACCTCTCTGGCCATCATTTCTGGGAAACAAAGTGATCGATTAATAACTTAGGAACGCTACTGCAAAAGCATAAAAAATGAGAGTTTAAAATACATCGGAAACGGTTCTCTTTTCTGAGCTATTATACAGAGTGTCTTTTCTCTAAGGTATCTCTTAGCTGCATTAGTTCAGCATAAACTCATTAACCTCCTCACACAAAGTCCTGGCTTCCAAAAAAGGTTTTCCTATTCCAGTTTTATCAGAGGTGCTCACTGGGATGTTGCTATGTGAAAGTTAATCTCCAAAGTAGCTCTTGAACCCTGATACATCTTCCTCCTCCCCTCCCTTCTTCAGTCTAGGGAAACCCAAAAATCTATGTCGCTTAAATGAGTTTGCACTGGTTCCAAGTGTGTACCTGAACCAGCATTTAAAGTTGTTCCTTCTAAGTCCAGTGATGAGCTAATTTCTCCAACTGCACCTAACTGCCTGCTTACGAAATCTGCCAAGCTTATGTTCATGCCGCGTTTCATGACCTGGAAACACACCAGGACCCTGCGGCCCAGCTGAGAGGTTGCCTCATATTCCACCTGTGAGCTCAGTCACCTACAGCCTAGAACCTAACTGTGCCTTGGCCTGTGTTTTTTGAGAAAGCTGATTATTTATGGGGTAATTTTAACAAACAAGATCAGAAACAATTCAAGATGTCTGGATTAACTTTTTCAGCCTTCTTGAGCACTAAGTTCTATGAGTGTGCTTTTATTACTAGTCAGAGGACTGTTACAAGTATCTCTACAGTGAGCTGTAGAAAATTACAGAAAATATAACCATTTTTAAAATTCTTCTCTACAGCAATTGGCATTGTGGAAATAATACCACTGGACTGGGAACTTCAAGTAGGGTTTGGTTTATACTGAACTCTCTATGCAGCACTACTCTGACCTGTCAGTGTGGAAATCCATCTGACTTAAGAAAGAACAAGGATAGATCCCTGCTGAAAATGCCACCTAAATTTTCCTTTTTATCTTCAAACAATCCACGTAAGCTCAGTGAGACTGCTTCAAAAGAAAGTTTTTGCACATGAATAACAAAATATTCCACAGTTCTTCTACAATTCTTTGTTCCATTTAGATCTTGACTCTTTCTTTGGAAGTTTTTACACAAAACAAATTGACTAAACATTTTTTCTGCATTACAAAATGTGTGCCATGATTCCTCACCATCAAAAGTAATGAGAATCTTGCTAAAAATGTTAAAACAGCAATATCTAGCCCTTAATAATTATAACATTTGCCCTGTTAAGATGCAAGGCAAAACAGTTACTGTGTTTAATAAAAAAACAGATTTACTCTCAGGTTCCTACATCTTTTATTTGCGTTGTTAGAATGATCCAACTGCACTGTTATATTTTGCCTTTTCTTAACAGGATCCCTCACCAGTGTTTTTGTCTGTACTGTGCTCTCTATCCAGTTCTGTTTGTTTAATTTCAGAATCTTATTTCCTCATTTGCAGTTGCATAATGCTACTTTACCTAAAGAAGAATATGGCTCAACAGAATTAGTAAAATGTTACCTTTGAAATCCCAGCCATATGAGGAAGATGCTGATCCACAGCTGTCAGGTTTGTGCCTTCTTGTATACTCCTCTGTTCCTTTGACTTGAATTTCTGCACCCTCTCCAGAATTGTGCTTGCTCTTCCAAAGACTTAAAAAAACAAACGGATAAAATTATTTCTCTTCCTGCAGCACTTCAAGTTTTCTTAGTGAAAATAGTGAATGAAATTGATGACATTTAGCATAATGTTCTGTAAACAGAGGTCTCAGAAACGACATCCTGATTAAGGTAAGAGCTGTCAAGTCAGACAGGTGAGTGGTATCTCTGGTCTTGTCGATCCTGTGGATTATGGATCACACTTGACTATCAATGATTATTTTCAGACACTCAGACTTAAATTATTACCTTAGATATTGGAACTGGTTATGCACATGAAAATGAAGAGCAGCTACAGACATGGCCTGATTGGGACAGCAGAAGGTGACACAGAATCGTATACCAGGGGTTCTGCAACACAACTGCCACAGGGTGATGCAACCAGTGCAGAGATTCAAAGAGGGTTTATGGGAGTAGCAGAACAGAAATTTCTTTTTTAAATGCTTTTGCGTACTTGCTCATCCCATAGCCCACTTCTTCCTCGATCAGGCATTTTTCTCTGCTTGCTGCTTTGGGGCTGACTATTACTCTTTTTCTCCCTTACAGGTGAGAGAGAATGAGGAAGCTGTGACTTTTCTATCACTGCCTCCACAGAGTCACCCACATTTGGGGCTCCCCTTTCTCAGTAAGACTCACACTCAGAACTCTGGCCCCAAACCAAGTTATCCATCCCAGGTCCTGCAGTGCACCCAAGATCAAGGGGATGCTACCGGAGCTCCTGAAGGAAACATACAAACCAGAACTGCAGTCTGTATGGTACTTTGGATTTTGCAGCTCCTAATTCCTGAGGAGAGCGTGTTTTAATCTTGGTTCACACTGATGCATCTTGAATGGAGATAATAATTGCCTGCTCTAGTATCATCACCTAGATATTTTACACATAGTAAAAAGATTGGCTACTTGTTATTTTAAACAGTGAGAAGCTTCATTTGTTTAGGTTGGTTGCTTGATGTTGCCCTCCTAAACATTTGTTAAGGGTACAAGCAGCAACACTGTCGGTTCCCATAGGTTTAAAGTCCTGTGTCATGCCTCAGTTCTCACTCATTCCCTGTGACATCCCTCATACTATATATGATATTACGTATGCAGAGGATGGGTGTCATCACTGCTTTTTTAGACAGTGTATGTTAAGGTGCTACTATATTTTTAAAAGTCAAATGATTAAATATATAAATATATTTATTTACTTTGAAAGATATTTTTTGGTGGCGGTGAAGCTTCATTCTTTCCTTTTTCTGTTGCAACCCTTCTATTCCAAAATAAAAGATGCCAGGCTTCCTCCTGAAGAACTTTTCCTGACAGTATTTTCTCCCAAATATTAATAGCATCTCTTAGTTGGATAATTGGCAATCCTCAAAGAACTGATAGGATCTGGTGCCTATATATTACAAGCTCAAAGCTATGCAATGCCCAATACTAATTGATTTTCTTTCTTTCCAGGCACACGAGTACAACTCATAGTTAATAATTCTCTCACGCCATTTCTAAGATGGAAAGTATCTACAGTACACATGCTGCAACCACAAATAATACCTTTGATAGGCTCTCTGCCTGGCAGAGACAGAAAAACATCATTCTTTATCATGCCATTAAGCAGAGATTGGAGATTTAAGCATGTTAAGCCAAAACTCAGACTACAGTGGCACATGATGTATAGTAGAAGGGACTCTGAATATGCGAGTTCCATAAAAAAAGCAGACACCATTAAAATATAATGATTAAAATGCAGCCTCTCTGGCTCCTGTTGCACTCAACTGCACTTACAAAGTTACACACCACAATAGTTACCTCAGAGAACTCGGTATGGAAAGCTCAGCAGAGCTGAGTTGCAAAGTTCCGGGACTTTTAAAGCTAGTTAATTGGACATTTAAAATGCATTAAATGTTTACTGAAATGGATGCCATAGTTCCCCCATATATTTTATGCATGTATAATAGAAACATTGTTATATAAACACACAGTATAAACATATAATGAAATACTCCTTCTACAAAGTCGCATATGCAGATGTGAAAGCAATGGCAATATAGATGAGCACAAGCTACAAATATAAGACAGATTATTTTGCACAGACTTTAAAAAAAGAAAACGTCACTTTTATTTAAAGAACATCCCCCAGGTAGGATATAAACAACACAGCAACCACAATGCAGCTCTCTATCTCCTCAAATAAACAAATGATGTTAGCTAACAATTGTAAGAGACTGATATGAACTGAAATAACGTCTCGGAGCTTTCAGGCGGGCTGAGCTGTGCTGGGCACATATCACACCAGGAAAGCAAGTGAATCTGGCACTAGTCCAGTTTCCTTCTATTGGAGCTGCCTGGTAGTGGCTGAGTGATCCTGACATTACTCCGCACCATGCCAAGCGCCTGCTGCCCTCCCAGACCAGCACAGGAACAAGGATCCAGCTGGATGGCATGCAAGAATGGCACCTTTCTCATCACCAGATGTTACAACACGAATCCTCGCTTACTAAAGCCACGTTTGGGGCATTTTGGACCAGCGAACCAAGTGCTTTCAACAGCACCCATGTGAGCGTGGGCTTAGCGTTAGCATAAGGATGAAAACTGTGCCCTACGCAGGTCAGTCACTCAAAGCGGTCTTTAAACTGCATCACGCTCCCAAACAAAGAATGAAAACTCTGGAAATGGTGCCTTGCACTGGGAGTACAGTTTCTGTATATTGATTTCAAGGGGAACCTGATCACCCCTGATGTCAGCTGCGGAGAAAAGTGATCTCGTGTACTTTTAACCTCAAAACTCCCTTTTGCTTTTGGTCTTCGGGGCACAGAAGCTCCGATGGCTGAATAGGTGGATCATAAACAACCATCTCTGCTTCCATATTTACATAGGAATGCTATACTTGGCAGCACATGTTTCCAGGAGCGGAAGGCTCATTTCCTGATGTCAACATAGTATTTGGCACTTAACACATACTCCCTGAAGAAAGCCATGCCATAGCTGGAACACAGTATGCAAAGGTCTACGATGTTCAGACATGCCTGCTAAGCTCTTGTGTTCTGATCAAATGTACCAAAAATGTACCAAAGCATAAAGCACCAAAGAGAGGAGTCTTAGCTACAGAACGCAAAAGGAGTGGGGTGAGTTACAGCACCTATCGGTTTAATTTCCTCACATGCAAACAAATAGAGACTTTCAACTATTTTGCAGACTAAGTATTTTATTTGTATAACATTGCCCAGTGGATTAAAAGATAAATAAGAAACAAGCCTGTGTCTATATTACCTAAAGCTCTGGGATCCCTGGAATGCCTTGCACCGCGTCACATATGCTGCCTTATTAAAAATGTCAAGGCTCTATTTTACTCTACTCCCTTTGTACACATAAAAGAAGAGGAATTTTAGGCACAAAAACACCTCCCTGTTACACAAAATAGTATGCAGCTTCCTTGGGAAAATTGTGATTCTATTTTGTTTTTGAAGGAAGTAATCTTTTTTTCTTGGCTGATCTGATAAAAATAACAGCCCGTGATTATCTAATCTGAAGGTCATGTCACACTCAAATAACTACTGTATCTACACAGCGGATATAAATTCCGCTGTCACCACCCATCACGGCAACTGTCGGCAAATAAAAGCAAAGCCACCGCCTGCCTCCCTGGTACATCCTCAAGTGTCTGGATAGCAAGAATGATTCCTAAAAACAAGCAAACAAACAGTCTGTAATATGTGGATATGCTTGTAAATTTTTAGACGGCATGGTGATGAGCAAATCTTTGCAACTACAGAAATGCAGTAGTGCAGTTATGTTTTCATGTAAAATGCAAAGATAAAAGATGGTGGCATAACTCCAGAGGACAAATAAGTCTTTTTTTTTCCTTTTTCGTGTGTTTTTTTTTTTGAGAAAGAGCGGGTATTTTAACAAAGGCTGGTTTTCCACGTGCGTGCTGGTCCAGCACCAGAGCAGGGGCTCATTTTTCCCACCAGGGACACCATTTTGGGAGCTCTCTCCTCTAGCCAGCCACCCATTTGCACATTTCTTTTTTCAGAACTTTGTATCTTTAAGGTCCTCATCTAGCTCTCAACATCAGTCTGTGAATCCAAAAGTTACTAGGTGAACGGAGAGACATGAAAACTGTGCAG
The DNA here is from genome assembly GCA_032353885.1 of Nothura maculosa. Taxonomy (NCBI): domain Eukaryota; kingdom Metazoa; phylum Chordata; class Aves; order Tinamiformes; family Tinamidae; genus Nothura; species Nothura maculosa. The sequence goes on along the minus strand of JAUBOD010000033.1, from coordinate 1,223,620 downwards.
TGGGACTGGCACATATTCCTTTTCATTAAAAAAAAACACGGACATGGAACAACAAAGCCACAGCTCTGAGCCACTTGGCATCACTCCACCCCCCATTTGAGGTATATATCCCCATCAAAATACTTCTCCATGCTTATAAAGTACCTGCATGAGCTGTTCTTGCACCACTTAAGCAGAAACAGACCCCAAGGTTTGCTCCGGACCTCCATGAGCAACGGCACCGGGGGGCCTGCATGGATTTTTCCCCTCGCGCTGTTTGTTTGGATCCCATCTGTGCAGCCACCAGGTGGCTCAGGCACCCCCTGAAACAGCCTAATGGCACCAGAGGCTTCCCCCTCTCCCACACTGGGTCCCCTCCACCCCCAAAGTTTGCCAGATTGGTAAAACACAGCTAAAGAAAATGGCGGGGAGGAGGTGGGTGTTGGCCGTTTAAATTCAGCGGGGAAGTCCCGCCCAGGGCGTGGCCCTGACAGACAGCGACAGGTGTTTCAACGGCCGCGCCAGCTGCACCTGTCAATCAACCCCAACTGCCACTCCGGCTTCAACGGTCAGTCGCAGCAGCAGCGCTGAAATACCGTGCTCAGGTACCAGCATATATTAATATATATAAATACATAGTCATTTTTTCAATCTTTCCCACGTGGGCTCACACCCTGTGTGTTTCAAGAAAGGGTAGAGTATGCCGAAGGTGAGCTTTTTGCTAAAAAAGGCTGTCAGGTAGCCAAGAAATCTTGTTTGGATTTACCCATTTGCCCCAGCTCATGGGGCAGCAAAATTGCTAGGCCACCTGTTGGTTAAAGATATGTGAAGGAAGCAGAGTTGGAGATTAAAAGTTAAGGTTTGAGGTCAAACCATAATTAGTGACGTTTAAAAACGTCCCTTTGGCTAGTCCCATTTTCTTTTCTTAATGCCATACTATAAACGAAGTCTGTAATTTCCATTCATATGTTATGCACAACCTAAATCGAGTTCCTTTCCCCATGCGCAAACTTTGCATAGAAAGGTAGGTGACCACAAACATAAGAGCATAAGAATAAGCTGCATTTGTTGCATTTCTACAATTACTGCCTGCTCCTGCAGAAGGTCAGAATGTTGGGCTGGAGAGAGTGGAGGGAAAGAAATGTCCTGAGGGAGAAGTGCACAGCATGGAAAATGTCAGGGCAAAGTGTGTCATGGGGAAAAGCAAATTTAAGAGGTGGTATGGGAGCAACCCTGTTCATCTTAGACTTGAGCGCAGGCAATAATGGCAGTGAGCTCCTGCCCAAAATCATGTCGGTGCCAAAAACCACATGATAAAGACAGTTCAAGTGTTGCAGGAGTCAGACATTTCCTCTCACAGTCCTCCAAAATATACCTCTGAAATAGACCAGATGGAACGGAATTAACCTCATTGCTTGGTATCCCCCCAGTTTGCAGTAGCATTACCCCAAAATGAATCTATCATCCCCTGCGTCGGGGATGATAAACACTGCAGAGAAAGCTCGGACTGCTTCTTGGTTCAATAGTGTGCCGGTGAGCCACTGGTAGAAAGCAAACAAACAAATCTCCACAACCCTGCAGCCCACATCCCCGCCACATGATAATGCACATCTCCTCTGGCCTCTCCTTTTAAACCTCTTCATACAGCACAGACCTTTAACTACCACCTTGAAGGATCAAAGAGATGAATCTATCCAAACTTTGTTAATGATGCTTCTCCAGAGATCTGAGAAGTCACGAATCAGTAGTGTGATAGCTGGGAACATGCTGTAATTCTAATGAAGAAAACCATGAGCTCAACTATAAAATAATATTTCTGCTACTATCAACAAAAAGATTCTCTCTCCTCTGTTATGACTCCTTTTTCTGTACTTTTTCTCTGCATCTTTAGACTGTCAGCACATCTCATCCTTTCCATTTCTGGGTGCCAAGTGACCAGGACTACCAGAAAGGTTTAGTAATTTGCAGGCTCACATCAGTCTCAGGACTCTCCTATCACTTCTTTTCCTATAACAAACAGTCTGTGCAGTTCCTTCTCACTCTTGGACTGCTGCTTAGCTCAGGAATTGGATGTATTTGGAATTCTCCCATGCCATAATTTCTTCAATCTCAAATCCTTATATTTATCAACACAACGTATACCAATGATTCAAGTTTGCATTATGTTACCAGACTTTAGCATGGGTGGCCACACCATAGATCATTGCTTTTTAGTGATTATGAAACTGTGGGATACAGATTTATGCAAGGGTGTCTCTCTGAGCACATTACATGCACACGTGCAACCTATCTGTATTTGTTTTGTTGTGAGGCCCAGAAACCTTCAGTATCCCTATATGTAAGCATAAAACACAAAGGCCATCCCTGCCTTAGAGAGATCACAGTTACAGAAAAGAGTCAGTAGGGAAGGAGGAAAGACAGAAAAGAGAAAAATGAAACTGTTATGTATACAGCTCATACACAAATAAAGAGGAGGAGGATTGATTTTATACCTAATCAAGTGCAGAAGCCTCAGCACTAGGTAGCTCGACAGCAGGAAATAAAAACACAACAAGTTGGTAATGTAATTTACACAGTCCAAGATATTTCTCTGGAAGGAAAATCGCAGCTGCTTGGTAGTACTCACTGTCATATGGCTAAGGCATCAACCACTGATAAATGTAGTATTGTTTTCTGTAACGTCTCTGCAGGAAACAATAGATTATTACATGGATTACATTTTGATTTCTCAAAGACAAATCCTATTCTGCCCTGTTCATCAGTGCCTTCCATGTTGCCAGGATGCAATATCAATTTGAAATACTGTGTTCAATCTTGACATAAAGGGCAGATATGTGCCTAGCCATCCTCATGAAAGATAAATACAGTAAAGAGAGGGCAGACTCTACCTGCTGGTTACCAAAGCTAGCTGTATACTTGCCAGTGAAGGAATTAGAAGGTGGTTAGCAAGAGTAAATTTTAGCAGCACTGTGAGACTGCCTGATATATGCTCCAGATATAACTAGGGAGAACAACATACAGTGACTCTACAACCAATTGCCTGTTTAGTGCCTGTGGGTTTATGTGGCTTGCCAAAAAAATCACTCAGCTAACATGCCCTGAAGAACAACTCCGGAATCATTTTGTGATTCCTAAGCTGAAACGTAATTATAAAATTGTAGGAGTTTGTCCCCCACAACAACTCACAGAAGAAAATCAAAATGAGAAAGAAGAGACTTTATCATTCCCATAAATTCCTACAGCCCACACCAGATGGCACTAATATTTAGTTAAGATTACAGGGATGCTTTTTCTACTTGCAGTGGGTAAGAATCTGCTGTCAAGACTGCTAAGCTGAATGCCAAATGGCTACAATGGTCAAGTCTGCCAAGCTAAATGGAAAGGCCTTTCTCCAAAACCAAAGGTATTATTATAACTCTGACTATCTCTACTTTTATGAGTTTGTTCCTCTTTTTGTCTTCATCTGTCACCTAGAGCGATTAGCTTCCTTTTACTTAAATAATGGTCCTTATTTTGTTGATTTGGTGCAAAAAGAAAGGGAAGACTTACCTCATGCAAATCTTTTTACAGCAAGCCTAGACAGTTAACTGTTAATTAAATTACCTAATTGAGTTAAATAAGCCAATTACAAAAACTACAAAGAACAAAAGCAAGTAAAGGAGTAATCTCCCTTTGTTTTGCCCTAGTGCACACCTGAAAATATACGTGTCATAATCTTTTGAGTTTTTGCCTCTTAAATTATCACACTTCCCTAGAGCTTTGGTCTTTGCACTTGCAAACTTGGCAAGGAAATAGAAAATGAGAAAGAAAACTTTCATAATTAATGGTTATGTAAACAGCAAATGTTTGCTACATAGCTTCACTGTTTTGTTGTTCCTGTGTGTTCCTGCCCAGGCTCAGTAAGTTCTGTGTCCAGCACTATGCTTTGAAGCATACATTAAAAAAAAAAAAATAGTTTATCTGTATTACAGCAAAGACTGGACTGGAATTAAGGAGGAGGTAGAAAATTCATTAAAAAAAGACTAGATACTGCTGCAGGTCCTACTGTCAGGCTTTTACTTGAAAACTGAAGAACATGACCTGAAAAAGGAGCCCCTGAACAGGGGCCTGCTGAGAAAGGGAGAGGATATACTTAGTTCTAAGTCAGGACTTGAGTGATTACATCTCAGCTGAAGGCTGTTGTTTCCTGGACTGCTTTGTTGATCAAACCTTGTGTACTTGATATCAAAGGACATTTAAGCAATATCTTTAAACACAAATGACTCCACATTTCTCTATACTCCTTATATCTAAACTACATCACCTCCTGCTGAAATTCAAACAGATATATTTGATATGCAAAATAGCTCTAGCCTAATTAAAAGCACTGCAGCTTCTAAATTACTCTGCATGCCACACTTTTTAGTGTCCAAAGACGATTTTACCTTGTATGTTATTATAAGCTAAACTGTGGTTATATAGGAGGATAACTGCATTATGACAACACAAATATAAAGCTGAGAAAATATTATCTAATAACAGTAATAATAATGCAGTGCAATAATATTACACTTTTTGTGAATTCTTAATTAATTATAGCATCCCGTTTGGGTTAAGACCATAGTGATACTATCCTGGTCACGCTCTGTTAAAAAATAAAGATTCTCTAATAAGGAAGATTTTTTTTTCATAAAATGTCTAGAGAGATAATTTTGTGCACCAACAGTCAAAATAGGAACAACTGCCAAAGGTTTACTGTAGTCAGTGAAGAAATTTCTCCATTGCTTGTGATAATGGACTGGCAAATACAAAGCAGAATGCAAGTGGACAGGACCAGAGACGTGATTTAAATATAACATCTCAGAACAAAGCTATTGAAAATAATTTTTTCTATGAAAAGTTAAAAACAGAAATCAAAGAAAGAACTTCACAGAACTTAGCCCCGCTCAGGTATGGCATTTGTAACAAGTTAACACTTTCTGAGGACTCATACCTAAAGTGATAATAGAAGTAGAAATGTATATTTCAGCTATATGTTTGGCCCCCTCTAAAGCAAAGATTTGCTTGCAAAGACTGTCCTGTGCATTAATGCTTTTTTTCATGGGAATATTATTTGTTATTAGTATACTAGGATAATGGATTTATTAGTGCATAACTGGAAGGGGAAAAAACAGTTAGCTTAATTATTTTGATCAAGAAAAAGTGAAAACACATTAGAAATACTGCAAGAACTGTACTGCACTGCAAGAAAAGGGTTTAAACTTTATCAGTGTGTAATCATCTGCAGTTCATAATGCTAATACTAACTCCAATAACCATTAGTATGTTTCCAAATGAATGATAAGAATGAGTATTTGCTTCATCTCATACACAATAATACATATAGTAGGTCACAGATAATTTTTCTGTTTATTAAAGTGTGTAAAAAATCATATAACTCTATTAGAAATTTTTTTTTTTTACATTTTATAAAAGTTGTATAGTTACAGTTTCTAAATTATTCAGAATATTGAGGTAGGAACTTTAGAGAAACTGTTTTCATCACTGACCATGGCAAAATTTCTTTCAAAATATGCTTTAAGGATTTTATACTGCTACTTCAGCAGAGGAGGCTGATCTCATAGATGCTCAAATTCATGTTTGTAGATTGACTGAGGTGATTACAACAATGTATGACTAATGACTAATATACTTTATTTAAAAGGCATACTTTTAAAAGTATACTCACAAAAACACTTTCTTTAAAAATGCATCATAGCAAAGTAAGAAAAATAGACATTTTTTCCCTCCAATGAAATTAGGTCTTACTGTTTATGAGGGCAAAAAGTTACTGTAATTTAAAGATCTTTTTTCTGAAATACATTTTAAAAATGTATTCCTCATGTTAACATACCTGAACAGATCACAGTAAACTTCTGAGCACTTACTTTTTGCTAATTGCTAATTGAGCAGAAATCTTAAGAAAGTTCTAACTGTAGATGCGAAGAGATCTCTGAATTGATGTCAATGAACAAAGGTACCTGACACATTCAGACTAGTTACTGCCATATTCAATAATACCTTCAAGGTTTTGTTTTGGGTGATGTATTAGAGGAAAAAGGATTATTTTCATAAAAATACATGTAAGTTTACGTGAAATGCATTTCTTTAAAAGGTCGCAAAAACAAACACCTATTTAGTGCTTATTAGCCCTTATTGTTGATGTGTTTATCCCTTATTTCTGTCCAACAAAACATACTAATTACATAATTCATGTGGCAACTCTTCTTTTAAGAAGGGTATTAATGCAAAACGCAGTAGCCATAGTCATAGCATAAGCAAGCACTGTCACAGCAGATCGTTTTAGCAAAACTAGCTAGCTAAGTTCTGATTCCATCTGATGAGATGGGGAAATGACCTATCATGTTTCTGGTATATGACAGGATATATCCATAACTTTCATTTACCTGGGGAAGATTATGGTACCTAGGAGTAAGATGAGGGAGATAGAAGAGAAGGAGACAGCACTGTAGCCCAAGGCAAGCTTAATAAACTGAAATGTAGGAAGAGCAGCAGAGAGAATGTAGGAAGAATTAAAGCAGACTCATTCTGTAGCTAGCAGTGAGAAGGTGAGTGGAGTATTTCAGTAGTATCAATACTCCCTATTCTTCACAAATGCAGGAGCTACTCATGGCAGATGAAAACTAAATTTTGGTACTGAAAAATACCTAATTCGGTGCAAATAGGGAAAATGGAGACTGCAGCTGACAGCTGATGAGACAAAGAATTGTGGTTGTTTCTACTAAGGGCAAGATCACAGAGGTTATAGGATTTGAATACTATTTCCAGGTCCTGTGAAAAGACATTTTTCCACTTTAACTTTCCAATGAATGAGCTAAATAAATATGTGGGCGACGGCAGTCCCTATCCTAAAGGGAGCACACTGGAAAATATGTTTGTTCAAATACCACTCAGTGGAAAAAAATATATATATTTAACTTGCAGTTAAGGGGCCACAGAGTTCAGCCCCATTTGACCAACTTACCACAGGCTGATTCAAACCTTCTGAAGACAATTTGTTGAAGTTCAGTAAGTACCTACCAAATTATGGCTATGCAGAGTCATTGCTATATGTAAGCATCTCTCAGATGGACTTTTTAATAAGCATTTTTTTCCATTATGAATGCATCCTAATCACTAAAACTTTCATGATGCTTTGTGGTTATTTCACGTGGTCTAAACTCCCTTTAAACTAACAGGTGCTCAATTGGTTTAAAGTTGCTTTAAAATACCACCTTCAGCTTTGGCTGATAACCAAAAGACATTGATAACCTTGCTGAGCAGGGCCTGGAGCACTCCCCTTCACAATATTGGGAGCTCTCTAAAGTTTAGCAATGGTCGAGGTGTCACAAAGATCTCCCTATCGATGTTTCAAAACAGAAATTACCATCACTGCCAAGATGGCACAGACCACAGAGTCTGGGAAGAGAGTAGCTCTTATGCCTAACTCAAAGCTGGAAAGAGCTGAAGATAACATCACACTGTTCATTAACCATTCACATGAATCACCCTTCGATAGGAACTTCACTTTGCTGGATCAAGAAAATAAGCACTTGGCATAAATGTAAAAGAAGGTCTCTATAAAGATCTCTATTTTCCTTTCCCATTTTATTGATTTCTTCATGTTGTGATTTCACTGTGTCCTCATAGTCGCCATTCCTATACCATGGTCCTCTTTCAATACACAACTTGTTCCTCCTCCTCCAAGTCCCTGTTTTTGTCCCTGTAATGGAGTCTCTGCTCCATTCCCCACCCTCTAGCTGTGTCTCTTGGGGTAATCTGTGCCTCATTAGGTAGAAGCCTCCTACACCCTCTTGGTGGCTAGGGGTACAGGCCCATCAGGAGCAGATGCCAAACCCTGAAGAGCTGCAAGAGGGAGAAATTCTCCCTGGTTCCACCTTAGGGCATGTCTGGTAAGAGCAAACCCCTAGGAAATGCAGTCATGAAACCAAAGTCCCTGCTGAACTCATGTGCTACAGTTCTTTGAGGGCTTCATGTTACTGTCTTTCATTTTGGGTAAATGTGCTTCGTTTGTCATACGTTCAGCAAAAAGCACCACAGTGACCTAAATGCTACTGCCACAGTGTATTTCAAAGCAAAAAGATCGCAGTGATCTTTTAATGTGAAATAAAATATTGTCATTGCTTTGCTTTGATCTGGGAAAGAAAAAAAAAGACACTGCTTTATTTTGACTCACATATTGCCATCCTGTCATGGTCAGACTAATTCTAAATAGCTAATGGTTGTAAAACCAGGATATTAGAAAACCAAATGAGGTCAGTAACAGTAGGAGCTGCAAGGCCCTTCACAGTTGTCCCCCCTCCCCAGCCCATCAAATCAAATAGAGATAAAATCTGAGTGCATTCACATCTAGTTAAAATCCTAGGCAAGTTAATAGAGAAATTAAATACAGACTTCAGTCTAGTTTTGTTTGCAATTGTCAATGCTGCAAAAGTTGACATAATCAGGACCATGGTGGAAAGAGTGATTCTCAAATGCATTCACATCAACACCACAAAAGTAGCATTTGCTGCTCTCATCATGAAATGGGGAATGGTCTTGATAGATGATAATAAAGCAGCGCCAGGCTTTACATGTCATACCCTTCCCCTGCCACATTTTTCTGTGTATGTGGTTGGCTCACGTTTAATATGGACTAAGAGGCAGCTTTTAATGATACATCCCAGGAGACTAGCCATGACGCTGACATGTAAAGAAGTGGCTATTGACTTGCCCTGCCACACGACTCTTTCTCAAATGGAGGTGGAAGGGACATGTCTGCAGACTAACTCATCTGTGGCAGCTCAGCCAGGCGAGCTGATTCATGAGAGAAATGAAACCAGCCTAACATTTGCACAGCTGTGGAAGAAGGGGAGTACTGGCTGCTAACAGAAGAAGTTTAAATTGTCTCTTCCCACTGGGTAATGATGCATGTAGGAAAACAAAGAGGACTTTCCTCCTCACTCCTTTCCACCACTACAAAATAAGAGGCAATCTCATTTTCTGTCTGCAAATCTTTCTGGACAGTGGGCTGTTTACTTGCATGTGCTTAGGGCCTAAGACATTTAGCTTGGTCTATTAGTAAACTGCTCGGATGGCAGTGAATAATTGCCACACCAGAGCTAAACTTGTTTTCCAGGAAAGGAGTTTATTTTATGGGACTAAGGCCACATTTGATTTTGCTATTCAAATCTGTTTGTGGATTCATCATTTCACCATAAGAAAGAAAGCACAAGATTATCTAGAAATTAAATCTTTCCATGAAAATTCCTTAAGTTCCTCTTCTCATTACATTTCCATTCAACTTTGATTTTATGTAAAAGTGCCTAGAGCTGCAAAGTAAGAGGCTGGTCTCCTTTTCTATTGCATTCAGCTACTTTATGCCAAATTCTATCATGTCCAGAATCATACACAGTTCTTTTATGCTTTAAAATAAGCAAAAGAATCCATATTTCCCAGAAGAGTCTTGAAAGAAAAAAGGAAACCTTTATAATAAGTCACATTTGTTCCTGAAAAGGAAAAATAGCAGCAAAGGAAAAATAGGAAGGAAAACAGGGGAAAAATACTAACGTAGGATGTGTTCATTTTATTAGCCTAGCAACAAAACATACTGGAAGGCAACAGTGCTTTCGATATTAAACACATTAAAAGTCCTCATGTCAACACAACAAAACCAAAACACATCCATATGGAAAAATTTCACCTTTTCTTGATATGTGCAATTCTGCCAGTGCCACCACAAGGGAAATAAATCCTTCAATATCCATTTTTATGTGAGGTTGTACTTACCATAACAAGTAGATTTGCTCTGGATTTTTTTTTGTTGTCAATATATCCCTTGTTAGGCAGCACCTTCATCTCCTAGCAACAGTGTAGGGAAATCCATCAGAGACATGAAATTTTACTGTGAAATATGAAGGCTCACTGTAGCTTGTACATTTTTTGAAATCTTCGCTGACATGCAAATACTTACATGCACTTATGTCTGGTTCCCTGACAGACTGATAAATCAGTACAGAGAATGGAAACAGTGAAAAAACACTCTCTCATTAAAAACCAATTGACCAAGATACATGAAATGCTGAAGTATCTGCTTAACCTCCTGCTCTTAACCTGTCTCTTTCACTCCCTCATTTGCACACATATACATTACATGCTCTTGGGAAACTGGATACATGCACACCACATTTAAAATGTTTAAATGTAATCACAAAGCAGTACTTTCAGCCTCAGAGTTTTGCAGTGTTGTATTTCAAAACATATGAAACCAATAAGAAACTTCTTGTAGGTAGTAGTACATAGTCACTGAGAGGGCAGTGGTTCCAAAGATGGCTTCACTGCTCATACTTCTCAGGACCCATGCCAACATTTGCTTTTATTTTATTCTTCTGTCTTCACAGAGTGAACTCATGCTCCATTTTAAGGAAGTTAAGGTGGCCAAAAATGCTTTAACTATGGGATCTCTCTTAGCTGAGCTCTGTAATAGCCCTTTGATTACAGTGACTCTCTGCTGCTAGTTTATCAAGGTTGAACTAGTCCCTCAGGCTGGCTGGAACTTCCCAGGAGGTGTATTGCTAGGGCAGATGCTGCCACTGCTTCAGTTTAGAGCCTGGGGGAACAAAAATCTCACAGCTTCTCTGTGGCATGAATAAATGGGCATTTCCTTCTTGATCAGAGTCCTGATCAAATGGTTCAGCTGTGTCATGAGTCACCCAGAAGGCTACCTTACTCCTCAGCTTTATTAGATTCCAGAAATACCAGGGTAGGAAGAAATGAGCCAAGGGGCTGGGCTGTGAAAGCTGGCTTTGCTAGAGGCGTTGGGGATTTCTGATTAAAGTTGCCTTCCCCCAAATACATATGTATTCCCTCAAAGCAGCTCTCTCTGCACATTATCATGCATAAGAGCCTCCACACAAGCACTTGTGACTCACCACTCTGCTCCCTATCGGACAGCACTGTCTGAACAAGACCCTCAACTAAAACAGTTCCAAGTCCAGTAAAGACTCTTTATGTCTTTGTGGGCTGACATCCTTGTACTTTGAAAAACCTGAATTACAAAGTGAATTATACAGTTTAATCTCCTATACTAACAGAAAAATAATGTTTTATTTGCTAGTTAGATAGAAGGAACATTACTGTGTTCCTTTACCCCATAGTCACAGAGGGAACATGACAATAGTTAAAATTGTTTTCATATGTTCTGTAAAATGTCCCTCAGGATTTAAAATCTTCCAGCAAATATTGTGATGGGCTTTACTAATGAAAGTAGAGGTAACCCAGAGGTATTGTCAAGAGCCCCTGTAGGCTTAAAGTAGCATAAAGTTGTTCTCATAGTTCCTTATTATTTCAGTTGGGAAATGGCAGGCCAACTGAGGGGCACACCTCTTTGTCACTGAGCTAGCCTGAGATTGGAACTGTTTCTTAGAGGATATTAAAAGCATCCTCAAATCAAACAGTATTTTTCTTCTTTTTTTTTTCTTTTTTTTTAAATTATGCCCTATGGACTTGCAGGGAAAGGTTAATTGGAAACAAAGAAAATGCATAGCTCCTGATACAAAAAAAACCTCAATCCTGCCATTTATATCTCTACTGAATGGCAATTGGAAAGACAGGCAGCAGAGAAAGCCATTCCCTTGCAAAAGTCTTGGTTTTCAAGAGGAAAATAGCATCCACTTATTGGGTAGTGCTGTTGTATCTGGTAGATTCAAAGTAAGAACCAGATCTACTGCCCATTGCTAGAACGAAAAGGCTTTTGTTACAAGGAAATGTGGAGGGCCTCTGCTCACACTCTGCCTGGCCCTCAAACATTTGCAGAGGACATGGGAAAAATCCCAGGTAGTCTTCCTGTTTTAAGGAGGAGTTTAAATGGCTCTTTTGCTTGTCATTTATCCTCCATGAAATTAGCTATCTGACTTGGGTACAATGATTTCAGTCACTGTGAATTTATTTCCACCTAAGCTGTGTTTGCTCTTGAACTTCTTGCTGTTGACTCGCACACATGTTCAGTATATAGAGCAAACACTTCGGTGTGAAACAACATCATACACAATGAGTCATCAGTGCTCTGGTCCACAGCCATCCCACAGAGAGCTTGTTCTGTCAGTCACTCTGTCATTTGCAAACATAGCTACAAACACTCAAAACTAGACAGTTATCTTCTCCTTATGGAGAATCTGCCTTAAAAAAAAAAGGAATTATGTTAATATATTTTTAGAAGTGCTTGACTAGAATAAGGTTTTTGTAAGGAATCAGATTTTGAACAAGTTCTATCTAAATTGATGCATTTTAGTGAGATGATTGTTAAAATACTTATAAATTAACCTTTGATTTACAGCTGAACCTGTCCTGGTTTCTATGGCAATATGCTGCTATCATTGTGCATTATATGCTAGTGGACATACAAAATGCATTTATGCATCCTGGGGAATAGCACTAAATAAATTAATAGTACTAACTCCAGACATCTTGTATTCTTCCATCATATTGTTAGCTGATACAGCTTAAATCCCTTGATCATGTACATGCATTCATGCTGGAGCTAACACCAATCAAAAGTACAGTCAGATTTTTGAGATCCATTTGCTAAATTGAGGGTTGTCACTTAGTTATTTGATGAGTAGCAATCATAGATTGATGAAACAATGCCAAGCAAGATGAAGTCATTTCTGTACAGAAAACAAACTAGCATAAGACTTATATTCTCCTTAAAATTATTTGGAAGACTGAACTGGCAGATAGCTTACATGTCCTCAACACCAAGGCAGATATCAGTCAGTACTGGTAAATACTTTGCTTAGCATATCACTGCAAAATTTGGCATTACTTATACTCTGAATAAACAGTTTTCTAATGGCATCATTGTGCATGAAAAATAATTACAAAAATTATCAGTAATTAAATAAATAATATGCATTATTTTTATAACGAAAGGATACCTTGGTGCTGAGTGAAGATAATATGGTGTGTAGCTCAGCATCCACAAGATCCATTCCAAAACCTTTCACTTCAGTATCATCCTGGGATGAAAGATGAATCCAAAAAGAATACCAAACTATAGGTCCTGTATTTTGGTGGCTCTTTCTTCAGATGAATACACCCATACTGGATTTTGATGTTTTGTTTGCCAATACCTTATAAAAAATGATACAAAAACTGGTAGTTTTTGTCTATCTGAAGCAGATGTGACCTTTGAGAGTTCCCAAACATTTTAAAATTACATTTCAGCAGACATTGCAAATAAACAAAGAAATAGCCAAATGAATTCATAATCCTACTTGAAAATGTGATTGTCCACTAAGATGTAAAACAGACTGGTTAGCAATCGTGCCATTCCCTGAGAGATTAAGAGACACATTCAGAGCTGTTGCTTCTTCGTTTGCTCTAGATGGTTAAAGAAAACAGTATGAGGGATTTGTTATCATACCTTGCCTGAGAAGGCTTTGAGCTTTGTGGCTAGCATATGGCATGAAAGGGAAGTAAAGGTACCCAGAATTTCTCCCTTGATTGCCTGCCGCTCAAACAGCTATTTTCCCCAAAGATGCACCCCATGTCATTACTTCTAAAAAGGACAGGAAGCACTGGGAAATAAAAAGCAACATTCAGCCATGAGTCCTAAGCCCATAATGTTGATGTAATGCTACCACAGTTATACTAACCAAGGCTGTGGGCTGTCAATGTAAAACTGTCATTGCCTTTTTCTATCAGCACATACTCTGGCTCCTGGGATAAAATCTGAAATACTTCAAGGCGCAGATGGCCCAGCTTCTGCTCAAAACACAGCTTTTCATTCCTCTGCAGCCAGAAACAAAAGCTCAGGATCTCTTCAGAGAAAATACATTACTTCAGGAAATTTACAGTTTTTCAACTCAATACACTGTTCCTCCCCAGGAGACCTTTATGTCAGGAAAGACAGAGGGGAAATAGTTTAAAACTTCACGCTTAAGTCCATTTTGACATATAAAGACCATCTGCAGAGCCTTGTGCTATCTCTGAGGGAAGAGAGCTTGCTGCCTCCCATGCAAATGAATTCATTCAAGTGCATAAAGATTGGCCTAGAACTAAATAGAAATCCAAAATCATTGCCAGTAAGACTGTCTGTAAAGGAGCCAGTCTAAACTTCTGCCCACACAGGTTCGAATAAACAGAATAGATCCAATTACCTGATACCAGAATCTGATTTTTTTTTTGTCCAAGCAGTATGCCCTGCTGTAGCTCCTTTATCTAAATCAATATTTCAGAAATTATATGGTCAAAGATCATAAATTTACTTTCTTAATATTGGCGCTGATAGTGCGTTAGGGAAATTCATTTTGCAGTTGATTGGTGTTGCTTGAGGGTCTGTGATCATCACAGTTAAGCTCATTTCCCTTCATAAAATATATGTGCATTTTTCAATCTGAGTAGGAAACGTGGGAGTTTTTCCTCTCCTCTTTCTCTACTCCACCCCTTTTTGATCTGGGAGCAGAGAATTCAAATTCCAGTCAGTTAGCCCTATCACAGCAAACAATTTCCAAACCATCTGCTATCTAATAAAACAACCCGTCTAGACAAACCCCAAGCCAGGCAACAAATCTGATATCGCACTTGAAATCACCATAAGTATTAATAACGTGCCACTGCTAACCTGTCAAGTTTCTTGAATGGGAAAAGGCTTCATATTTCCAGTCTCAAGTACAAGGCATTCACAGTAACGGGAACCATGTTGATTCCACGGAACTCAAGAATCAAATTAACCTGGAAAAGATTTTTCTATAATTAGATGCAATAAAAAGCCGTTTAGAAGATAATATCAGACCCAGACAGCCAGTTTGAGCACCTATTTACACTTAAGCAAGCGGTGCAGCATTAGGACGCAGCAGAGAGAGGCAGATGCCCTTGCAGGTTTGTGGGAAGGGATCTATCAGCCTTTGCTGGAGCACCTGAGGTAGTTAAGAGTTTAATTGAGAGTTACAGTTAGATGGCTGGGTTACAGCTCAATGTGTTCAGGATCTGTTGTAAAACTTTTTGATTAACTACTTTGCTGTTCGGTGATCCCAGGTTTACTGGACTCAGACTCACTTTTGAGAAATGGAGTAAAAATCTTGTCTATCGCCAATGAAAGGAATTTTGAGTTTCATGCTGTGTGAACTGCACATTTTTCTTTCCCCATCCTCTTGTATTTCTTTCTTAAGTGAGCTGATTTGATAAGAAAGCTGTCATATCTTCTTGACAAAAGAGCTCCTAAATACCCAGAAGCAGTGGCATAACAGGGCTTTAGTTTCTAGGCTTTTCATTGTGCCATTCAGAGTCGAAGTCTGAGGGCAGCAGTCTTTCCAGGGAGGATCACAGGGCATTGAGATAAGTTTAGTTCCATCCATTTTAGGAAAGAGGTTTTACAGCTCCCTTTTACTAGGAAACCTAGGAAAGCAGGTTGTGGAAGTACCTAGGCTGTTAAAATGCTTTCCATAATCTCCTTTTGTTCAGAAAGGGTAAACCGTGCAATAATAAATAAATAAATAAAGCAGGCAAATAATAAGCATAATGCTGTAGCACTTTGGACTTCTCTCTAGAAACTTTTTTTTTCTATCTTGTCTTCAGCAGTTTGTTCCATTGTTTTGGGTCTAAATCCAAAACTCAAGTACATCTGTTACAGTCTGACCCAGAAGATCCTTTAAAAACTCCTTTTCTAAACTGAGGTGCACAAAAATGACAACATTTACAGTTTGGTATTTGTTTAATTCTCAGCTTTTGTATGGCCTACAAAGTGCCAGTCTGCTTCAGGAAACCACAGTGCTACTGAACAGTCAGTGAGGTTTTGTCTGTCTGAATTTTGCTCAAGCAGGCAAGGCTAAAATATTCCTCGCAGACAACTGCAGTGAAATAAGAGAAGTTGACTGAGTCTCTTTGGCTTCACTGGGGCCGGGCAGTGGGTGAGTCGAAATGTATTGCCAGAAATCTCATGCTTGTCTAGACCCCTGACTTGTCGAAAAGATGTCCTAGTCCCTTGTGACTAGGTTTTATTCCTACAGAAAAGGAAAAGGGAGGTTAAAATGAGCTGACAGGACCTCTTCAGGGATTTTCAGGTATGTCTGCTGAGGCTGGAGCACTGATTTTCCCACTCTGAAAGAAGTAATGTACCTCAGGTTTCAGTTGTGAAGATTTTGTGAACTGAATGTATTCATGCTGAATTGTTCCTGATTTTGAGAAAAATGACTAGAAAAATGTGAACTAGAAGAGACAGGTTTGGAAAAAACATAATTGAAAACTGGAGTTAATAGTTATATTGATCCAGGAAGGGAGAGTAACATGTAGAGGGAAAGGTTAGTGAGCCCTCAAAGGGTGAGTGCGAAAGAACCTGTCCAGGGGCCTGAGAAAGAGTCAGTCTGACATACCCCACTAGCATCTCCTCCCTCTCAGCAGGCACGTCTATTTTAGAATAAGGGATTCAGTTGTGACACATTTCAAAAATTGCTCTCAGTGCCAAAGGATAGGACGTCACCATTCACTAAACCAGGCCCAGGTAGAAAAAAATAACAGAGTGAGAAATGGAAAGAAAAAAAAAAGCCTGTAATTAAGTTAATTAAGTCTTGCTGGATTTCATAATTGGAAATAGAATGAAACAAATGAGTTCTGTAGTAACTAGATGACAAATTATAGGACAGCCAGGTAACCTTTAACAGCATGGCCAAGACCATTTAGAAACCTACTTAAATGCTAAGAATTACAGCTATATTGATTAGGAATTACAGTTAATTTAATTGTTTCCTCACAGTAAAGCAGAACTAAACTGTTAAGCTAAACTGCTAATCTAAACTGCAGTAAGTGTTATAAACTTAGCCAATTTTGATTAAGCTGTTACCAGTGTAAA
Source organism: Nothura maculosa (assembly GCA_032353885.1). Lineage (NCBI taxonomy): Eukaryota > Metazoa > Chordata > Aves > Tinamiformes > Tinamidae > Nothura > Nothura maculosa. The sequence goes on along the minus strand of JAUBOD010000033.1, from coordinate 1,206,777 downwards.
TATATCATTATAATGAAATTTAAGTACTAGCAAGAATTGTAATATGAAAGTTCTAGCCAGATTTCAGTGGCAGTAAGATGATAGAAGTGCAGAAAGTATTGATCTTATATGACTAACAGGCAGCTTAATATTAAAAAGAGAAAGACACACTGAACTGAAGATAAAAATATTAATAGTGAATCTGTAAGGGCTGCTTCAAGTACATACTTGAAATATCAGAAAATGTTAGAAAAGCTCATTTCCAAATATTCCCTTCCTATTTATGAGATATGAGCATCTAGAGCCTTATATCTACTATAGGCACACAGATCAGTGAAACAATATTTATTAACCATAACTATACTATCGGCTTTTAAAAAAACATCTGAACAGAGAGGAGGAAAAGCCTATTTCTGTTTAAACTGAGCGCAAAATATATTTTTGCTTTTATAGATGTGTTTATGTGTCTTCATTTTCCCATTTGCAAGTTGGAGCTAATATAGATGCGACATTTAAAAGAAACATTATGAGAAGACAGCCAAAATAGAGGGAATTCAGATATCAGAGTGATCAGTACTGTCTCAATTATGCTTTTCACATCACATCAGATGATGCAAAACTTACTCTATTTTCAGTGTGTGAAAGCTATGCCCAGATCAGGTTTAGATTTTTTTTCCCTTGAGGATATGAGAAATTCTCATGGCCTCCATATTCAGCAGACAGGAGGACCCTTAACCAGGTCCTAAGTGCTCCAGGTCCCTCTACAACAGTATGACCCAGCTGCAAATCACTACGTTGGAGCAAGACAATAACTGCACTCAGAGGAAGCCATCAAAGACTTCCAAAAGAAACCTGCTTTGAGATGAAAGGGAAAATTACTATGGCAATCAGCTTTACTAAGTAAAAAAGGAAAGCTGTTTCTCTTTGGGAAAATTTCCAGTGTTCAAGAAAGGGGGAGAAGGCGGAGAGAGAACATGATAAGGTCTCACACGTTCAATTGATTGCTCACATCTAACAAAAATAGCCCTGCTCTGTTCCCATTGTCCTGCAGCTGCTGGCTTCATTATGCTCATTGTGCATTTCCTTGTGGCTGAACAGCACGGTCACCAAGTTTCCTTTCTTGATTTCCTAACAAGATTTGTGACGAACTGTAGGAAAAGCAGTATTTCAAAACAATGCCTTTCACATTTTATTATGGCCATCCAAAAGTCCTGGCTTCTTCCTCATAGTGTAGCAAAGCTATTTTGGCAAGCACCTGTGCAGGTAGCAAGGTACTTTCTTGAATCAAGATCTCATCTGTAGATTTTTATTTATTTATTTTATTCCAGGAGCATGATTGTATTAATGTAAACTTGAAGCTTCCTCATTAGGTGACAGGAGAAGCTTCCTGGACTCAAGGCCAAAAGATCTTTATCTTGGTAAAGGAATCTGTGATGTGAATTTCACATTAAAAAGATCCTCTTGTCTCTATTGAACAACAAGCCTTAAGTCTCTGAGGAATCATTTCCCATATACAGCAGTTTTCAAACAAGAATCAGAAGTTGCCCCCCTCATTCCTTTACTTTTCCTGATGACTGTTAAAGCTATGGCTGAAATACATACCTGATCTTGTGTGGCAGGCTTGGCCACAATAAAGCTGCAAAGCCCAGGTGGGAATCAGCCACAGTATCCTTCTTAACAGTAGTATTTTCTGAATATGGAAGTTAATCACTGTAGCAACATAACTGAATATCATGAGATGGCTGAAAAATTCATACAAAAAAACTGTTCAGGAATAATCAGCAAAATAGAAGGGCACCTGTGAAAGCATCCTCAGTTAAAAAAAAATAAAAAAAGGAAAGAAAGAAAATATTTTTCCAGCCCCACTTTTCCCTCAGCAATCAGGCTGCTTCCTGGACAAATGACTTGTTAGTCCAGGAATTCCAGCCAAACAGATAAGCTACTATTCAGTTCACCTTATTTGCTGCCAGATCTTCAGTCTTAAAAACACTTCATGTTCAACAACTCTTGATCCAAATGTCAGCCTTCTCCTCTTAAATATTTTACATAGTTTGGGTTGAGGAAAATCTTGGCAGGCATTTTCCAGTTCCTCAGAACCCTCCCGGCAGACCTTTCCTGGTCATGGACTTCACTGTGGACACTAGATCTTTGAAATATTTATTTTGGCTTTTAAACGGGGGCTTAATGACACATCAAGTCGCTGATAAAAACGGAGAAGGCAAATCAATGCTTTTTGTACATTAAATAATGCACAATAATAATTATGCACAATAAATAAGGAAGGAAAAGGGATAAAATAGTGACCAGTCATCTGTGTTTTCAGGCAACAGCTCATACAAAGCTCATTCCCAAGTCTGGAACCCATAAAATAACCAAGGGCTTGAAATTGCTGATAACTTTCTTCAAAATCTCCTTCTTTTACAGTCTGACCTAAATTTTCCAATATCCATTAAAAAAAGGAATATAACAAGGGAAGACATAAAATAAGCTTACTTCCAGTGCCATTATTAATGGTTTGGCAATACTTTTTATCAGCTCCAAGATTTTTCTTCAGCATCATAGCAATTTAATTGCTATTATTTAATTATTCCTCCTGTATCACATGCCTTAAATTTATAATTTATATACATCTCAAATTTTATACTTGAAATTAAAAAAACTATCAAAAATATAAAGTAATTGTAATAACTATTTAATCAGCTGTATAATTGTTTTAACATGCAATACTTCATCAAGTTAAATTAAAAATAATAAAGGACAATATTGATTAGACACTGGGAAAAAGATCACATCAGATAAATAGCGGGTCAGTTACCACTATATGAAAGGTGAATTGCATTCAGTGTCTAGAGGGGACATTTTCTTTTAAATTTTTCAAAACTTGATTAAAAAGAAAATTAGCTTGTTCAACAGACAATCTCTCTCAATTTTTGGGTGATCCAGACTTAGCAGCAAAGATTGGGCGTGCAAATGAACAGATCCTGTGGTTAAGTCCCGATTGGCATGGAGGTCTATCATCCAGAGAAAAAATCCAATATGATTCCTCATAATTGTTTATTTTTAAAAGATATTTAATGATGTAAATTTTGTATTTATTGTCCATAAAACCTCTAAATTCTTACAGATATTTTTATTGCTATGGCAACTGTTTCAAAGAAGTGATAAAATTGGAAACAACCTTTACTAGTCAAACTAAGCCAATCATTATTAGTTTTTTTGGTCCTTCATACTCACCCACAGGGCTCCTACAGCAAAATCACAAGTGTGCTTACTGCAAAGCCTGAGGCATTTTACAGCTCAAATTGTATCAGCCATGTGCAAAGAAAGATACTGGACTTCGTATCTGACCAAAACTGATGATACCCCCAATCTCCAAATACCGTATCCTTCAGTAGCATACAGTGTACTGAGATTTCCTGCTACAATTTGCTGCTTGAGTACATCAGTGTAAGCCTTGCATACAGTCATTGCAGATACCCAGGCCAATTGTCACCGAGCCAAACCAAGCCCCGAAGCAGAGATCTAACTCGTCCTTGTGCTGCTCAGAAGGTCATCCTGAGATACCAGCCCTGTCCCAGGCATCAGGATTCCCCTTGCAAGGACCTAGAAGTCAGGCATTACATAGTCTGAAAGCATTCAGACCATTCATTGGATCCATCTCTGTCATCAGCACAAAATAGTTTTCATTCTAAAAAAAAAAAATATATATATATATTTCTTTGACCTCCCCAGATTCCCAAAGAATCAGATCTTTTTCCAGAAGTATTCTGTAAAAATCAAATACATCTGACCTGATAACAGTCTGATGATCTGAAAGATTACAAATACCTTAGGAAATCACACTACCAATCATTTCTATAGTAGTAGCATAGTCTTACCATAGAGCCTATAAACCCCCTTAAACTACCTTTTTTGGGACTCAGTTGAGAATTTTGCTTGGAGAGAGGCTGTCTCCCATTCTTCTGCAGGCTGTCAAATAAAGCAGAAAAAGACATGATGATCTTTTCAAAGATTCACACAGCTATAGTCATATATAGTATCAACAAAGAGGTTTTTCTAGACGGTATTCCCTTCAGGTCTGCTATGGATCCCTGGTATTACCAGTGCCACCTCCTGGTGCTGAACCATACTGAAATGTGCGAAAGAATAATAAACAGCCATGCAGGAGTGATGTTGTCAAAACAAAAAAAGAAACTTCACTTCCAAACTCTACCTTCAACCCTTTTTTGTTTTTCTCTACGGATTTTTTTCAAAGCGCTATTTAATGGATAATTGAAAACTTGAATATACTTGTATCTATAAACCAAAGAAAGGACAAGGAACCATCAAAAGCAAGAGGTCCTTATTATAGGATGTTCTCATCAAAGCTGAACCCAAAACATATTTATGCAGTTCAAACTAGTCAAAACTGAACATAAGAAAGATTAGGAGTTTAAAGTTGTATTTAGAAATATTTGTAGCTATCTACGGATCTCCAAGACCAAGAAAATTCTTGCAGCATTAACAAAACTTGGATACAAAACTTGAGATTTTGATTGCAGATTTGTGGCTGAGGATTTTATGTGTTCCCCCTATCACAGCATACAATTTATGTTGTTACCCCAGCACATCTTAAAAAAAAGAAATAATTGTGCGTCCTTCATAAGAACCAGACGAACAGAGTATTAAAATGATGATATTTACCATTTTACTTCAGTGTTTCTTCCTCCATTACTTTATTCTCTGGTTAGTAAATGGTCTTTCCTGCAGCTTTTTAGACTATACTGGAGGAGGAGAAGACACATATATATTTTTAATGAACTGTTTTTTATTTTTTTCTTGGCTAATTCCTTTCTACTAGGCAGAATAATATAGCTGTATTATTCTAACTAATGGAAGTTATAGCCCCCCAAAATATTTATGAAGTAATATAGTCTAACATTATGAATGTCAAATAGCCTAGTCTCCTCAACTGAGTAAGCAGTGAGTTAAATGTTGAAAAACATGCTTAGCACTAGTCTGGCAAAGTGACTAAATGACAAAGCCATTTAAATAGGGAACAGTATTTCCAGGGCTGTCTGGAAAGACTGCCTGCCTTCTTCTCGAGGTGTTTTTTTTTTTTATTTTTATTTTAACAAAGCACCACTAAAAGCAGCAGATGAAAGAAGCAAGACCAGGACATGACATAGCTGCGGACAGAAGGCAGAACTTACGATTTCAGCTTATGACTCTACCAACTTGCTGTTTCAAAGTGACCAAAGAAAAGCCATTTCTTCTGATACCAAGCCAGATGTGATCCTGGACTTATGTCTACCTCAACATCCCTACCAGAGTGCTACAAAAATGTCCTTGTGCTGATAGTTTTTCCAAAACTCACTACAGAAACAGCACTGATTACTTCTTGGGATGGATTGAATATTGGAGTATTTACAGAAATGAACTCCCCCAAAAGGCAGATGATGAGGAAAACCTACGTGTAACATGAAAGCAATTGATGTTACAAGTTCAATGCAAGCTCTGCTTTTTTTTCTGCAATACTTTCCCATCTCCTCACTGTGTCACGCAGAATTTCACAGTAACTCATATCTTTAGGTTGGAGAAAGCATCAGTCTGACTTTATTAAATAAATTTCTGCTAATATTGTAGTACAGGGCAATGTTGCATCTAAAATGCAACTGTGCATGCAGCTTGTTTGCTCCAGGAGAGGGCAGTGGAACCCACATAAACTTGGTAAGGATGTGGCAAATCGGCATTGAGCTACTTCAGCAATGCCTGCTTAGTCAACCCAAACATTGACCTTGGTGGCAGAAGCACCAGCAGATTCAACAGGACGAGTTATGAGCAAAGCTTCATGTCTTGTAAGCACTGTAAATTAATTTGTGTTAGCGTTTCCTAGGAGAGGATTATGCAACTGCTTTCTCTATCTCAGCTCACGGAGATGAAAAAAATGTCATTTGGAGGCGGCGTTTGCTTGCGTTTATGTTAATAGGTCTCATTTGTTCTGTAAGCGTTGAGGGAAGCAGAACCAATGGAGGAACTTGTAATTCTACTTTGTAATTAAGATAATGTGCCATGTTGGCCCTCAATCATATTTTTGGATGCTGCAGTGTCCATGACACATCTTGGAGAGAGAGCAGCTGTGATTAAACATTTTTGATAACCCATAAATATAACATTAGTTGCCTTGGTTAGGTTTCTGATAACATCATTCATTTCAGATCATTCAATTAGTGCAGACAAAGGGGCTCTTTCCAGGAGACATAATGTCATTGTCTCTGGAAAGGAACGTATTTCCCATTGACTGTTTATCACTCTGTAATTACAGTGCTGTAGCAGCCATTCTCTGTATTATGAGGAGTCCTTTTTGTGCCCAAGGATCCAACAGTTCTTTGTTTTAATTTATTTTCCTCTTAAATATCTCCTGCTATTTAGGCAATAATTCCCTGTAAATCAATTGTTACCAGCAGTTAATGACTGGTTGGTTAATTAATAGCTGAAAGCAAAGCTGAGGGTGTTTGCTGTTCTAACGAACCACTAGACATTAACTGGTATTATTGCTAACATACCCTATAATCAATGACTTCAGAAAGCTGCAACATAGCCTATGTATGATTTAAAGAAGGCACTGGCTGAGTTGCAACAGGTGGAGGCATTATCAAAATGCACTGACTTATGCTTTAAGCCATGTGTCCCTTGGCAGGTAGCAGATGAGATTCAGACATGGAGGCCACAGCCTGGGGCTCCCACGGGAGAGCAAGCTCCCATGGGAAGGTTCCTTCCCACGGGAGGAACCTCATCTTGCGCTCATGCAGCTACAGCTGCAGCCTGGAGTGACCACAGAGGGGACTGCATGCACAAGCACGGCGTTCCTCACTATTGGTGAGGTTTGCACAGTCTCTGCTTGCCTCGCAGTGAGGAGAACCATTGCATAAGGGACAGGCTGTGCAGGCGCTATGAGATTTTACGTGGGAAGGCTGCAGGGGCTTTGAGCCTTTAGGAGCGAGTGGGCTCTTCCCAGGCTTGTTCCTGCTACCTCCCATCTTGTTCTCTGCTGCCTGGGAGCACGGTCCTGCCTGAGCAGGTTCAGTACATAAAGTCTCTGGGACTCCCAAACCTCATCTCACATGCACTGATGGCAGCCACAGTCTTGTTGCTGAAATTCAGAGAACTGCACCATTGTAAGCAACATGACAAAAAGCCTTAGATTTGGTCTGTATCAGAATCTGATTATTCAAAATATTTAGGGGTATCTCTGCTCTGACCGAGAACCGTATTAAGATGGTTTTAATGCAACAATCTGCTCTGGTTATCTCTTGAAGGGACAGGTTTCTCAGATAATCTCTTTTCACAACATTTTCATTTAATATTTATATAAGCCTAGTTTGTCTCTTATCTTTTGTAAAATGGGGTTTGAAGTGATGCTGCCATGGAGAAAAAAAGAGAGTCTAAAGCAGGCAGTAACTGATGTTCACAAAAAGAATATGTGTAATGGACCAGCTGGCTTATTATAAACTAAAATACTGCAGTATCTTCAATACAGATGATGGTAACAGAGATTAAATGTTGACATTTTCGTAGTGAGCAATGCAAGATCATCCAATCAGTTTCTGGCATACAGTCAAAGCACTGTTAAAATGGAAACTCTAGTGATAAGAACATTTTCACATTTTTTCCTCAGTACAAATGTAAGACTGTATGAAACCTCATGGATAGAACTCCCCACACTGAAACAGGGCTAGGAATTCCCAGCAGACACTGTCTGACTTGTCTTAAATGCAAACACAACAACAACGCACATACATACATACATATACACACACACCCCAATAAGGAGTATCCCTGCATAACTGTGCCAGCTTTTCTCACCCTGACATGAAATTAAGTTGTAAATTAAGATAATTTCTGCTTGTTGTTTTCTCCATGACCAAAGAGAACAATTGATTATTACCTTATCCATGGCCACCACTGCCAATATACTGGCAGTCTGCTGTCACTTTACTCTCTCAGCCTTCTCTTTTCTAAAGAAAACAAACTCAACTCCCTCAGCATCTCTTTTTTTGTGCTTTGCACAATTCTACCTTTCATTTTCCACTCTATTTTCTTCATTTTCTCTACATCAGTAATAAAAGGTAGCATCTAAAACTGAGTGCCGTACCCCAAGTGAAAATTCACCACAACTACAGACAGGGAAATACTCTGTCTTGAGTATGACACCCCTAGATAAATCCTAGAATGTGCACTGTTGACTCATATTTAATCTGTGATGCTCTGCAATCCTCCAGTCTTCTACAAACATACCACCAGCTAGCTCTGTGTTCATCCTTTAATCTCTGTGCAACTCTTCTTCCCAAGCACAGTACTTCAGACTGTTCCTGGAGGGCTTTTGGTCAAATATTTGGAAACAATTTCTACAAGTTAAGATAATTTCAAATTCAGAGCCTGCAGCATTTCCTAATTGTGTCATCTACAGGTTGTATTTGTTTACTTGCTCAGTTAATAAAAAATATTTATCAAAATTGGATATAAGACAAACTGCTAAATGACCGACTTGAAATATCTTCCCTGGCAGTGATCTGTTGATAGCTGTTGCTACAGAGCTACTTTCCAACAGGCTGTTTACGTACCCCATTGCAATTATATCTATACCATACTCCTTAGCCTGTCATCTATGTCAAAAAGCGTTAGTAAAATCAAGCACTTCTGCATTCCCTGCATCCTCTTTATTCACCAGACAAGCTACTGTGTCAAAGAAGAATATTAGACTGATTTGACATCAACTGTTCTTGACAAGTCTATGTTTTCTCCTGTTGGTTTTCTTTATCAGCCTATCAGCTGGCTGCTTACAAATTGATTGTTTAATGATTTGTTCCTGAATCTTTTAAGGACCTAAACTAGAGTGGCAGGTCTGTAATTCCCTTGGTCCTCCTTTTACCCTTTTAAAAATATAATACCCTGTGTTTGCCCTTCTCCTGTCTTCAGGGACCTCCTCTCTCCTCTATGAGTTCTTCAAGATAATCACTAATGGCTTGGAGATTGCTTCAGCTGGCTCCTTAAGTACTCCAGGATGAACTCCACCAGGCCCTCCTGACTTGAGTGCATCTATTTTATCTTATCTAAATAGTCTTTAATCTGTACTTTCCCCTTCTAGTCTGTACTTCTGCCTCATTGTTAAAATTAAGTTTAAGCAGCTATTAGGTCCCTTGGTAAACGATACACTTTGTAATTCAAAACAATTATTTTTTCTGTAATACATTCTTTAATAGTTATCTAGGTTTATATATTTATTTGCTATGTTAGGATTCCAGTACTCCTCTGCAATTTCTATACTCACTGACCCCCACTTGCTATCTGATAAGTAAAAGACACCATTACAGTGGATAGATGCATGGCTGAAAATGAAGTAGAGAGTGAATATTTGTCCCAAATCACAGAATCACAAAATAGTTAAGGTTGGAAGGGACCTCTAGAGATCATCTAGTCCAAACTCCTGCTCCAGCGGGGACACCTAGAGCACACGGCACAGGGTGGCATCCAGGCGAGTTTTGAAGACCTCCAGAGAAGGAGCCTCCATAACCTTCCAGGGCTCCGTCACCCTCACAGTAAAGAATTTCTTTCCCATATGGAGATGGAACTTCCTGTGTTTCAACTTATGGCCATTTGCCCCTTATCCTGTCACTGGCCCGACTGAGTAGAGTTTGGCCTCTTCCTCCCTATATTCTCCCCTCAGAGAATGCTTTTTTTGTTTGGTTGGTTTTTAATTTTTTATTCAGAACTTCAGCATCTATTTATGTGTATGTGTTGACTGCAAGAACCAAGGTTTCCATTTCTCCTTAGATTGTTCCTAAAACCTTTGACTACATCTGCAGCAGTGACCATAGGCAAACCACTACTCTCATACTAGCACATACTAGTCCCTTTTTTTTTTTTTTTTTCCTTTTTATAAATCAATCATCAAGACTTGACAAAATTTTTGCTGGGTTTTCCAAGCAAATACTTTGTTGAGATCTACCTTGTTGTATCAGCTATCAACTGGAGCTGTAATATCAAATATCTGAGCAATATCTGAAATAATTTGCTACCAGATAAAACAGTCACTTTGCCACAGCACCTCAGCACTCACCTTCTCATTTCCTTCTTGGTCTCAAAACAGAACTGCAGGGTCCCTCAGCAGAGGAATGTGGCTGACATCTACTCTTTGCTGCTTGTATGGAAAAGTTATTTTCAATCTGCTATACCTCACCTGATACAAACATTACTTAAAAAGTCTTTTCCTCAGAGCTTTACTGCCATCCTTGTTTCTTAACCCATCGTTTTCAAGGGTTTTCATCTTTTGTCTAGATTTTGAGTGAACCTTTGAGTTGAGGTTTTAATAAGTAACAAAATTAAGCAAATCTCACTGGAATTAGGAAATTCTCATTGCTTATTAGTAACTTTTGAAAGCATCACTATTTCTGGGGAGGCAAAGCTGCCCATAGAACTTCTTTCCACAGTAGAAGACACCTTAGATGGATCCCTTATCTTCGCTGCATGAATTTGCCTTTCGGATTATTCTCATTGTCCCGAATAAGAAGCATTGGTTCAGTGCTTTCTACTGCTCTATTCCTAGTCTTTAGGAGTGGTAAGTTTTCCAACTGTGCTAGGTAGAAACTGGCTTCTTCTAACCTCATGCTGCCACTGCGTAGGACACTTAACTGACTCCTACAGTACATGGGCTGCTGCAGTCTTTAAATGGGTCCCTGATCTGAAAAAGACCCTGCTACATTTTAGCCATGAGATAGAATGGAAGCAGATGCACATTTCCAGATAATTGCAGTAAGGCTGATGTTTTCACTTGGGTTTTACAAGAGGCACAAGAAAAAATATAACCTTGTCAAATTTCTGTTATCCAAAAACACTACTAGCAGAATAAATTGAGTTTTTCAAGCTTCTGTGAAAGGTGTGTATTTTGAATTATATCTTGAAAAAATCTATTTATAATAGGCTCCTGATTAAAACTCCTTATTATAACATGATAGCATATTAAAGATATAATCAGACTCAGCCTCTCCTTGTGACAGAAGCCATACAACGGAATGATAGCATTCTTCCTCAAATAGTCACCCAACGAATTATAGAAGAACAGAGCCTAATAACTAGGAAAGGAACAATCCTACATCAAGGAAGAGTGAAAAAAACTAAAGCAGACAAGGAATCCAATTTAGCTGGTACTGATCACTATTTTCAGCAAAAATACTACTAAATAATCTCTCTCAATTTAAAAGTTACCCTGCTAAAAGTTAGTTTGTCACTGTAAAACAGATAGTAGCTTGCATTACAAGTCTGTTATCTGCCTACCGAATACAGTCACAATACCTATTCCACACAACAATATCTATTCCATGTATTGATGATAATGATTCTAAATAATTAAAAATGCTACGTGCATTACTTAGGTTTCCTTCCTCTAACACTAGCAAACTAAGTCTCAAAGGTATTGTACTCCTTTATATGCTGAGGTATAACATTTGAGTTAACAGTTTGGTAGACTGCCTAAGCATTATGATTACATTTCTTATTATTTGGTATATATTGTCTTTGAAGTCACTGAAAAAAATAATTATATGACACACATATAAAACACATTTTTAATGGAAAGCTAGCATGTCCTGAATGACTCAAGCTATAATTAATCACTAATATTATGTTCTGAAAACTTAGGAATCCACAGCATCTTCCACAGTATATTTTTCCATGTAAAATACATTTCTTTTAGTGCAGCTTAGGGCTCAGATGTAAGGGTAGGCTAATTTTCACCAAAAGTCTTCCCAGCCCATCGGGAAAAATGAGGGCACTCAGGGGACTGCAGGATGCAGCTGAATTGGCCCAGCACTTGCACAACTTGATTTCAAGATGGGGAGATAATGCATAGTTTGGAGAGCTGCAGCAGGGAGATATATCTGCAGTAAAGCAGTTTTGGACAGTCCGGTTTAAGGCTAAACTGACTTCAAACATCCTATTTAGAATCTGTGCAACAATTCCAAATGTTTTGCTGAGAATGTCAAATGAAAAGAATTCCCTTGCATTTTATCCTTTTACTAAAAGAGAACTCTTCCTTCAGAAAAAAAATATATGTGAAAAATTTTCATTTTGAAGAAAATTTTAGACAAAAAATATTCTAGCAAATCATAGGACTGTATGAATCTGTAACAATTGCTGCTACTAAAATAACCAGCAAGAGCTTGTCAACTTCTCATAAGTGGAACCCTAATATCAAGTCAGCTGGACTAAAGCAGTAGCATAGGGCAGGTCAAGGTGGCAGTAGCTCACAGTCCCCATTGCTTCCACCTCAACACAGACCCACCACAGTACAAGGATTTTTTTTTTTTCCCCAGCCAGGTGAGTCCATTCCCCTTGAAAGACTTGTGCTCCTTGAGACCCTCCCCTGCTCCTCGCAGCACCCTCAGCGAGCTGCTCCCTCCTCAGCACTGATTCATCCCCACAGGAGAGGCCAGAGGCAAATCAGTGGGGCTATGCAACAGTATTGTCATTTCTACCTAATGTCAGCTGGCTTCCATGCTAGATTTTCAAACAGTGCTTGAGCCATACACAGCACATTGCCCAAAAACCACATCCCCCAAGACCCAGAGGCTTGCCTGGTAACATTTTGTGCATCCCCCATTCAGCACCCATTGTTTGTGCTGCCCGTTCAGCTAAGCAGAACGAAGAGATAGGGTTGTGTGCTTGTGCAGCAATGCTGTACCCAACCACTGCATTATCCTCCAAATTGAGATGAAGATAAACAAGAGGCGCACGGCACGTCTTAATCTTCACTGCCAGTAGTGACAACTTTACTCAATTTTAGTCAGCTATCCAGTAATCAAAATGAATTAAGAAACAGAAGGAAGGACTGCACTCAGATCCAATAAAGTGATGGGCACTCTAACGCTTCAGGGAATCACTGCATAACTCACTCTTTTCATTATCACTGTGGGTTCCCCATCACTGTCATTAGACAGCATCTCTGGGCAATTCCAGTCCATCAGGAAAGCAGTTTTCCTTACCAAACATATCGCTGATTTTCAGAAATAGCTGTCAGTCTAGCTTGTCTCACTGGGATGTTTATGCATGCCTGCCTGTGTTTACATGCTTTGAAGAGTCTAATAAGATGCCCCAAAAGTGGTATTAATTCTCAGCAAGTCTCTTACAGCTTTAGCTGAGAACGATGCTTGCAATTGGTCAGTGCCACCAATTCCCCCCACACTCCAATAGCTCAGGCAGACACTCTGCGGTGCACGGTTTCTTTAGAAGGGAGAAGGTCATTTCTCCTTTATGCATCTCAAAGAAAGGAGCAGTCTCAAGAAACCTTTACTTCATTTCTGCATTTCTTAAAATCAGTAGCTGTTTAAAAGAACTTTGGTCTCACAGGTTATCCAAGTTGCAGCTTTCATGTTTGGAAACAGACTCACTCTTTTTCACATTCCTTTTTTATTTTTTTTTATTTTTTTTTTTAAACCCTCCCTGTGGTCAGGTTTCTAGTTTTATCTCCAAATTCTGTTTTGTGCATCATGCAAACAACCCTGATATTACTAACAAGTGCCAACTTCCAAGCACGTAAGTTGGATATGAAGTAAGACAGCTCTCACAAAATCTATGACTTCAACTGAAGTTTACTGCTGCCATTAAACTCTCACAGACCAAAATCTGCAGGGATCTCATGTAATTGTACTACAAGGCAAATGGTTAAATGCAGTCTTCATAAATCCTGATGGCTGAGCTGTAAGCAAGCGACAGACACTGACTCTCTGCTAATTAAGTCAAGCACATAACTTCTCTTTATAACACTAATAAATAAATGTGGCCATTTCCTTGGGAACAGGACTGAAAGTACTGGATGGAAAAAGGTCATGATAGGCTAAAAAAAAAACCAAAAGGAAAACGAGTTTCAGTAGAGGATGATTGTTCCACAAAGCAAAGGTAGCTTCCCGTATATGGGCAAATTCTGGCCCCATATTAACAGCAGTTAGAAAACAGATTTAGCCTGATAATTGACAAGTTTATCTTCAAGTAATGGAAAATGCTTCTGAAAAATCTGAAGAACATTGAAATAGCCTTTGATTTATGGATCATTACAAAATCGTCCTGATTTCAGACTGTAATTTTTTTCCTCTAACAGTGACTTGCCTCCTTCTATCTGAAACACCCCCACTCTTTGGTAACTCCTTCTTAAAGCTCTTTGTAACATCTGAAAAAAATCAAATGTCTGTTCTTACAGAAAAATAGTTTCTAATTAAACATACTGTGTGGGTGTGAAGAAAGCTGGGCCCACTCTTTGCCTCACTGATGCCAACAGAAAAATGTGTTTTCTTTTTTAATGTTAGTAGAAACAGGGGTACTTGTGCATTGCTGTTTGTTGCCTGGCTGAAGTTTTGAAAGAACAGATGTTCTTTAGTACTAACAGCCAGCATGGCTTTTTCTTTAGGTTTGGTGAAAGAGACTGTCTCAACTTCTAGGCTTGGCTGGAAATGCCCTGGAGGTCAGAGCATGCCCATTCAGGAACAGTTAGCCAAGAAGGTTAGTTATTGATGCAAACATTAGTTCCTTAGGGGTCTACTCCAAGCAATCACCTCAGAAAGAAATAAATCTTAAAACTCTTCTCTGTACCACATCAGAGCAAGATTTTGTGCTTTCAAATCAAATTCAAGTATTCTGAGAATGCTACTGTGTTTTCATGGTGAAATAGATCATTCTGTGGACTGAACATCCACCTAGATTATTTTCAAAAAAATTCCTATGCTGATTTGCCAATTGAGTTGAGAAGATAATCCTATATTTCTTCATTTTTTGCTTTCTATTATAGTGCTTTCACAGAAACATTCATAAAAATCCAAGAAAGTTTTAAGTGCAGGCAAATAGATAGATACAAATCTTGCAATGTCACAACATAATATAAAAAGATGTAGATGTTTTTCTTTCAGCCAGGTAGCAATCTCAGACCAGAGAATCCTTAGATGTTGTTCAGGCTGCAGATGAATTGACCTTCATCTCTTCAGTTCCCTCCCACACCATCTTACATATCACTTACCCAGTTCTGTGTGCAGTTCAAGTACTGCAAAGCATTTTGAACAATTTGTTAGTAAGCTACATTGGGTTCTACCTCAGAAAAACACATTTGAAAAAAATGGAGGGGGAAAAATAAGAGCTAAAACTTTTATCTAACATCACTAGGAACCACATTGTTTTTCTGAATTAGCTTTACAACAACACTACTAATCTCTGTAATCTTAACATAGAGGTTCTTCCTCTATTTTAGATATATTTCCTGTGTTGTATGCAAGAAAAGTCAAGTTTGCTGGCTGATTACAGGGCCTCACATTTGATTTAAATTCTTAATTATGAACACTTTAGTTATTTTTGCAACAACAGCTAGTAAAGTTAGGGCCCAGTGTAAAATACAAAGAAATGAGGACTTCAGCAACATAAAAATACATTTTCCTAGTAGAACTACACAGACCGTCACTAACCAATCGCTTGAGGTCCCTCCAGTCCTATATGCTCAAATTTCATATTCTTTGATCTAACTATATCTTTTTCTTTAGTCCTTAGCTTGTCTCTAGATGAGAAGTGAACTGGTTTTTCACTTTGATGAGACTAGCACTTCTCAAAGTTCACATGTGAATAATGTCACCAGGGAGTTGTGCATCTAGCTGATTCAGAAGACACATTTGTGTCAAAATCTATTTTTCCTGATTTCACTGAAGTGTTTAGATATACTATGGTGCTTCACGAGATTGATGCAAACCCATTTCATAGGCCTCATCTCCCTCAATCCCCCTCCTTTTCTATAATCACATTTCCATTCTATTTTGAAAAATACTTGAAGATGCCTTTATTTTTCTTAGTCTAGGATCCACTTTTCTCTCAGACTCATTTCCTTAGACTTTTTTTTTTTTTTCTTCTCTGAAGGCCACAGCTCATCCGTATGGCAGCATCTTTTCTGCACAGCAAGAGCTTGAGGCCTTTCAGGCGGTCATTTTTCAAGAGTGATCTCAAGACAGAATTTTCTTGCAGTAATTTAATGATCTGGGAGGTTTTTGCCCCCTCAAATTTTAACATGCCATGTTGGTTGTGCTGATTTAAGACCCTGATAGGTTTTTAGGAGAAATATGTCTTTTCCCTCATCTGCAATGGACACCATGGCTAATTTTTAAAAAACTATCACAGAATACATAGTCACTTTTAAAAACCTTGCAAATCATACACTAATTACCTTCATGAATAATGATGAAACTTCAGCTCCAGCTGTTTTAACTTCCTGCTTTTCCTGCTCAGCTCCTTGGAGAAGTAATTATAGCTAAGGACAAATAAATTAAATGTAAGGCTTAAAGGCATTCCCTCCCCCTGCTGCCACCCCACCTGGATGTTATTGTCGCTGAGGGAAAGGCAGCAGACCAAGCTGTGTGCCTGTGCTTTGGCTAGCCCAGCTCTTCGTCCTGATGCGATGCAGATACTGTGATTACAGGTTCCATACTACATTGGTGTTGCCTGAAAGATGGATACAATCTGTCCTAGAGCCCTTGGGAGAGAAGCAACCGTCTCTGGCAAAAAAGCAGGGGAGACAGCCAAGAATAGCAATGCTGAGGGGAGATCTGCCGCAGTAGCCCCAAGCTGCATGTTATCATTAGAGTAAACAGAGAAAGTTTTCTCCATTTTGGCTCCTGTGTAGCACAAAAGGACTTCAGGAAGGTATGAGTGGCTGGGGCAAAGCGTCATTTTAATCTCTAAGTTCTTAGCAGAGCTGTTAGTGCATTACATGTAATTGCCTACATTTATGTGGCATTTTATGCTGACTAGTTATGACTGTATCATATATAATGCTCATGACATGACTGCTTCTTATTAGAGTAAGGATACAGATGGAATAAACCACATTTTTTTCAAGATATTTTTATATAAAGTGTAAGGGAAAGCCTCATACTGCATTGAACTGTTATAATGATATATCAAGATGAGACAAAGCTGTTGGTTGCAAAGGGCAAAAGTTCATTATGTTAACTGAGCAGCATTATTCCCCAGATTTATTTAAAACTGAACCAATTCCATCTGGCATAAAGAGTCCACCCATGGTATGGTTTTTTTTTATGATACTGGGAAAGATTTTCCATGCCCTTGGGAGAAGAGGTGCACTCCTACAGATGTCATGTAGTATAGCAGTATAATAGATATATTGGGACAGAGAGAAAGAGAACAAAGTATTTACCAACCCATTTTTCTTGAACTAATTTTGAATTTTGCTTATTTAAAAGTTTGAAAGAGGTCTTCTTTCTTCTCCATTTTTGTGACCTTGTCTCAGTAGAATGGCTAGGTTTTGTACATTTGCTATGTTCAGTCAGTATGAGGCAAAATGAGTACTAGAAATCTCACTTCTGAACTTGTGAGTTTTGCAGCTGGAATGCTAGATTAATTTTGCTGGTTTGGGAAGTTCAAAAATCATTAAAGTTGCTGAAATCACATTGAACTTTAAGGGGACGGCTACTCACTTGTCACGCTAACACCAACTCTATGGAGTCATGCACGTGTTGTAGGGAAATCAAGTCCCTGACCCACTGCGCATATGTGTGAGCTTCACCCAACCCAAGAAGCAAACTGTCATGCTGATCTGAGAAGGGAATTTTGCCCTGAGCACAGAGGATGTTACTTTGTTTCTTCAGTAGAACAGAAATCCAATTCTATCAGAAAATAGCTGTTTTCTAAAAAAAGGTGGAGACCTTGGTTTGGGCTATTTCAAAGCCTAAGTAATACAGATTTCCCATGAAATGGCAGCCAAGTTTCTCAGAAGCCTTTGAAGATTACAGGTAAATGCCATCTTAAAGAACAACTGCAGAAGCGTTGCTGAAGAATGAGATTTTTTTTGTCAGGCATTGCATTTAAAGTGGAAAAGGATCTGGAGGATGGAAAGAAATAGCCAAACAAAGAATAGTTTGTCATTTCTAAGAGGATTCATTAAAATATTTTACTAACTCTTGGAGAAGCCTGGTTTCCTGAAAGGGAAGAAGGGAATAGAGACAAAGACTATGCAAGGAACCAGTTGAGAAACAGTGTTTGTCTTTGTTTTGGTATTCCTCATTATTTCTCATTCTGGGAAAATTTGCATCAAATTTGCATCATCATAAAAGCCAAATGGCTTGCGGAAGATGAAACTCAACATTTTAATCTGATAAAATAACCCAAATATTACAATGCTAATGTGATCTTGAATAGCATAAAGCAGAGACAACCCACTGTTAATCATTATGCTAATAAAAACAGATTCAGTTAAATTTTCTTTTACCAATATTTTTTTCTTTTCTGTCATGATTTTCTTGGAGGACTCAGTGCATATGAGCAAAAGCAGAGGAAAGCTTCATCATATCATCATTTCCTTCCTCATTTCAAGGGGTTAGTTTTCTAAGATGACCTTCACCCTGTGTAGCTACCTAGCACAAAAATCTGGTACATTACTTAAGGCTTTTTTAAGCCTTCAGGGACTGGAGGCGTTCATGGCTTTTCCACTAAGAAGCTGGAGAGGAATGAAATTCAACTTTGGCAGAGACAGTTTCTCTTTTGGCATTAGTTTGCCTTGGTTGTAGCTTCTCTCCCTCTCTTTTTGACCTCTCTGCCATGGAAAAATGCTCCAAACAATTCATACAGAAGTTCAGGCATTCAGGAGAACTTCACAGCTTGCTATAGGTTTTACAGAATGACTCACAGAACCTATTAATTTGCATCTCCAATATTGTAGGTTAAAAAAAACAGTAATAAAAACAAGTCTAGCAACTCCGGCAATCATTCCACAGAGCCCTACTGGTTATAGTCCTCTTAGGGAAAAGCCTTTCTGTTCCTCTCCTTGGCCAGAAATCCGCTACCTCCTCCATCTTAGAGGTAAAAACTAGCAGAACAAGACAAGCTTCCCAAGGAGGCTGTTTTGCTTCCCAGGAACAGCCCCATGGCAGGACATCTCCACTGCTTGGTGCGAGTGCAGAGCACTATCCATAGTTTTGGAGGGAGAGAGTCTCTCCCTATTGCACAGCTGAGCTTCCTCAGCTTCCCTGGTTTTCTTTGCTTGAGCTCAGCCATTTATTTAGCTCAGGTTGTCCTGTCAAAAGTAGACTAAGCAATCACAGAAGATTCAACCCATTTTAAAATGAACTTCATTTACTTTAGAGAGAGAAAAGTGAAAAAGAACAGTCTATGAGTTTCTGAAAAGTGCTGATTAAATACAACTTGCTCCATAATGATTTGTTGCTATCTCTTGACGAGGATGATCTCGTTCTTGAAGCTTCCACTGAATTTCATTCCTATTGTAGCTGAACTTGGAGGAAGTGACAGGGGGAAAGATATTAATATATCTCATGGCTGAGAGGGAGCTGTTTTTCAAGTGAGACAGAAGCAATAAGTGTTTTGAACACCTCATACTTCAGTGAAATCCAATTTTCTGTCACAGGTTTTACACTGAAGTAAGACTGTGCTCGGAAGTCAAAGCCCAGGATACTAAGTGGCATCTGTAAACTGCATAAGAAATAAATGCATTTTGTTCTTTTGTTGCTTGCAAATGTACCCTTCAGTCTGCAGGAGTGAATATTAGCCACTGGTGCAAGGCTTTGTGCTTATGGAGTTTTGAACAGAATCCAAATTGCAGCTTACAGTTCCTGCGAAGTCTCAAGAAAATAACTGTGAATTCCTCCATTCAAGTGGCTTGGGAATAATACAAGCCTTCAAACGTTTCTGGAAGGTGGGGAGTCTCTTCTGAGACAGCAGCTCACCAAGACACATTCAGTCCTTAAGTGGTATAAGCTGTGGCCAGGGCCAGCAGCTTTGCGCTTTTAACCCTTGGAGAGTTCCCTGCGGCACGTGGGCTTGCAGCAGCCAGGCCGGAGCTGCTGCGGAAGCAGACATGGCCCATGGAACAGCCAAGGGGAGGAGAGGAAGGGGGACAGTCCATGCTGACAGGCTACAGATTTGAATCGTTGGAAAAGCAGCCTGCAGTCTCTTGACCAAATTTGTGTTGGCAAATCCTCTCCTTAAAGAGGATAAGGCAAATCCCACTGCTGCATTTGGTGGAACTCAGCATTCTCTATGGCTTATCTCAGTAAAGTGTTTGACCATTAGGGTAGATCCTGCAGAATATGTCACTAATGTGCTGAGCCTGTAATGGCACAAACCTATAGCTAATTATCCTCTGCTGGCTGCTGTAGGGCTACAAGACTGGGATAGCAGTAGCAAGACACTCCAGTCCCTATTTCTCTAAGGATCTCAAGTTATTAGTAGAAGGACTCCCATTGCCTTAGGGGCACTTCCTTAATGTAAAAGTCTCTATCTCTTGGACTAAAATTTCATTAACTTTAACTGAATTAGATATAGCTAAGCCTCCGGATTGTATCCAGAAGAAGTAATATGCTTTTTACCTCCTGTCCAATTCACCAGTATAAACAAATTAGATACACACTTTAAGCATGTCATAAACCACTTCTAGCTTAAATTTATGCAATCTTAATAGCACCGCATTCAGAATAAACTCCCAAGTGAGATAAACACAGTTAGAAAATAAGGCTTTTGCTCTCCTGGAAACAAAATATATTCTTTTGTCACTTCTAAATAATGAGAACATTAGTACAAAACATCAGGAAGCATTTAATAGGACCTAAGTGGAGGATTTAGTAAAAATAATGGCAATTTCTTTTCTGTCCAGGGGAGAGAGGAACTTTAGAGAGGCCATGCCATAGCACAGACAAACGCATGGTTCTCCTTGTCCCTTCTGCATCCCTTCAAAGGAAGCCACATCGCAGTACAAAAGCCTGTTCCTTAAAATAGGGTCAGTGACCTGAATGCAGGAACTGCTGGAGCTTGAAGCTTTGTTTTATTAATCAGTTTTCATGCTTTTAGTTGAGGATTAGCATAGCCTGCCAGCTCTATCAGCATTAATTTAGAGTACCTTGAGGTATTGAGGACAGAGCTGTCTGCTGCTCATATGATTTCAGAGAATCGCCCCCACCCCACCCCCTGCCTGCTAAGGATTAAAAAACCATTAGGCCAAAATGAACACTTCAAATATGCACTGCTCATTATGGGTTTGGAGTCACTGTGGAAAAGGAAGGAAAACATGATGAAAGTGGGACTTGCAGGGAACTTTGCTAAGGAAGGAAGGCTGGGGTTGTCACCGCGGGGCTAAGCAATGAGGCCTGTGCCCGCCTACGAGCGCCGTGTGGATGTTCTGCAGCATGTCCTCCCGCCCCAGCAAAACTGGTATCTCCACAAGAGATCACAACCCCCTCACAGCACACGGCCTCCCAAAGCTCATTAGCAGAGGCATCACATCTTTAAACAACATGCCTAAATATCTCTTAAAATACATTTCTTTAAAAAAATAACCAAGAAAGATAAAAGAGATGTTTTCCTTTAGTATCCAGCATACTGATTCTGTGATTGCTTGTATAGCTCACTTCCTCGAAGGTGCCCTAGCCACCCTTTGGCTTTTTCCAGCAGATTTGGGTTAAATTAGCATGTTATCCTACCTACTGAAGAAAATCTAGTAATCCTTAATGGCCATTCACTCCTATTTTACCACACTTGTACTTTTACAGACTTTTGCCTATGACAGAGATTTCCATGCTGTAGCAGTCTGTGTGGACACTGGAAAGAGTCTCGAGGTACCTTAGCTTTACAGTATGGCCAAAAAAAAAAAAAAAAATCCACAAAAAATCTCTAGCAGCATTTGAGCACCTCAAATATCCATACAGTCTCACTATCCAGATTATCTGTCTTTAAAGTACTTGTCTTCTGCTGGGCTTATTTCATGTGCCAGAAATAGGTATCTTTAAGCCAAAGAATTTGGATCAGTGATTAGAGAAAAAAAAAAGTGATCATTTGGGCTCTAAGTGGTCACTGAATACTCAGAGAGGGCTTTTTTTCACCTTAGATTATACGGCAAACCTAGAAGAGTAAATGTAATCTCATGTTTGTCTTCAGTGTGCTCAGAGTTTCCTTTGGGATGCAGTTAGGAGGTTAGAACAAATCTAAATTCTGATACAGGTACACCACCTGCTTAGTCATGCTGAGCAGCATGACACCCTACCACAAAATAAACAATAAAAGTCTCCTGAAAATCATGACAGGAGGACAAAAATAAAAAGCAGCTGCTGTTTGTCAACATTGCATCTCTTTAGACCATAGTTCTAACAGATCCAGTTATCTTTTTTGCCAGCAGCAAAGCATATTACCTTGGGTCAGGCCCACTTCTCAGCTGAAAATTACAGTCATAAGGATGCCTCACAGCAACTCTACTGGAGGCAGCTCTGCCAAGTACTGAAGTCTGGACTTGCCCACCTACATGCTCATCATTGGCCCACACCAGAGAGTAAGGCCCTCATGGACCTTCCAGCCACCCAGCACATTGCAGTTATAGCAAGCTCATCAGTTTACACAAAACCTTTGCTATCTTGGCCATTTTGGATGAACAAAGATTTGAGTAGGACCTACCTGATCCCCTGGGCTGGTGGGGCCGAGCTGTCAGTCAGGGCATATGGGGGACAGCAACCCCTGCAGTCTGCAATGCAGCAACTAGAAAAAAAGCTTGAGGTGAAGTTATTTCCCCATAGGGCAGTACTTCCTCTTCCCATCCATCCCCTCAGTGCTGATATGTCTCCAATGTGTACTTCCCCTTACAAACACTGGATTTCGTCCAAACCAGCTATCACCATGTTGGGCACAGTTCCCTCTGAGTGCAGGGAGAAGGCTCTGAAAGCACATGCTTCAGCACTGATCAGTCCTGCTGGCTTAGAACAGGCACAAGCATCCACGTAAAGTACAGACTGTTTTGCCTTTTGCCTTTAATAGAAATAGATGCAACACGAAGGAACTACACTCAGACCCTGTGTACCAAACCAATGGGTGTTCTAAGACAACACACTACTTCCAAGGGTACTTCCAAATTTTCCTCACAGCTGGACCTGTGTTCTTTTGCACTACTGGTTGCAAAATGTGCAAGAAAACTTTTCTTTCAAAAGTTGTTTACAGTGACCTCCTCAATATAAGCTTAGAATACAGTTTATGACTTGTCTCTGGATAGTATCACATACTTGCACAGGAGTGCCTGGAAGAGGCTCTGTTCTCAGTGGGGTTAGAGTTATGCAGAGGCAGGACCATGAGCCTTTCTACTTTCAACAGGCTGGAATAAGAGTATATGCTGCCAAGAGCTTCGGCGAGTGCCATGCATTTATATATCTCAGATTTTGGCATGTTGTACCTGGAGAAATGGTTTCTAGAGTCATGACAGCCACTTTTAAGTGAGGCTAGGTACAAAGGCATATACTTTTTGGGTATAACCAAAAAAATCTCTCACTATAATTATTCACGGGCTATAGAAAATGCATGCTATGCAGTGTTGATCAGCTGGGTCCCTGGCAGGATAGGCTGCTGCTGACAAGAACTAACTAGCAAGTGCTTAATGTGTTTATCAATGTTTTATACCAACAGATGTGATTCAAGACATCTGCTTGCATGAGTGCTCATACAACATAACATGCAGCAGTTTTCCAGAAGCATTTGATGCACCGGAATAGTGCCATGAAATGCAAGGCAATGCAGAGGGCTACCTCTGAACCTACTCATATGGTTCCTCAGTAACACATACAGCATCTAGTTGAGGTCCCAACAAATAAGGTACTTAGGCTTGGTTAACACAGCAGTGCATCTTCTGGGTGACAGCTGGCTCTGATCCATGTGGCTCAGGGTGAGGGCAAAGGCCTGTGTACCTGCACCTGGCACTGTTTACATATGCCATGGGAGAGGCACCATCAGCTCAGAGCAGCGGCAGGGCCCCATGCTCAACAGCAAATAAAGTCTTCTCTAGGATAAGCTTCCCATTAATTGTTTCTTTGAAGTCCTATCTGGGGAGACTGCCATGAAACTCAGAAAGAGAGTAAGATGATTGGTCTCATGCCACTGTGTGTGACTCACTTGAGAGACAGGGGCACAGCAGTATGGAGAAGATAATTAGTCCTTTGTGTGTATGTGCCTGTTTCCAGTTCGTTTCAGTGTCTAGCTCTTGGCCGTTGTATTCAATCTTAGCTTTATTACAGTCTTAAAACTTGTTCTGCATGTAGAAGTTTGTACCTCAATGAGAGCTTTCATAACGCAATAAAATACCACCATAAATAGCAGCAGTGCAGGCTGCTCCCTGGCATTTACATATAGTGCTCTTTGCTTGCCTCATTAATTTTGTAAGTATCCAAGATTGCTAGAAATCAGCATAATTTATACTAAAGCAGTAAGGCAAGCAAGCTGAAATACAAACATATTAAGCCAGGCTTACTTCCTTATTACATGTTACCACAGACAGAAGACACTTTCCATGAAGGGAGAGAGAGGCCAATGAGACGGTGCTGTTTGACAAACACCTCCTTGTATTTGTACCAAGGGGAATCATGGCAGGGGCACGCCTACAAAACAGGGATTGCAGCAATGGCACAAGGAAACTGTAGTAGCGAGTGCTACCAGCAGTGCACAAAGTAGTCTGATCTCTGTGTAAGACTCATTGGTCCAAGTACTACACAGTGGTGTGCAAAACCACTCCATAGCAGAGCTTCCTCTTTCCATAGGATTTTTTTCCCCCTATTTGTTCAAGTAGTCCAAATCTGAGAAAAGAATACGACTAGCCAGTTTTGTTTTGTGGACTGTAGTCCTATGAGGCTTAAAGAACACAGCTGCACAGCTCTGAAGCAAACAGACCCACCCAACAAAATCTGTGTTTGTTCTTTTTGGGTGGCCAGATTATATTTTCCAAAATACACAACTTCTCCCTAATCTCACAGATAAATTATCAACAGGCATGTAGCACATCTGCATATCCTACTCAAGTTTTCTTCTCTATATTTGCCACATGCGTTCTTAACTAGATATATAACATTCCTGTTTTAGAAAATATTGCTTGGAAAACAAGAGAGGGTGCAGTTGGTCTTAGAGGCCATGCAGACTTTGCTGACAGTGTTGAGTGCTTGATGACATGGCTTTTCCTGCAAGACAGATACTTTATAAGGTGTGATCCAAAGGCCTGGTTCTCTTTAGCCCTCTAAATTAGAAGGCCATTTGGAGCACATGACAGCTCCTTCCTTGCTTGTTCTTCAGTTTTTCCACTGAAGGAAGCCAGCATGCCAAGACAGAGGGGCTACCAACTTCTTGTCTATTTTTCACATTGCTCTTACATCAGATGTATACAGATATTTCAGGACTTGAGATGAAGCCAGTTTACCAAGCTTTTTAAAACCTTCTGTATAGCTCTTGTTAGAAACAGCACATTTCTAATTATTGCAGACTTCCTTTCATATTTTCTTTGGCCAAATAATTCACTAATATCAATATACAGTCAAGGAAACCATCCAGATCAATATCCTGCTTCCAAGAAGTGTGGTATATAGAATAAAGAAGTAGGATACATATAAGTGATCCTACCTTTCTGGCTTCCAGAAATGGTGGTTACCATTCAGATTACTGAGTTTGCTTCCAGTTCAGTCACCACAGTGTTGCTTTTAAGCTGCAAAAGTAGCATTCAGAGAGAAAGGAGGTCAGTGTTAGAATGCAGAATTGCAGAACTGTCTTTTACAAAGAGTGCAGCCAACAGCGTGCCTAGCCTCACTAACTAGAGAATGCAGAGGGACACCTCTGCACTGCACACTACAATCCTTAATATTCCCATTTCCAAAAGTGAGAAGACTGTTATTACAATGCCATAATTACATTGAAAGGGCATCAAATGGCATAATGAAATAATGTTTGTAAAACAGTATAAGTTCCTTGCCTGTACTAAATCTTCTTCTGTTAGTATTATTCTGTTCCAGTGCTTGTCTTTTACAAAATTACATAAATGAAGGGCACAACTTAAAAGTGAATGTTTCCAAAGACCTCTGGTTTCAGACTTTTCATTTTCGCAGGTTGCAGCACAAAGGCACCCTCTTAGGCTTGTTCTAATCTATTCTGAGGTAGTTAATATTTGCTAGGTGTTGAAATGCTCGGACACATTTCACCTCGAGGTATTTAGAGTTGAAATCTGCAGAGGCAAATAAGAGAGACGTAGCAGAGAACATATTAGCCGCCTTCTGGGATCTTGTGATTCTTTCCCTTAGCATTTTTGCACAGTTTCAAGCCAATGATTAACTTTCCATTAGCAAAATAACAACCATAAACCACCAGGGGAACTTGCTCTTGAAATAACGGTTTGGGTTGAGTTGGATTCTGTTCCATACCAGTGTCGAGGCACAGTGGAAGAGCAGAGGTTACTTAGTAGGCTATTACTGCAAATAGCAGAAAAAGGAAGGGAAAAAAATGAAGGAAAGAAAAAAAAACACAGAAAAAAATTAGCTTAAGGATTTTTTTTTCAGTGGTAACTGAGAAAACTCATTAGACAACATTGGAACGATCAGCTGCCTATGCAATAAACTGGCTGCAAGAGGAGCATGCACCCTCAGCCCAGCAGCAGCCTGGCTCCGCAAGGTGCAAGGCAGCTCTGAAGATGCTCTGCAGGGTCCCTTACAAATTGCTCCATGCCTGGGAGCAGAGGGCAACATCTGCCACCTGAACACTGGCTGCAAAGAAGCTAAGTGGGGACAGACTCAGCGGAGCTGGCGGCACATCCCAGCCTGGAAAACTGAAGGATGACACTCGAGGACAAAAGCAACAAGAAATCGAAGCAAGAAGAGGAGAGAATTTTGAAACAAACAAATCCCCAGCTCAACCGCCCCCCAAAACAAATGAACTAAAAAACAATCAGGAGAACAAGAGCTGTTGCGAGTCCAGAGGTGGTCATGGCCACTTCTGACATAGAGGGGCTGGAACGGGAGCAAATCCTCACGGTCACCTGCTGGGATGCAGGCCCGCAAGCCAGAGCTGTGGGGCAGGGAGGGGAAGAGCAGGCGCAGGCAGCGCTCGCAGGGCGACACGCGTTTTGTGCCTTCTCGTGACGTTGAGAGCGGTGGCCTTGGCAGCCTGCAGGATCGTGAGCCATGTGGAAAGATGACACAGGCAGCACATCGTCCATGCACTATGGCTTGCTGACCAACTGATCTCAGCTTTCATCAGCTGCTAAAAATACAGGGACCATCAATATGTATGGTAAAGCTCAGTGTTTTTCCACTTGCCTTCAGCCATCCTGATGCTCAGCTTCTGTGTTCGGGCCTTGGATACAATGAGTAGCACTTAAGTACTCACATGAGCAAATGCTAGTAGGTGAGGAGAAGGGTGGCAGAATCAGGTTCTTAACAATTTTGATACAGAATGCAAGCAGCCTAAAGAGAAACTTAATTCAGATGTCTCAGTATGCAGTCTTTTTTATTACACCCACAAACCACCCACAACCTCTAAATTGCTATTCTTTAGAAACACCCTGCAGTATTTTCTAGGTTCCAACATACAGCCGTGTTGTAGGCTTAGCTGCTGGATTTTGTGCATGCACTTGCAAAAATAAGTAATGGAGAGCTTGATCAGACAGCAGGATTTTTTCTCAAATGACACATTTTAGTATTAAAGGAAATGTATTCTGTTATCCTGCTAGCATGGAATAATGAAACTGTAGCTTTTCCTCCCCTGCTTTTTCCTTCCTCCTTTGAATCTTGCAAAGCAGAAATGATCCTTTGCTTTGTAGGCTGCAGCAGCCCACAGAAGCTTTGAGAACAGTGTCAGAAACCTACAAACCCACACCGTTAATTGGAGCCTGTATCACCAGTGGCACTTTGGAGATTCAGGCCGTCATTTAAAAGAAACAAGGTACTCTGCAGATGCCAGAGACTGCCATTTGGTAGCAGAGAGAGGAGGCTCCTGCACTGCTGAGAAACGTGAGCTCCATAGTGCTCCAGAGCCGAACGTGGGCTGTGAGACGAAACCCCTTTCCCTGGCAGCCTGTGGCAGTCACCTCTGTCCCGCCACAGCTACAAGGAGGTGCGGGGCAGTCATGGAAAACAAAGCACATGCCACCGCCATGTTGGCATGCTAAGATATGCACATTATTATTCAAATTCACTGCTTGGCACTGCCGTATTTATTGTCCAATCACTGTAACTCTCAGGAGAGAACTAAAGGAAAACAACATGATGCTGATATTTAGGCTGCCCTGTGAATTTCTGATTTGTTTCTTGAGCAACTATTTTCTGCTTTTCTTTTTTAATTGTAGTCTCAATTTAAGGCCAAGAAGAGAGGAAGATTGAGGGAAAAAGAAATAATTTTCTTCCATTTCAGACCACTGAGCATAGTTAGAGAACAAAATCTTTCTAGAAAGCCATTTAAAAAGTATTTCAATATTCATCTTACTCATTTTACATCCGTATGGTCCCCACAGTAACCACAAGGCCCTTAGCATCTACAGACATGTAATGCCTTTTCCTCCTTAAGTTTCAAAGCATTAAGACCTCCAGAGATAAGGAAATATTGCCAGCCCTTTTTCCATGTGTGCTTGGGGGCAAAATCTAAAATTTCCAAGCAAAACAGTAAGAGAAGTGATATAGAGCTGCAGTAGAGAAGGAGACTGGGCAACACACAGTTCTGCTGCATCTCCTCTGGACAATACCAACCGAGCCCTTGCACACGAAGCAGGACAGTGCCGCGGTGCCCCCCATTTAGCTGTGGCTGGAGAGCCGGGCAGATCCCCCTGTGCCTGCCCATGCCCATGAGCGGGTGCTGAGCCAAGCTCTCTTAATGCCAGGCTTCCTCCCAGGCAGGGACTCTAAATCGAGTGCAGTGCCCAGCAAAAAAATTCCTTGCAGTAAAGAAAAAAAGAGAAAACATGTTCTGTGAAGCTAAGTCTGCAATACATTATTAAATAGAATTACTGACAAGGAAAATTTGGGTTCACATAAGGAAAACCTTTAAACAAAGCACTGAAATGGGAAACACTGTCCTTGGTCTCAGACAGCAGGACATCACTGGTCATCCTTTCCTGCCACCTCTTTCTGCTGGTGGTTGAACCCCAAAAAACAGCCATCATTATATTGTGAATAACAGGCTCCCCCTTTCTGCAGTGCCCTTCTGTAAAGCCATTCATTCATCTGTTCCCCAGTTTATCTTAGAGCTTCACTCTATGTATATTAGATTATTCTGTAGACAAAACCATGGTTCAGCCACTGGGAATCAGCTTAGGTTGTTATAGTAGAAAAGACTCTGGAGCTATAAGTCCAACTGTTAGCATTTCCAGCAAGTAATCTGATAACTGTGGAATTCAATGTGTAACCTTTAATATAAAAATACTGTAGACTCATCAAACAAGAGCCTGATATGATCCTCAGCTTTAGCTATTAAAATATATCTTTCTCTAAGGTTTTCCCCCAGATCTTCTGTATTCTCTGTTCCCCAGCAATTCTTCAAGAACAACCATGTGGATCAACACCCCAGCAACAGAAAATCCCACTGCCTCTCACGAGTAATTTTCCAAGTGCAACTCACTACTGCATTTGTAATTAGGCATCTTGCTTTGCACATAATTACATAAGCTATTTCAGAGGCCAGAAACAAGAAGCTAGTGTCTCTCCAAAGTGAGAATTATTTCAGGCACACAAAAAGGTGCTGTGTTCTCCTAGCAACCAAAGTTGTAAAATA
This sequence comes from Nothura maculosa, assembly GCA_032353885.1. Taxonomy (NCBI): domain Eukaryota; kingdom Metazoa; phylum Chordata; class Aves; order Tinamiformes; family Tinamidae; genus Nothura; species Nothura maculosa. The sequence goes on along the minus strand of JAUBOD010000033.1, from coordinate 1,177,230 downwards.
ATGTAATCGTATCCAAAATAATGCGATAAAAGATGATGTGATACGGCTATCAGGTTGCTATGGCAACTGAAACAAGCTTAAATACATGTATCTTGAATTTCAGACAAACAACCAAACTGTATGCAAAGTTTCATTTCTAATTAATCCTATGCTATTTACAGTCATTCCCATTCATTCATCTTTACTATAGATCTATTGTTCATTCCTCTTTAAATGGCCTTCACCCTGTTCCTGGCAGACCTAGTTCTTCATTTGTTTTCAACTTTCTATTTTTGACCCTGGTGATGTAAAATTATTATTTCATCTCTGCCTGTTTGATGGAGACAAAAATGTCTTTGCATGTCAGTGCATCACCTGTAGCCTTGTCTTGTCTTTCTTTTTTTAAGCAGTCTTGTTGGCTAGAGAAATGTCCGACAGTGTCAGGATTTTCTTAACTACTCCCTCCACACACATCCGTAAGAATAACCAAAAACAGAGCGGCCAGAAGTGAAAGTGTCCATCCCAGGCCTGAACTAGGAGGGCCCATGTGCCCAGCCCTGCTCCCACCAGGCGTGGGGAGAACCCCTCCCCACGGCAGGCGGATGCTGGAGCTGCAGCAGGCACCACTGCATCCATCGGAGCTGGCACCTGCTTAGAAAGCACCCAGATTCTTAAACGAACCAGCTGC